>LR738715.1:171264987-171288992 GCA_902687465.1 Secale cereale
GGCTGTTTGGTCCATCCGCCCGCCGCTGAAAATCCGTATCTTCATGTGGCAATGGATTCGCGGGCGGCTCCCATCTGATGTAGAGGTTCGCAAGCGCAATGGCCCGGGTAGTGGCCTTTGCCCGCTATGTGGTGTCCCCAAAGACTCGAACCACATCTTCTTCGCGTGTGTGTCCGCCCAATTTATTTGGAGCTGCTTTAGTGAGGTGGTTGGAGGCAATTGGTGCCACACCAATTTCCCCGACCTGTTCGCCGAACTCCAAAACGCCCCCCAGCATTCTCGCCACATTAGGTGGCCGGAGCTTGGGGCCCTCACTTGGACTCTCTGGACGTTCCGCAATAGACTTGTGATTCAGCGCATTCCGCTTCGACGTGCTACTGACACCCTCTTCAAACTGTCTGGTTACCTGTAGCTTTGGCGGCCGCTTAGCCGCCCACGGACCGGGACGCCATCTCCGCCTTCATCGCCGACCTCCGCTCGATGGTTGCCCGCCTGTCGCCGCATCTCCCCCCGCCACTCCCACCCCCCTCGAGCCAGATTAGGGGTCAGGCCCTCTTTGGCCTCTCCAGGCCTTCCTCTTTTCTTTTGTCTTGTCTGTTTGGGCTTATTGAGCTATGCTGTCAGCAGAACCTTTTGTACTTCTTGTTGTGAGACTTGGGTGTGTGAGTTGTGAACTGGTCCTTGTATGTTGTTCTGTGGCGGTTTGCTTTATTTATAAAGTGGGGCGAAAACCTTCAGTAACTTGTTTTTTTGGGTCAGTCAATTTGATCCCTGCCGTTGGATGAAAAAGTAATGGTTAGATCTCCTTCTTCTACTTCCCTCATGAAGAAAATGGTATTTTCCTTCCCATGATCTGGACCCGTTCTTCCTCTAGCCGCCCTCCACCACAGGTCGACCCGTCTGCCTCCTCCACCCGCGGCCGGCGGCGCTCTTGCGACCGTCTCGCCGCCTCGCCCTCCACGTGACCACCCCCACCGCCAGGTTTGCTGCCACCCCGAGTCATTTCTCTAAAGCCGACAGACTACCCGATTTCTCCGGCGAACCTGCACCCCTCTGCACCCTAAGTTAGATAAGGAGGCTTCTTCCTGCACCCCCTCACCCTAAGATAGACAAGAAGCCTTCTTCTTCCCTTGCACCCTAAGATAGTCGAGATCGGTCCTAACACCGTTGGTCGGCTTCTGTGCTCTGCAGCCACTGCTTCCTTCTCAACCGAATTGACTGACCTAAATTCTAAATTCAGGCGACTTACATCAGGCAAAACTGGCCAACAAACTTGCCGGCCATTGCACTTTTGAATAATACGGTGCTAACAAACCGGGCCCTGGATATAGTTGGTGGTAGGTGAATCTACAGTGCATGTGCGGACAAATAGTGAAAATCCTGGAGAAATGCTACACTTTACGGCTCGTCGCTAGTACAGCAAAGACAGTACTCAAACAAATAATTCAACGCCTACTCATCATGTCGTACGGCGTTCTTGTCAGTTACTCCTACAAGTTTAGTACTACTCTCCACCGGTCGGTAATCGCCAAAGTGATGAAGAAACTACTCCCCTTGTATATTAATATAAGAGCGTTTAGATTATTAAAGAGTGATCTAAACGCTTTTATATTAGTTTACGGAGGGAGTACCTTTCAATGAATGCATTAGCTAAATGTCAGTCGACTCACTTCGGTTTGGGGCTAGTCGATTTCGAGAGTTCGTCAGAGGGAGGCCGGAAGGAAGGAAGGAGATGTAAGAAGCTCACTGGAGGGCTACCCCATTATCTATCTTAGGATGGGGGGTGGGGGTGAAGAACCGTGGGGTGGGGCAGTGGTGGCACAGTGGTGCAACTTTGCCGGAGAAAATCTTTGTCGGCGCCAAGGCTAGACGGATGGCCGGGGCGGCGGCAAGACAAGCGGTGGTGGAGGCAGTGGTGGCGCGGGGGTGCAACTTCATCAGAGAAAATCTCCGTCGGCTCGGGCGCTAGAGGTATGGCCGGGGCGGCGGCAAAACCGGCAGTGGTGGGTGGCTCCAAGGAGGGCAAGGCGGCGAGGCTGCGAGGGAGCGCCGACGGCCACGGGTGGTGGTCATAAGCGGTTCGGCCAGCGGCGCCGGGGCGGTTCAGCGTGCAGAAGGAAGAAGGAAGCGGGAGGTTGAAGAAGAAAGTGGGGGTCGTTGAATTCGCATCGGGCGGTTGAAAAAATCGCTGAGCCCCCCAAACAATAAAAAATCTGGCGACCGGCATGTAGCCAGGCCGTTCAATTAAAACACCGGACACCCTGAACTCTGAAGTAGTACTCCACCGCACGTCAAATTCAGCAGCAAGATGATAACCGCCGCACGGTGTTCTGCTTCTCAATCAGAGCGCCAGATCGCACTCGCCACAGTACGGTAAGACTAGCCATAATAGGCAGTAACATAGAGTAGTAACATGCCCATGTTACTACTCTATGTTACTACCTCTATAGTGGGAAGTAACATATGTGTGGTAACATGAAAGACTTCGTTTATTAGGCCATAGACTCATCTTACCTTGATATGTGTGATGTTACTCATACTAGTAGTAACTAGTTATGTTCCACATGCCTCTCTTTCTTCATTTATTGCTTGCCACATCATCTTTTTTATCTAGATATGTGTGATGTTACTACCTATGTTACTTCCATTATGGCTAGTCTAACGCCGATCGGTTGATGCATGCCTACCATTTTGGCCACATTGATGCGATTGGTGATGTTGCTAGTACTCGCTAATCACCGCATCATGATCCACGCGTAACCGGAAAGTTCGTTACAGTTGATGCAAGACCTGAAAGTCCTTGAAACTTAAGGAGCCGCTGGCATTTAATTGAACTTGCTTGTTCTAGACTTCAAGTGCGCATCTTTCAGGCAAGTAGGGCACGATGCAGACTTCATGCGGCTACAGATTCCATTATTCATTTTGCGCGCTATATCACACAGCCCTGATAGGTACTACCACTCACCCGTCAACCGACACACTGTCTGTCCCACTGAGATGCAACTGCAGGTTTCAGAGGACGAGCCAGCTTATTACTCCTGGCTGGCGGATCCTAGCTAGCTTGAACCAGACGAAACGGTACACAGCACGAGAGGACTAACTTTCACACGAACGTACACGTAGACATTCAAACGCACGAGATGGGGCACGCACCAAGCGCCATGCATGCAGCAACTGTCTTCGCCGGCTAGCCGGATGCAGTGGTGTGGTGCCGGCTCAGTTGACGGCGCTGCATTTCTTGCGGATCTGGCCGGCGGAGCCGGTGAGGGGGGCGATGTTGCCCATCCTGACCATGGCGTCGCCGAAGTCGCAGAGGAAGCGCTGGCTGTTGTAGCTGTAAGTCTGCACGAGAGCCTTGGTGGCGGCCGCACCGTCGGGGCTGGAGACGAGGCCCTGGTCCGAAGAGAGGAGGCCCTTCTTGGCCAGCAGGTTCTTGAAGTAGTGGTTGTCGAAGGCGTCGGCGGAGCCGGCGTCCAGCGCCGCGGTCTGGTTGCCGTCGCCGCCCCGGCACAGCTGCTGCAGGCTGGACGCCAGCGCCGGGTCCAGCGTCGGGTCCACCGAGTTGGCCGCCGAGAAGTTGGCCAGCCGGCTGCTGAAGAGCACGCACCGGGACCGACCGATCGTGTGGGCTCCTGCATGCATGCATGGTTGGATTTGCTGGCTTTCGTTGCATACAACGTGTACTACATATATACAGTACGCGGTCTGGTACAGTACCTGATAAGATGACCACGTCGGTCGTATTAAGACCGACGTCCTTGAACCTCTGTATGATTACGGTGATGTTGTCGAACGGGCTTGGCAGGTTGTTGTTGGCCAAGGTCTGGTTCGCCACCAGGCCGTCCCTTCTTCCCAGAAGAACATCATAGTCAGGACCTCCACTCTGAACATGCCAACAAAATTAGTACTACTGTACTACGTACTACGCCCAGTAAAGCAGTACTGGTAGTACGGTTCTCAAACTGTTCTTTCGGGTGCACAACTGAATTATTTGGTACAGTAGTTAGTTGGTTAGCTATGTTGGAGTGGTTGTGAATTCGATCGAGGGAAGGAAGGAAGGGAAGGAACGTACGAGGAGTACGCCGTATTTGGCCGCGAGCGCGACGACGTCGGCGCAGGAGACGAGCCCCGGGCAGGCCTTCTCGAGGTCGGCCTTGATGGCGTCGATGACCTCGTACCCCCTCACCGAGTTGAGGTTGGGCGCCGCCAGCTTCTCGCTCTCGGCCCCGTCCAGCAGGATCGACCCGTCACACCCCTGCATGCATGCATGCCACAAGTACGTCCACGACGATGTTCACTTCAGAGTCCAAAAAAGCATGTGGTAATCATTAACGGCGTGTGTTACGGAGGCGGACGTACGTTGACGAAGCAGTCGTGGAAATGGAGGCGGAGCAGGGAGGCGCCCATCCGTATCTCGGCCTTCATCGCGGCGGCCACGCGCGCCTGGACGATGCTCTCCAGTTTGGGGCAGCTGGCGTCGTAGAAGTCGTCGCTCAGCTGGCCCCGAGCCGCGACGCCCAGGCACAACAGCACCACGGCGGCGACCAGCAAGCGGCTCGCACCATGACCTCTGAGAGGCTCCATCTCCGATGATACGTCTCGGAAGCACCGTCACCGTATGTGCGTGCCGGTTTGATAGATCACTGGCACTGGATCTATGTATCGAATGTACGTGCCGGTCCGATCGATCTCTGCTGGCTCGTTGCAAGGTTATATAGATGGCTTAAAGTGATGCGTGATGGCACTAGCTAGATGGACTCGTATAATTTTTATTATCAGTATCCTTTGACTGTTCGTGGAGTAAATGGGCGGCTTGGCAACGTGCCAATGTAGCGTCAGCATGCACATGCCAAGGGATTACTGTGATTGTGCGCTTTTTACTGCACGCATGGCTCGACTAGCTGACTAAACGTGCACTGGTCGCACTAGCCGCTGCTAATTTTCTGTTATGAAACCCAAGTGGTGCATGCATAATGGAGCACCAGCCAAATTAATTAGGTGCAGCCGCTGTATACATTGCACGTTTCGGCGATATGCACGTCAACAGTTAACCTACGGTGCATGCATCTAGCTAGCTAGCTGCGGCAGCCGTACGGTGGAGCGTGACAGAGATGATGCGGCATGCGATGCGAGCACCGGTGTTGGTGTGTTAGGCAGAGACGTGCACTAGTAAGTGAATTATGGGGCCTCAGCATAGCAAGATTGATCTGAGATTACGTTTGAGATGAGAGTTGGGGCCTGACGATTCCTGTGAAAATTTGGGGCCTGACCATGGCTGATTTCTTTTAGGTTCTTTTTTTTTTTGAGCAGATTTCTTTTAGGTTCTTGATAACGCTCACACGTGTGGCACATTAGACATCCGTTCATACATCGTGTGTGACGTGAGCAGGAGGCAACCCACACGGGCTGTGTATGTGCGAATATTAGAATTGTCCACACGTGTTGGCGCAGCTACTTCGTGCCACACGCCCAATAAATACTATTCATCTCCACCCTGCCCGTGTGGCACGAAGCAAAAATGCACACACGTCCTACCGCAGCTACGTTAGGTACCCGTGGGATGACGATTTAGTTGCCATCCGGGATGGCAGATGTAGTTATCCGGGATGGCAAATATAATTCTAAAAGCATGGCAATTCTATCTGTTTTGGTTAACTATAGTTGACATGTCTAATTTATGGTAGTTGCCGCGTGTAATCAAACCATAGTTGCCGTGTGTGATTAACTACTTGCCACATATGGTCAAACAGTAGCTATCATGTCTAATTTATGGTAGTTGCCGCGTGTAATCAAACCATAATTGCCGTCTGTGATTAACTACTTGTCACATATGGTCAAACAGTAGTTGCCATGTGTGTTTACCTAGTTGTCACGTGTGGTCCAACCATAGTTGCCATATATGATTAATTAAGTATGTTTATCTGGTTTCCACGTACGCGCAACTGCAGTTGCCATCTAGTAATGAATCATAGTTGCCATGTGTGTTTACCTCGTTGCCACGTACGCGTAACTGCAGTTGCCTTCCAACAACCTACGAGTATCGTGTGGGCGAAAAGCAGTTCGTCCACACACGCGTGGACTAGGTGGTGGCTGTGTGGACAGAAACTAATTCGCCCACACAGCGCAGCTGGCAAACCGCGTGCTGCGGGGCATGTGGGCGAATTCTCCAACGCCCACACACCAGCCTCGTCCTACGTGGCACGTAAACTCTGCCTCAATGCGTCAAGATTTGTGCAAACTCCACTGGACGGTGATCCACGCGTGTGGATGAGTTGCAAAACTGCCACACGTATGGGCGTTAATATTTTCGTTCTTTTATATTTAAAAGATTGCTCATGGGATGCTAACCATGTGTGCCTTTGTGGTGCCTTCGGACGGTATTAGTTATAGGACAATAAAACGGTATCTAATACTTTTCCTCTCACGGGTTTATCATTTATGGCAATTCGTTTTGTCGATCTGGACGTTGGATCTGGTATCTATGGCCATTTGTACCGCATCCATTAAGAGCAAATACAATAGAGAGTTGAGTCAGCGGACTATAAGGAATAAACTAGTATATTTCTTCTTAGTTGGGGGAAAGAGAAGAGGAGAGAAGGTAAACGGGCTCTTCGTGAAGAGCTAGCTTTAGCACGTGCTCCTAGGCACTTTGTGAGAATGAAAGATGTACCACATAATAAAAAAGTACTACACTCTTTTGATCTACTATTGTACATGTTGGCTATAAGATAGGCTGTAGATGACATGACACTGGCTTATAGTCAGCAGCTGGCTATACTATTAACCATGCTCTAACTACTGGCTCATTTGTCATATGGACTGCTACTCAAGAGGCTGGAACCAAGCGTTGTGGCAGCCTAGTTATGAGCACGGTCCATATAGCATAGGAGATGGAACAACTACCGATATCTACAATACCAATCGGATTCCTAGGCCCGAGATGATAATGTCAATCGTTTCAAGGGTGGCGAATCTGCCACAAATGGTTTCCGAGCTCATTGATACGACTAATGCACCGTGGAACACTCAACTCATTGAGGCAGTTTTTCTACCATCACGAAATGTAGATGATTTCTAGTCTTGGATGTTTGAAAAGTCGGAAAATTTAGTGTGAGGTCAGCTTAGTAGATTATTGTGGACACAAAACGCCACCATGAGGATTGGTTGGATGAATGTGTCGGTTCATCGAATAGGGGTGCAAAGAAGAAGATGTGGGTGAATCTTTGGAAAGTTTATGTTCCAGCAAAACGTATTCCTGTGGTGGTTTGCTCAACAATCACTTCCTACTGAAGATGTGCGCATGGAGAAAATATGGCTTCCGCGTGTACATGTGCAGAATGTAGAATGCCATAATCCTGGCGCCATAGTTTCATAGAGTGCACGATGGCATGATGCATTTGGTTTCTTGATGATCATGACATGCTACCTCAGTGATGTATAATTCTGAACCCAATGCGAAAAACTGGTTGTTTACTATTTTGAACTTTGAAGTACCACTGCATGACAAACTCATCAGGTTGACATCACACTTTGGGCCATTTGGACGACGCGCGGAAACTGATTCGCGAAGGGATCCACCAAAGTCCTTTATCGATATATCATTTTGTCACTAATTTTAGCAGAACTGGGTGAAGTTAATAACCCTAGCGGGAGCCAGAGGATACCAGGTGCTCACATTGAGCCAGAGGAGACCAGGTGCTCACATTAGACTGTCCTCACATTGACCAGGTAGCAAACAACATGACATAGAATAAGTCGGGATCGGTGGTGCAATAAACTCTCCTTCCCAGAAGAGGAAATACATATTTCAATCCAACACTGAATTTTTGACCAAAGCCTATCCAAATATCCGTTATTTACTCTTCCTCATATTTGACGGTAAGCCAAGGTACCGTTTATTTAAGGATTCATTTGGGATAGTAAGAACAACTTTGATTGAATTCCTTCATGACTCTGGGCAGCCCTTACCAAAAAATAATAGAGGACTTTGATAGGTTAATTTTCTGGCCATAAGCATCACAATACTTTTGCACCGTGTCTCTAATGATTGTAGCAGCTTCTTCATTTGCTTTAAACACTAGATGACCCGTTTCCCGATGGCGCAAAGGGAGAGGACAAACCAAGCACTCAAACCATGCACATTAGAATGTTTATATACCGATTGGATCATAAGGAAATAGATATTTAGGTATGAAGTTGATACATAGCGTTATAAGAAAGGCATGGGATCAGTTTACGATAGCTTATTTGCATTACGTTTATCAAGTAAGCTGCATAGGTAGAAATGCATCATATAGATAGTGTCGATCATTTAGCTCATGGTGAGTAGTGATGACTATCAGGTAGTGCCATCGTTGCATGTGCCATGGGTACCAAAAACGACTTCATCGTCTAAGGAGCTCTTCATGATGGGTGTGTCTGGTGGGCTTGCCGTAACCTCTTCCTACGCGTCTTGCTCTGTGGGTTACACGTGACATGCCGTAGTAGCTAAGTAAGATGGATTCTTTCTTATCTATGTGCATTTCAACAATGAGGTTACTTTGCTCCAATAGATATACTATGTGAAACAATTCTTTTGAAGTAAAGTATAAACATACAACTACAACATTCACCAATAATCCCTCTATGACAGAATACCGGCGAGTAGCACTACTTTCAAGCCCTACCATAACACGCAGAACTTGTACTGATTGGAAAATTGAATGATCACTACGCTTCCCTAACTTTGCAATTTGCAATTAGAGTAAACTACACAAGTAAATGAAACTTCACTTATCAACGTCGCAGTATCAGAACAATAGGATGTGATGCCAACCTTATCAAGGACAACATCAAAATGGTGATTCAGTGGTATGCTTTTGGATTATCTTTCATTTGATGATAACACATTACTTTAACATAAGAAATCAGACTAATGTATAAGAGCTACTCACTGGCCGAATTGGAAGACCTAGGGGGCTTATCATATAGTTGAACCTAGGTGTACTCAGGTATTGAGGATGATTGTATTTACATGTGAATCCAAATTTATAGGTCCTGCCTCCATGTAATGGTGGCATTCAGGCTGCCCAGGCCACTCTTGAAAGACAATTTCTTCCAATGTCGATGTGTTTGCTGACAAAGTTGAAGAGAGAAATAAAGGATGGTTATAAGACTAAAATATTTTGTAAGGAGTACAACATGTCCCTGTTCCGCCGCTGGATCAAGGATGGAGTGAACTACAACACTTCGTTGTGACAACTACCCCTCCATGTTACATGAATCATTACCAGCTTCATTTATGTGTATACATACTCTTCTCTTTGTAATGGGACTCGACTTAGAACATGGTTTTTCTTTCAGGTCTGGTAGCAACAATATGTTTGAAATCTCGGGATTGGCAACACACTGTTGAGTTCTAGTCTAATTTACCAAAGCCATTTACAACAGGGGAGAAAGTATGTCGGGGATATACCCAGCGGTATGACCCGGCCGGAGATATGACCCGGCTGGGACTTGGTGTTCCATTGGTAACCCAGCAGATCGTAAGCCAAATTGTAAGCCAGATGGCAAGCCAGCAGATGTTAATCCAGCAAATGTTAAACCAGATGGTAAGCCGGTAGATGTTAAGCCAAATGGTAAGCCAGACGGTAAGCTAGATTGTAAGCCAGATCGTAAGCCAGATTGTAAGCCGGCAGTTAAGAAGCCCAAGACGTTAAGAAGGCCATGGTGAGAAGGCCATGGAGAGAAGCCGTGAAGAGAAGTCAGAATAGTTGAAGTTTTAATCTGAGTTGGACTCTACATGTAAACCGCCCCTTCAACTTATATAAGGAGGGGCAGGGCACCCCAAGAGGGTCGGGTTGAATAATCCTTAAGGCTAGACACAGCTAGGAGAGCCGGTTTACGGCGACTCCCTCATGAGCTTAATGAGACCTAGCCACAAACAACATGTAGGGTTGTTACTGATAACCCACAAGTGTAGGGGATCGCAACAGTTTTCGAGGGTAAGTATTCAACCTAAATTTATTGATTCGACACAAGGGGGCCAAAGAATACTCTCAAGTATTAGCAGCTGAGTAGTCAATTCAACCGCACCTGGAAAGCTTAGTATCTGCAACAAGGTAATTTAGTAGCAAGGTAATATGGAAGTAATGGTAACAGTGGCAAAGCTAGCGATAGTAGTTTTGTAGTGATTGTAACAGTAGCAGCGGAAAAGTAAATAAGCAACAAGCAATATGTGAAAAGCTCGTAGGCATTGGATCAGTGATGGATAATTATGTCAGATGCAATTCCTCATGTAATAGTTATAACATAGGGTGACACAGAACTAGCTCCAGTTCATCAATGTAATGTAGGCATGTATTCCAAATATAGTCATACATGCTTATGGGAAAGAACTTGAATGACATCTTTTGTCCTACCCTCCCGTGGCAGCGGGGTCCTAGTGGAAACTAAGGGATATTAAGGCCTCCTTTTAATAGAGTACCAAACCAAAGCATTAACACATAGTGAATACATGAACTCCTCAAACTACGGTCATCATCGGGAGTGGTCCCGATTATTGTCACTTCGGGGTTGACGGATCATAACACATAGTAGGTGACTATTGACTTGCAAGATAGGATCAAGAACACACATATATTCATGAAAACATAATAGGTTCAGATCTGAAATCATGGCACTCGGGCCCTAGTGACAAGCATTAAGCATGGCAAAGTCATAGCAACATCAATCTTAGAACATAATGGATACTAGGGATCAAACCCTAACAAAACTAACTCGATTACACGGTAAATCTCATCCAACCCATCACCGTCCAGCAAGCCTACGATGAGATTACTCACACACGACGGTGAGCATCATGGAATTGGTGATGGAGGAAGATTGATGATGATGATGGCGACAATCTCCCCTCTCCGGAGCCCCGAACGGACTCCAGATCAGCCCTCCCGAGAGAGATTAGGGCTTGGCGGCGGCTCCGTATCGTAAAATGCGATAATTCCTTCTCTCTGATTTTTCTCTCCCCGAAAGTGAATATATGGAGTCGGGGGAGATGTCGGTGGAGCAACAGGGGGCCCACGAGGCAGGGGGCGCACCCGGGGGGCACCTCATGGACAGGGTGTGGGCCCCTTGGTCTGGTTCTTCCCGCAGATATTTTTTATATATTCCAAAATAAATCTCCGTTGAATTTCAGGTCATTCCGAGAACTTTTATTTCTGCAAAAAAATAACACCATGGCGGTTCTGCTGAAAACAGCGTCAGTCCGGTTTAGTTCCATTCAAATCATGCAAGTTAGAGTTCAAAACAAGGGCAAAAGTGTTTGGAAAAGTAGATACATTGGAGACGTATCAACTCCCCCAAGCTTAAACCTTTGCTTGTCCTCAAGCAATTCAGTTGATAAACTGAAAGTGAGAAAGAAAAACTTTGACAAACTTGGTTTGCTCTTGTTGTTGTAAATATGTAAAGCCAACATTCAAGTTTTCAGCAGAGATCATGAACTAACGACATTCACAATAACTTTCAGGTCTTATGTCTACTCATATCAATGGCATAATCAACTAGCGAGCAATAATAATAAACCTCGGATGACAACACTTTCTCAAAACAATAATAATATGATATAACAAGATGGTATCTCGCTAGCCCTTCTTGAGACCGCAAAACATAAATGCAGAGCACCTTTAAAGATCAAGGACCTACTAGAGATTGTAATTCATGGTAAAAGAGATCCATTCACAATCATACTCAATGCAAATTAATCGCAATAGATGCAAATGACAGATGTGCTCTCCAACTGGTGCTCTTTAATAAGAGGATGATGACTCAACATAAAAGTAAATAAATAGGCCCTTCGCAGAGGGAAGCAGGGATTTGTAGAGGTGACAGAGCTTGATTTTGAAATATAGATGAATAATATTTTGAGCGGTATACTTTCATTGTCAACATAGCAACCAAGAGATCTCGATATCTTCCATGCTACACACATTATAGGCGGTTCCCAAACGGAATGGTAAAGTTTATACTCCCCCAACCACCAACAAGCACACTCCACGGCTGACCAGAAACAACGAGTACCGTCCAAACCAGCAACAGCCCTGGGGGAGTTTTGTTTAATTATTGTGATTTGAGCATGGGACTGGGCATCCCGGTTACCAGCCATTTTCTCATGAGTGATGAGCGGAGTCCACTCATCATGAGAATAACCCACCTAGCATGGAAGATATAGACAACCCTAGTTGATACATGAGCTGTTCGAGCATACAAAACAAAATTTCATTTGAAGGTTTGGAGTTTGGCACATACAAATTTACTTGGAACGATAGGTAGATACCGCATACAGGAAGGTATTGTGGACTCATATGGAATAACTTTGGGGTTTATGGAAGCGGATGCACAAGCAGTATTCCTGCTTAGTACAGGTGAAAGCTAGAAAGAGACTGGGAAGCGACTAGCTAGAGAGTGACAAGAGTCATGAACATGCATTAAAATTAATCAACAATGAGTGCAAGCATGAGTAGGATATAAATCACCGTGAACATAAATATCGTGGAGGCTATATTGATTTTGTTTCAACTACATGCGTGAACATGTGCCAAGTCAAACCACTTGAATCGTTCAAGGGAGGATACCACCCTATCATACCACATCACAACCATTTTAATATCATGTTGCCACACAAGATAGACCATTATAAACTCTTAGATAATTAAGCATGACATGAGAAGCTATGATCTCTAAATGTCATTGCAAGCATGTTTCATTCATAACAAGCTGAATCAGGAACGATGAACTATCATATTTATAAAAACAAGAGAGGTCGAGTTCATACCAGCTTTTCTCATCTCAATCAAATCATCATATATCGTCATTATTGCCTTTCACTCGCACGACCGAACAATGTGGATAATAATAATAGTGCCCGTGCATTGGACTAAGCTGGAATCTGCAAGCATTTAATACAAGAGAGAAGACAAAGTAATATGGCTCATGGTTAAATCAACAGTAATGCATATAAGAGCCACTAAACATTTTCATCATGGTCTTCTCCTCTTGACCCCCAAAGAAAAGAAAATAAACTATTTACACGGGAAAGCTCCCAATCAAGCAAAAGAAGAACGCGAAATCTTTTCAGGTTTTCTTTTAATTACTATCACTACAGGCATGGAAAGTAAACTAGCTAAAAAGCTACACTGATTTTTTTTGTTTTTCTTAAGGTTTTTCTAACACACAAGAAAAAGACTAAGAAAAGAAATGAAACTAGCATGGATAGTACAATGAAAGAGTGTGAGCACCGACTACTGGAATAAGTGTGTGAACATGAATGTAATGTCGGTGAGAAATACGTACTCCCCCAAGCTTAGGCTTTTAGCCTAAGTTGGTATATGGCCACGGATCAAAGCTACTTTCTCCGGTGTACGGAGAAGCGTCCTCTGGGTGCCACTAGTTGGCAATCTCATCCGGATCCCACCGATAAACCAACTGCCGATAAGGGTCAAGTGGTGGCTCCGGCTCTGGCTCTGAAGCTTGTGCTTGGCTCCAGTACGCATGGAAGGCATCCGACAAAACGAGGTACGTGCCTGAAAATAGATCAAACAGAGATGGTGCAGGCAAGGTAATAATCTCACAATATTTTTCATCAAACCTCAATTTATACTTAAGCAACTTCTTCTTGTCTTTAACAATAAAATCATGTGCTATCATACTCTTATAATCTAGAAAAGCCGGGGCCAGCAACTTTTCTTCCTTCTCATGATGCCTAGTAGGTATTCTAAAGTGTTCAGCAAGGCGTGAAGCAAAGATGCCTCCAAAGATGGGACCCTTTGTATGGTTCAGACTTAATCATTTAGCAACAACAACATCCAAACTAAAAGTTGTGTCTTGAAACAAAGCATGGCGCAAAATGACAATAATTAGGGGCACTAAGATTCCCACTGTTCTCGCGACCAATTAAGCATCTACTGGCAAATATCGCAAAGTAGCGTAGACCGGGAAAATGTATACTAGTAATTCTTGCCCCTGAAACTTGCCTCGTTTCCCCTACAGCTATCATATCGATAAACCCCTCAACATCTTTACGATGTGGTTCATCAAGACTACCAGCAAAGGGTATCTTATATACTTGATAAAAATCATAGAACGACATCTCCTTAACCTCATCATATAAATGAAATTCCACAGAAGGTGGTGATTTCTTAGCATGGAAATGAAAATTTTGCACGAAAATATTAGTGAGTAAGAGATATTGTTCGCGCTGGTCGTGGAGGAAGTCGGTGAGGCCTGCATTCTCTGCCAAATAATAAAAGTCTTTATAAATCCTGGCGGCTTCCAAGAACTCATTGCAAGGCCATTCACACGGCCGTACTTCCGCAGTGCGAGGAAGATTGTATTTGGGCTTCTTATTCTCTTCCTTCTGCTTATCTTTTGAGCTCTGACTAGAAGAGCCTCTCAACAATCTCCTCTGAAATTTTCTTCCTCTAAAATTTTCTGAAATTTTTAGTGACTCAAAATAAAATTGAACCAAACTGAACAAGATTGATAGCAACTACTCCTACAAGTGCCTAGAGACTATATCATGCATTAGAACTACTTGGAACCACATAAATTTGACATGCAAGCTCAAGAACAGGGTCACCACAGCAACAAAAATTTGCAATGAATAAAGCACTAGAACAAAAACTAATTGGACCATTGGAGGAGTCACATACCGAAGAACAATCTCCCCAAACAGTTTTGTGAATTGAGCTTTGAGCAAGAAGATCTAAAATGACAGCAAGATGAGCTAGAACTCGTGCTTGAGCTGGATAGTGTTTTTTTGGAGGAAGGAGTGTGTGGGTGCTGGAGTAAGTGGAGGGGGGCACATGGGGCCTACGAGGCAGGGGGCGCGCCCAGGGGGGTGCCCTGCACCCTCGTGGCCAGGTGCTGGCTCCCCCTGCTGTGTTCTCAGTGCCAAATATTCTCAAATATTCTAGAAAAAATCATATTTCATTTCCGGGGCATTTGGAGAACTTTTATTTTCGGGGTATTTTTTTATTTTTCACGGATAACTCTGAAAACAGACAGAAAAATACTATTTTTGCTTTATTTAATCTAATTATGAGAAAGTAAAAGGAGGGTACAGAAAGTTGTGCTATCTAAATTCAACCATCTCATGCTCATCAAAAGGGATCCATTAACAAGGTTGATCAGGTCTTGTTAATAAACTCTTTCCGAATAACATGAAACCGGAGAATTTTCTAATAACACTAGGTTACCTCAATGGGGATATGCATGTCCCCAACAACAAGAATATCATGTCTCTTCTTGACAGAAGGAAGAGGAAATTCAAAACCTCTAGTAGTAATCGTTGAAATTTTTCCAATAGAATGATAATGTGGACCTGAGGTTGTTTCCTCGGAAAGTGTACCATATGCTCATTACCATTGACATGAAAAGTGACATTTCCATTGTTGCAATCAATAACAGCCCTTGCTGTGACGCCCCCGATTTGTCCGTACACTAATCATGCACGCAAATGTGTACGACCAAGATCAGGGACTCACTGGAAGATATCACAACACAACTCTAGACACAAATTAAAAATAATACAAGCTTTATATTACAAGCCAGGGGCCTCGAGGGCTCGAATACAAAAGCTCGAAAACACAAGAGTCGGCGGAAGCAATAATATCTGAGTACAGACATAAGTTAAACAAGTTTGCCTTAAGAAGGCTAGCACAAAAGTAACAACGATCGAAAAGGCAAGGCCTCCTGCCTGGGACCTCCTAACTACTCCTCGAAGCCGATCTTCACGTAGAAACCTCCTCGGGATCTTCTGGGTCCGGGACTCCACCATCTGGATGCGTCATCCGAGAAGAAGGAACAAAAGGGGAAAAGGGGGCGAAAAGCAACCGTGAGTACTCATCCAAAGTACTCGCAAGCAAGGATCTACACTACATATGCAATGATATCTATGTAAAAGGGGGGGGGGGTAATATATGTGGACTGAACTGCAGAAAGCAGAAAGAGGGAGATAGCTAATCCAATCGAAGACTACGCTTCTGGCCACCTCCATCTTGCAGCAGTAGAAGAGGGTAGCTGGAAAGTAACAAGTATCCTCGCTTCTGGAAGCCTCCGTCTTGCAGCAGTAGAAGGGAATAGATGGTAAGTTCACCAAGTAACATCGTATAGCATAATCCTACTCGGCGATCCTCCCGCACGTCACCCTGTGAGAGAGCAACCACCGAGTTGTATCTGGCACTGGTAAGGGTGTGTTTTATTAAGTATCCGGTTCTAGTTGTCATGAGGTCAGAGTACAACTCCGGGTCGTCCTTTTACCGAGGGACACGGCTATTCGAATAGATTAACTTCCCTGCAGGGGTGCACCACATAACCCAGCACGCTTGATCCCATTGGGCCGGACACACTTTCCAGGGTCATGCCCGGCCTCGGAAGATCAACACGTCGCAGCCCTACCTAAGCACAGCAGAGAGGTCAGCACGTCGGTCTAAGTCCTAAGCACACAGGGGTCTGGGCCCATCGCCCAATGCACACCTGCACGTTGCGAGGGCGGCCGGTAAGCAGACCTAGCCTCTCCTAATACCAGAGTAGGCTTCCAGTCCAATCCGGCGCGCGCCGCTAAGTCCCTGACGTCAAAAAGGCTTCGGCTGATACCACGACGTCGAGTGCCCATAACTGTTCCCACGCAGCTGGTTAGTGCGTATAAACCAAATGGCCAGACTCAGATCAAATACCAAGATCCCGTTAAACGTGTTATTATGAAATAACCGCGGACAACGACCAGGGCCAGGCCCACCTGTCTCCTAGGTGGTCGCAACCTGCCCTGTCGCTCCGCCACAAAGTAACCATCAGGGGACTGTCGGGAACCCAGGCCCACCACTACCTGTGTGGAACCACCTGCCCCTTCAGCCCCCATCTCCGAATCATCATCATGTGTATGTAAAGTATGTATATAGTATATACCCGTGATCACCACCCAAGTGATCACGGCCCGATAGAATAGCATGGCAGACGGACAAGGATGTGGGGCCACTGATGGAATACTAGCATCCTACACTAAGCATTAGGATGGCAGGTACATGTATCAACAGTTGTAGCATCAATGACATGCTATGCAACAGAATAGGAGCAACCGAACAGTAACATGCTACACTACTCTAATGTAAGCAGTAGAGAGAAGAATAGGCGATATCTGGTGATCAAAGGGGGGGCTTGCCTGGAAGCCCTGCAGACGAAAGGAATCTTCGGAAGCGTAGCCGTAGTCGAACACCGAAGCATCAATGGTCTCGGGGTCTATCACAGTATTGGAGTCTACCGAAAATAAGCAACGAAGGGGAAACAAATAAATAACAGAGCAAACAATAGCATCACAAAGCATAACATGGAAATACGCGGTGCTACGTGTGACCTAACGCGGTGCTCGGTGATACAGGCGAAGAGGAATAACATCCGGGAAAGTATTCCCGGTGTTTCGCGTTTTCGGGCGGATGAAACGGAGGGGGAAAGTTGCGGGTTCGGTATGATAGAGATGCGTGGCGGACGAACGGATCGCGTATTCGGATTCGTCTCGTCGTTCTGAGCAACTTTCATGTACAAAGTATTTTCATCCGAGTTACGGTTTAAAAGATATGATTTTCTAAAGATTTTATTAATTTCTGGAATTTAATTAATTAATTTAAATCTATCATTATCCAGAATAGTGTCTGCTGATGTCATCATGACTTCAGCATGACGTCAGCGGTCAACGTGGGTTTGACTGGGTCAAACTGACGTTTGGGTCCCGTATGTCATACACAGTTTAGTTTAACTAGGTTTTGGTTAATCTAATTATTGTTTAATTAAACTAACTAGTTAATTAGATTAGTTAAACATGATTAATTAAATTAATTAATTCACTAATTAATTAATTAATTATATTTTAATTATTATTATTTACATATATATTTTTAATTCTTTTTTTTAACGTTCTGGGGCCATGGGCCCCACCTGGCAGTGGCCCGAGGGGCCTTAGCGGGTTTGGGTTGTCGGGGCGACGGGCGTGCCCGCCCGAGCGTGGGGCGAGGCTGTGGCCTCGCCGGCACCAGGAGGCACCAACGGCCTCAGCGCCCCGCGCTGGGGGCGGCAGCGGAGGGCGAGGCCCCGGCCGGCGGCGGAGAAGGGCCGGGGTTGGGTGGCCGCCGGCAGGTGCGGCCAGGAGAGCGGGAGGCGGGGCCGCATCGCGATCTGGCCTGGGCGGAGAGGAATGGTGCGGCGCGGCCGGGGCGGTCGAGGGGCGATGCGGCGCGGCCGGGGCGGTCGAGGGGCGGAGTTGCGCGCGGGGGTAGCAGCAGCAATGGAGCCAGCGGCGGCGGCGCGCTAGCAGCAGCGGCGAGGGCGGAGCGCAGTGGGGGCAGCAGCAGCAACGTACGGGCGGGCGAGGCCAGCACCCGCGTCGGCAGGCGCCGGGCGCGCGTGTGAGCGGCCGGGCAGGGGCGTGGACTCGCGGGGGTGAATGGCGCGCGTGGCGCGGACGGGCCATGGCGCACGAGCGCGGTCGGGGGTGGTCGTCGGACGCGGTGATCACGGGGGCAGAGAGGGAGCACGGGGCGGTGCTCACGTGCGTTGGAGGGGAGTGGGGGCGGCGAGGCGTGATGGCGGCCGTCGAGGACGAGTCGGAGGAGGTGGTGAAGGGTGGTGCCGGTGGGGAGGTCCGTCGACGGGGAGGCCTTCAGGCGACGGCGGGCGGGGCGCCGGGTGTCGAGGGTACGGGATCGATCCCGATCCAGATTGGATCGGGTGGGGGGGGGTGTGGGGAACGTGGGGGTGTCGGTGGGTTGGGGTGTTGGCCATATAGGCCAGGGTCAATGGGGTGGGCCGCTGGTTGCCGGTTGGGCCGAGAGGCCCAGGGGGAGGGGGTTTTGTTTTTCTCTTTTTTTTTGTATTTTCTTTTTCTTTTACTTATTTTTCTATTTCTGTTCTCTTTTATTTACAAGTTAAATTTTGTTTTGTATATAACAAAAGTTGTACCTAATTTAGTATTAGTAATTATTTCACTCCCACAAAAATTTCCACCCAAAAATAATATAGTTTATTATTTTACCAATATAAATGGCATTTAATTATTTGCCTTAGCTATTGTTTTATTCATTTTAGAGTATTAAAATATTTTATAAAAGTGTGGTTTCTCCACTATAATTGTTTATGCATTACCTAGTTCACTCAGAACATTTTAGTTTTAATATTTGAAAACTTTTATTGTTTGCTTGATTTTCTTTTTAACTTGGATTTGAATTGGTTCCGAACTAACGCGAGATTAGCAACAGTAATCGTGGTGACGTGGCATCATTAGCAGAGGATTACTGTAGCTTGATTACCCGGGCGTCACAATTCTCCTCCACTACAAGAAATATCGTCCCGAGATTTAAGCAGCGTAGTAAGGGGGGGGGGGTGCTGGTAGCGCAACCTAACGAGTCTTCTCGGTCTTGGCTGCCCTTTTCGAAGAGGTTGATCCCTTTCGGTGAAGTCTTCATTTCTCTGCTTCAAGTCATCATGATCAAGTCATCATCCTCTCTCCGGGATCTCCATCGTCCTACGAACGCGATAATGGGGGAAAACTTTGGTGGAACGTACCTCCACGAAGTATGTGCATCTAACAGTGAATTCAGAAAGTGATACACGAAGTACCCTACGCGTATTATTTCAGTAAATGCATTGAGAACAATAAGCGATGGTACCAAAGTTTCAAACGGGTAGGCAGTCATTCGATGCCTAACCAGAAGCTGGAATGGGGGCTTGAACAATGAGAATAATATGGTGTTTTGATATCAGGATGAAACATGGTAGAATTTAGCTCGTGAATTACACACGAAGCCAAGTGCAAAGTATACATTAGAATTAGGGTTGTACGAGAGAGTCAGGTTTCGATCCCGTGGACCCGTGGGTTATGGGCCCACCATGTGGGTTAAGAGTAGGAAGGGCGATGACATCTTGCACAGAAAGCCAGGCATGTCAGAGGATAGCTTGTCAGCTATGTCGGCAGCAATGTCGGTACCAAGGACGGGGAACGAAGAGAACCATTTTCTGGCCAATTGTAACAAGGCGGACCAATAGGCAAGGTTCTCGTTCATCGGCAGTTAATGGAATGTTATCAACAATAGTAACAGGGTCCTACTGAGAGAGCTGTACACCAAGGTGTTTACATAAGCAGAAAATTATTACTGCTTAGATTATCTGTAGATGAAAGAAAGGTTAAACAAACAAATGGAAAGGAAAATAGTGATTACACACTATTATTAGGAGTATATCCTTCCCATGGACAAGAAGAACATGGCATACATGATAGGAGAGCAAGTACCCAATCATTCAGTTAAAGAGGCAAGGATTAATCATGATGGTACCCATACAACGGTGTTTGGATAACTGACCAAGAAACATTTAGCATCACGCCCCCAATGTTCTTGTTGATGAGCGGGGTATCATAGTCATGCTTCGAGGTAGCAATGATATGGTGTTTGAAGCAAAGGTCGGGCTTGGATACACAAAGGATTCATCAGGAGCAACTTATAAAGTAAGTCTTACAATTTCCTCCCGAAGAATGATTATACTTGCAAAATAAATTAAAATGATAGGTCCTCCAGCCAGGGGTGCCAGGCATGACATCATATTACCGGGTCATCAATGGACCAACATTATAACTCCTGGAAAGTTGCCCCAACCATCATATCTGACCGAGATTCAGATCTGATTGGTGTCATGATACCTCAGACTCACGATGTTCGAGAAGAAAAGGTGCAACACAAATCGTCGAAATGACATTGCAAGATTCTCGGGAATGAACTAAGGGAGCGGGTTCCCTAAACAATAGTTCATCATTAAACCAAGGAGAGGATGAAGCGGTGGCTGATGGGCATCAGCGATAATTCATCGAGAGTTCCAAACGGAGGGATTTCCACAATAATGTGAACAAGAAGACGACACTTATCAATTCAAATGATATAATGTTGTATGCTCGAGGAAAACATACACCATTAATCATTAGTTGAATGGTGTGCTCGAAACATGACCTTAGGCAGCAAGATCAATGTTAGAGTGACGATTCAATAACCAACAATCCAAGAACGAACTGTCGATCGTTATCTTCAAAGCAATAGGGTTGCTAGAAGTACAGAACTCAAGCAGCATCGTTAGCATAGTGGTATCCCGGTTAAAAACAACACGGGGACCAAGGAAGAATGGTGATGGTGAGAAGTAGCATCAGACCGGGAATTTATAAGAGGTAGAGCAATCCTCACAACATTCTGGACATAATGACAATAATACTTCAAGGCAGAACAAAATACAAGCTGGATAGCAAGTTGCATCCATAACATGGACAAGCTCGCGATGAAAGGAAGTCAAGGGTGTTGTCGATGATAACAAAAATCATCGAGGGCAAGGAGGGTATTTCTCATCATGAACTCAGTTGACATCTCGGAAGAAGTCAACGTGTTGAAGGTGATCACGACACATTTGCCGGGAAGTTTCAAGAGGATGCTATCAAACAACAATGGCGACAAGCAAGGGAATGACGAAGTGGCAAGTTATAGGATCAATATAAAAGATGCTAGATCGGAACCAACATTGCCGTTCGAGACAAGCAACATGATGTTGAAAGCTCGATGTAATTCGTGCTCACACACTGAAGAATTCGTGCACCAAAGAAGGACGAGGTAGCACAGTCAAAGACAGCTAGACAAGGGATGTACCCGATAGTCTAGGAATAAAACCAGATTGAGTTTAAAAATTTCCAGTAACATCTACTAGGGGTGTTGAATTTTTAGCGCGGATTTGATTTACTAAACGGTGTCCTCGGTTGACGGCAACCTAGAACCCGTAGAGTGATTACGACAAGCAAAGGTATTATTTCATCAAAAGTTCGAAAGGTGTAGTGCAAAGGCATGATATCTTCGAGATACCAGGGGGGTAATACTCGAAGGTAGAACATGATAGAAGTAGAACCGGGTCATTGACCTATGACAATAGATACTTCAACCTTGCCAAAAATAGACGAGGCACTGGAATGAATTCCCATCGGATATATCAGATCAGGACAGCATGGTCGGAACCATAACTCTAGGGAATCAATTCAAGAATGTCGAAAGAATCATACAGCTGGATAATCATTTTGCAAGAAGCTTCTGAGACGGTCTACATCATTTTCATGGGCATGAACACAAAGTTCAAGGTCGACTCCCACTTCTTTAATGCATATCATTTCATTCACCGCTCACCTTAATAAAACTGTAGTGTTGGAGTTTTTAACTGGTAGAACACCGGAAGAGTATGACTTGTGAAAACTTTCGGGTTCTCACGGATTAAGGGAAGGCATAGGTCCAACCCATCGGGCATCCTAGTAACATATACCACAAGTTTCAAAAGTAAATATACATGCTCGAAAGCAGAGCATGGTTGGCCAAGTAGAGGATACAATTTACCAAAGGCATTATGTATCAGGGGAAGAACTCACAAGGTGATTGAATATGAAGGACACTGTCGGATAACAATCCAACAATGGATCGGGCGATCCACATCGAAGCTGATGGGAGTATCGGTACTCACTCAGAGAAAGAAAGAATGCAGAGGCATCATATTCAAGAATCACATGATTAGTCTGATGCTTAAATAG
Organism: Secale cereale; assembly: GCA_902687465.1. Classification (NCBI taxonomy): domain Eukaryota; kingdom Viridiplantae; phylum Streptophyta; class Magnoliopsida; order Poales; family Poaceae; genus Secale; species Secale cereale. The sequence continues at coordinate 171,287,606 of LR738715.1, forward strand.
ATAGGGATTATGGTTTCCAAAATGAAGGATCAGAAGCAGACGCTCTGATCAAGGATGGATAAGTTGAAAACACTTAATTGGACAGTCAATAAAGGTTTGAATTGCCGAGAACCAACTCATGTCCAGAATGACGTCTGAGTCGGAAAGATAATTTTAAAAATGATAATCTGATGACTGCGTGCATACGCACACATTGTATCAATAGGCTCAAAATGGCTAAGACAAGGGATGTTAACAAAGACTACTAGTCATATGGAATTAACCATAATGCAAGCAGGCCAGAATTTCAAGAGTAACATGCTGCAGAGGATTTTCGAAAGATCGAAAATTATTTCGGAGAATATTGTGAGACACGCGAACAATTGAGAAGAACGGATCCTCGAGAAATGTGAGGAAATAACCGTAAGGGTTTTCATGCGAAATAAAACTGCAAGACAGTAAACTCAAAGGATTCTCGGGACAACGGAGAATATTTCGAGGCTTCTTGTAATAACAAGAGCGACGAGGAATGATCATGAGAATGGCAAGTGCAAGCAGATATCCATAGGGATATATCGGTGGCAGTGAATTGCAAAGGTGATGAGCACAAGTTCTCGGGTTATCTACGGGGAGTATCTTCAGGGTCTTCTGGTGCAGCAGACGATCATCGATCATAAGGCACTCTCCGGGTGAAAGTGATAACGAGATCCTAATGTTAGGTTTAGCAAAATTCATTTACCCCGAATAGAAGAGAGATAAGAGTCCCAGAGTATAGACGAGGAGTAAAAGATCCTAATACCACCCAATGGTGATGTGGGCCCGTAAGCCACACAACAAGTTAGTAAATTTGTTTTTCAAAGACTAGACTCAACTTCGGCCAAGGAGTTGGAAAGGGGATTCCTACAGGCAGTCGGCTCTAATACCAACTTGTGACGCCCCCGATTTGTCCGTACACTAATCATGCACGCAAATGTGTACGACCAAGATCAGGGACTCACTGGAAGATATCACAACACAACTCTAGACACAAATTAAAAATAATACATGCTTTATATTACAAGCCAGGGGCCTCGAGGGCTCGAATACAAAAGCTCGAAAACACAAGAGTCGGCGGAAGCAATAATATCTGAGTACAGACATAAGTTAAACAAGTTTGCCTTAAGAAGGCTAGCACAAAAGTAACAACGATCGAAAAGGCAAGGCCTCCTGCCTGGGACCTCCTAACTACTCCTCGAAGCCGATCTTCACGTAGAAACCTCCTCGGGATCTTCTGGGTCCGGGACTCCACCATCTGGATGCGTCATCCGAGAAGAAGGAACAAAAGGGGAAAAGGGGGCGAAAAGCAACCGTGAGTACTCATCCAAAGTACTCGCAAGCAAGGATCTACACTACATATGCAATGATATCT
>LR738715.1:171291883-171351483 GCA_902687465.1 Secale cereale
TCAGGCGACGACGGGCGGGGCGCCGGGTGTCGAGGGTACGAGATCGATCCCGATCTAGATTGGATCGGGTGGGGGGGGTGGGGAACGTGGGGGTGTCGGTGGGTTGGGGTGTTGGCCATATAGGCCAGGGTCAATGGGGTGGGCCGCTGGTTGCCGGTTGGGCCGAGAGGCCCAGGGGGAGGGGGGTTTTGTTTTTCTCTTTTTTTTGTATTTTCTTTTTCTTTTACTTATTTTTCTATTTCTGTTCTCTTTTATTTACAAGTTAAATTTTGTTTTGTATATAACAAAAGTTGTACCTAATTTAGTATTAGTAATTATTTCACTCCCACAAAAAGTTCCACCCAAAAATAATATAGTTTATTATTTTACCAATATAAATGGCATTTAATTATTTGCCTTAGCTACTGTTTTATTCATTTTAGAGTATTAAAATATTGTATAAAAGTGTGGTTTCTCCACTATAATTGTTTATGCATTACCTAGTTCACTCAGAACATTTTAGTTTTAATATTTGAAAACTTTTATTGTTTGCTTGATTTTCTTTTTAACTTGGATTTGAATTGGTTCCGAACTAACGCGAGATTAGCAACAGTAATCGTGGTGACGTGGCATCATTAGCAGAGGATTACTGTAGCTTGATTACCCGGGCGTCACACTTGCAGTATTCAAAAAGGGTCTACCAAGGATAATAGACATACTATCGTACTCGGGAATATCAAGGATAACAAAGTCCGTTAAAATAGTAACATTTGCAACCACAATAGGCACATCCTCACAAATACCGACAGGTATAGCAGTTGATTTATCGGCCATTTGCAAAGATATTTCAGTAGGTGTCAACTTATTCAAGTCAAGTCTACGATATAAAGAGAGAGGCATAACACTAACACCGGCTCCAAGATCACATAAAGCAGTTTTAGCATAGTTTCTTTTGATGGAGCAAGGTATAGTGGGTACTCCTGGATCTCCTAGTTTCTTTGGTATTCCACCTTTAAAAGTATAATTGGCAATCAAGGTGGAAATTTCAACTTCAGGTATCTTTCTTTTATTTGTAATAATATCTTTCATATACTTAGCATAAGGATTTTTTAAGCATATTAGTCAAACGCATACGTAAAAAGATAGGTCTAATCATTTCAGCAAAGCGCTCAAAATCCTCATCATCCTTTTTCTTGGATGGTTTAGGAGGAAAAGGCATGGGTTTCTCAACCCATGGTTCTCTTTCCTTACCGTGCTTCCTAGCAACAAAGTCTCTCTTATCATAACATTGATTCTTTGATTGTGGGTTATCAAGATTAACGGCAGGTTCAATCTCTACATCATTATCATTGCTAGGTTGAGCATCATCATGAACATCATCATTAACATTATCACTAGGTTCATGCAGTGGCGAAGCCAGGAGTTCAAAGTTGTGATGTCAATTTGAAGTTGTGATGTCAAATAATTATGCTTGTATGAAATTTGTACTGGTTTTTTGCTTGATGTCTACTAATGCATGCCAAAGGTTGTGTAGTCAGTTGACTACACAGGTAACCCCTGGCACCGCCACTGGGTTCATGTTCATTACCAGATTGTGTTTCAGCATCAGAGATAGAGATATCATTGGGATTCTCAGGTGTGTCAGCTACAGGTTCAATAGAAGCATGCAAAGTCCTATCATTTTTCTTTTTCTTCTTCTTAGAAGAACTAGGTGTATCTACATTAGCTCTCTGAGAATCTTGCTCAATTCTCTTAGGGTGGCCTTCAGGATACAGAGGTTCCTGGGTCATTTTACGACCTCTAGTCACAACTCTAATAGCATTATCATTTTTCTTACTATTTAATTCATTGAGCAAGTCATTTTGTGCTTTAAGTACTTGTTCTACTTGAGTGGTAACCATAGAAGCATGTTTATTAATGAGTTTTAATTCACCTTTAACTCTAGACATATAATCACTCAAGCGTTCGATCAGGTAAGCATTACGTTGCAATTTTCTACCAACATAAGCATTGAAGTTTTCTTGTTTTACAATAAATTATCAAACTCATCTAAGCATTTGCTAGCAGACTTATTATAAGGAATATCACCTTCATCAAATCTATAAAGAGAATTTACCTTTACTACCTATGTCGGGTTATCAAGACCATGTATTTTTTCAATAGGTGGTAAATTCTTAATATCTTCAGCTTTAATACCTTTTTCTTTCATAGATTTCTTTGCCTCTTGCATATCTTCATGACTGAGAAATAGAGCACCCCTTTTCTTCGGAGTTGGCTTAGGGGCTGTTTCAGGAAGTGTCCAATTGTTTCCATTGGTCAACATATTATTCAATAGTAATTCAGCTTGATCAACTGTTCTTTCCCTGACAACACAACCAGCACAACTATCCAGGTGGTCTCTGGAAGCATCGGTTAGTCCATTATAAAGGACATCAAGTATTTCCAAGCTTGTGGGAGACTCTCTTCTTCAATTTGCACAAAATTATATATTTCCCGTAAGGCAGCTTGTTTCTTATGAGCGAGAAAATATTTAGCGGAGAAGTAATAAATCATATCCTGGGGACTACATACACAACCAGGATCAAGAGAATTAAACCATGTCTTAGCATCACCTTTAACGAGAATGGAAATAACTTAAGGATATAGTAACAACGAATTTTTTCCTCATTGGTGAACAGGGTGTGTATATCATTCAACTTAGTAAGATGTGCCACAACACTTTCAGATTCATAGCCATGGAAAGGATCAGATTCAACCAAAGTAATTAACCCAGGATCAACAGACAAATCATAATCCTTATCAGGAACACAAATAGGTGAAGTAGCAAAAGCAGGGTCATATTTCATTCTAGCATTCAAAGACTTTTCTTTCAGCTTAGCTAATAATTTCTTAAGATCATATCTATCATTGCAAGCAAGAAAGTCTCTAGCAGTTTCTTCTTTCATAACATAACCCTCAGGAACAACAGACAATTCATATCTAGGAGGGGAATCCTCATCATCACTTTCATCAATATTACCAGTTTCAATATTTGCATTCTCCCTAACCTTAGCAATTTTTTCATCAAGAAATTCACCTAGTGGCACAATATTATCAAGCATAGAAGTAGTTTCATCATACATTGCAGAAGTGGCATCATCAAGAACATGCGACATATCAAATTCAATAGCAGGTGTCGCAAGTTTATTCATAACAGAGGGTGAATCAAGTGCAGAGCTAGATGGCAGTTCCTTACCTCCCCTCGTAGTTGAGGGATAAATCTTGGATTTTTCGTCTTTCAAGTTCTTCATAGTGATCAACAGATATAAATCCCAAGTGACTCATAAAATATATATATGCTCCCCGGCAACAACGCCAGAAAATAGTCTTGATAACCCACAAGTATAGGGGATCGCAACAGTTTTGGAGGGTAGAGTATTCAACCCAAATTTATTGATTCGACACAAGGTGTCGGGGGAAACTGTCCGCCACGAACACCTATGGGACCGGAGCCCCTTGTCTGTGCGGTACGAGGGCGGAGGGAGCACAAAGAGCAGATCGAAGCGGACGCGCGGGCAGTTTTACCCAGGTTCGGGCCGCACGGATGCGTAAAACCCTACTCCTGCTTGGTTGTGTATTGAGTGGGGCGCTCGGGAGCTTGAAGGAGCAGCTACACCGTGCGTGAGAGTAATCTAGGTTTCGAACCCCCTCCACGTTGTGCATGGGCCTCCTTTTATAGTGCAAGGGGTCACCGACAGGTGTCAACGTAGGAGAAAGGGGTAAAAAAGTAAAAGAGGTGGTAGTTGTAACAGTGCGGGAACAGTGGAGCTACAGTACAGAACAGTGGTCTATACCTACTCTAACAGTGGGGGACAAGGGCATTTAATGCCCGTCGCCGTCGACCCCAAAAGCTCCCGCCTTAGCGTCTCCGTCCGCCACGGCGACGGATTTATCGCCGTGGTGTGCCACCGTGTACCCCAGGCTGCACAGCCATCTGCCACGCGTCCCTGGATAGGCCCCAGGGCGACGCATGGGCCGATGAGCTGGAGCGCGGGCACACAGCGCAACCTTCCCGGCAAGCACCTTGCCGGGGCCTTGATCTTGCCGGGCCCGGGAACTTGCCGCTCCCCGGTCCCCTTGCCGGGGCGCGCATAGCGCCGAGGCGATGTCTTCTATTCTCCCTGGCAAGCTCCTCTTGCCAGGGCCTTGTGTTAGTGAAAACAGTCTTGAGCCTGGTACGGCCTTCCCGGCAAGCTCCTCTTGCCGGGGTCTCGATCTTCTGTCTTATATACTTTGTTTTTGAATGGTTTGATAAGAAGCAGGAAGGTCTCCGGCGAGCTCGCAGTGAACCTTGCCGCGGGAAGCTGCAACTGCCCGTGCACAAGTTGGGGTGCTGGGGTACCCCTACCTTAGTACACCGACACAAGGGGAGCCAAAGAATATTCTCAAGTATTAGCAGTTGAGTTGTCAATTCAACCACACCTGAAAGACTTAATATCTGCAGCAAAGTATTTAGTAGCAAAGTAGTATGGAAGTAACGGTAACGGTGGCAAAAGTAATAGTAGCAGGTTTGCAGTAATTGTAACAGTGGCAACGGAAAAGTAACTAAGCAAAGATCAATATATGAAAAGCTCGTAGGAATTGGATCAATGATGGATAATTATGTCGGATGCGATTCCTCATGTAATAGTTATAACATAGGGTGACACATAACTAGTTCAAGTTCATCAATGTAATGTAGGCATGTATTCCGAATATAGTCATACGTGCTTATGGAAAAGAACTTGCATGACATCTTTTGTCCTACCCTCCCGTGGCAGCGGGGTCCTATTGGAAACTAAGGGATATTAAGGCATCCTTTTAATAGAGTACCGGACCAAAGCATTAACACTTAGTGAATACATGAACTCCTAAAACTACGGTCATCACCCGGAGTGGTCCCGATTGTTGTCACTTCGGGGTTGCCGGATCATAACACATAGTAGGTGACTATTGACTTGCAAGATAGGATCAAGAACTCACATATATTCATGAAAACATAATAGGTTCATATCTGAAATCATGGCACTCGGGCCCTAGTGACAAGCATTAAGCATAGCAAAGTTATAGGAACATCAATCTTTGAACATAATGGATACTAGGGATCAAACCCTAACAAAACTAACTCGATTACATGGTAAATCTCATCCAACCCATCACCATCCAGCAAACCTATGATGGAATTACTCACGCACGGCAGTGAGCATCATGAAATTGGTGATGGAGGAAGGTTAATGATGACGACGGCGACGATCTCCACTCTTCGGAGCCCCGAACGGACTCCGGATCAGCCCTCCCGAGAGAGATTAGGGCTTGGCGGCGGCTCCGTATCGTAAAACACGATGAATCCTTCTCTCTGATTTTTTTCTCCCCGGACGTGAATATATGGAGTTGGAGTCCAGGTCGGTGGAGCCTTAGGGGGGCCACGAGACAAGGGGGCGCGCCCTGGGGGGCAGGCGCACCCCCACCCTCATGGACAGGGTGTGGGCCCCTGGTCTTGATTCTTTCGCTAGTATTTTTTATATATTCCTAAAATATTCTCCGTAGATTTTCAGGTCATTCCGAGAAATTTTATTTAAGCACAAAAATAACACCATGGCAATTCTGCTGAAAACAGCGTTAGTCTGATTTAGGTCCATTCAAATCATGCAAGTTAGAGTCCAAAACAAGGGCAAAAGTGTTTGGAAAAGTAGATATGTTTTAGACCGGGCACCTCAGGGCGGCCATCATTGCGAGGAAGCTCAGGATCAAGGCCAATAACCCCTGAGGCCCTCCCTTCCTCGCTGATCAATTGCTCATCAGAATAGAAGCTCTGCTGGTGTGCTGCACTGAAGAACACTGAAGCTCTTCTTCGGTCCTTGTATGTATGAATCAAATCAAAATTCGTTATTCTTTCTCACTCATTTTTTTGCGATTGTTGCTGATACAATTTACGCGAGCAAAAGCAAACCCAAAGCTAACCGTAGTAACAACACTAGGGACCCAAGAAATGAGCAGACTGTTAAGTCTTCTGCAATCAAAAGAGACCGCACATTTAGTTTTGTGTACATTGATAACCTGAAAAATTGCTGAATGTGATTAGTGAGATGTAGTTCCAACAGTTAAAGAACCTAGCTGTAACTATCTGCTAGACTGCTAGACAGATTATGAGCCGTTTGATCTATGAAAGCACGGTTGTGATTTATTATATGTTATATTAGTATGATTCTCCTTCCTTGTGGTATTTATTATTGAACACTTTGTACTATCTCAACAGAATGTTTAAGGTCCATCTGATTCTACTATATGACCAGTGATGGCAATAATGAAACATATATTCTTGTTCTGCTTTACATTTTTAGTAGAAAATATTGATGTCTGGTCATTATTATTTTTAGAGTATTGGCTGTTATCCCAATTTTGTTTGAAGCATATTGTCATTGTACTAGAATGGCCAGCTATGAATGTGCATCTTCTCTATTTGCAGAAGACAGGTCAATTCAGAAAGAGTTGATCATGGGAACATACAAGCGGACTTATGTTGCGAGCAACCAGGGATCAGATATCACAACCACAAAGCACAATGGTGCCATGGGGTAATTTTTATCATTTACTTATTCAACACTTCAAAATATCAATTGTTAGGTGCTTGTTGAAACTTGAAAGAGCATCCTGGATCTGCTTATATAAGCTATTTCTATCTCTACCTTCTTCTTTTTATTTATGTGATATTTCTCTGTTATGTTTGCAAATCCATGGGTTTGGAAGTAGTGCTATCGGTGGTTGCAAAAGCCGCCGACCTAAAAGTGATGTTGATGATAGATGTTTAATTTTGCCATACGTGTGCAATTTTCTGCTGAAAAAATGATGGACATTGACCAGATTAACACTTGTATTTGTTCTTTCCCTACTATCATGCGCACATGCTCTGAAATTTCTTGTTTACGAATTCTTATAGTGAAGTGGCCGCTTATGAGAACGTATATGCATGCACTTCTTGTTGTTGAGAGTATAGACTACGAAAAAGGGATGATTTCACTGATTCAAAATCGGGATGGAAAATTGCGGTACTGATAAGAACAGATGCTTCACAATCATTTCCTTCTCTTTTGTCCTAGGTACATGTCGAATGCCTATTCTTCTTCTTTTGCTCATGGTTAAAACAGATGCATTCTTATTTTTTGCAATTTTCTGTTGGTAAGTGTAGATGCATCGACTGAGTCTTCTCTTTTTTTATTTTTCTAAATTGAGCAAACAGGCTTAACCTGCGTGTATCTTTTGTTGGTCCCTTCTGGGGATATGTTACACATGTAGATAAATATACAAGGAATTATGAGGCCAATTCATATATAAATTTGTCATTGTTCTTTTATGTCTTAAATTCTTTTGAGTTAGGAGCGAGCAAGGCCATGGCATCTTTCTTTCCCTTAGAAGTTAAAAAAAAACAATTAGACATTGAAAAATACTTTATAACAAATAGTTAATGGTGTATATGTGTAACACGTGGATAATATCAATGTAAGGCATGATATTAGTTGGTGTAGCAGGTTCATTTGTTTGTAGCTATTACATAGGCGATGTCTTGTTAATAGAAATCACACACTTTTTTTGTTTTCGTATATTTATTCCCGTATCTACTGTACAGGACAACATGCAAGGAAATATATGTCTGCTGAAATTTAATTTTAATTATTCTTTGCTTTGTAAAAAATCTGTTGGATGAAGTGGCAATGAAACCATCAAAGAAACCAAGAACTGGCTAGACAATGTATGTTTTGGGTGAAATTACCCGTGTTTAGAGAAAATGAAATGCCAGTATGGATCACATTCATAAATGGGAGAAGCACGTAAGGGAGAAGAAGATGATTGCAAGTATGTAGAGGGAGCAAATCATTTGGAGGGATAGAATGCCATTGTTTCGTGTTTTTATGCATTCTCGTTTGCTTTCAACTGTGTTTACACTAGCTGGGAATAAGTGTCTAGGCAAGAAGTGTAGATGTCTGGATACGCTCTAATGCTCCTGGTTTATTATAAATCTTGGATTTGTAATGATGTGTAATGCATAAAATGGATTTTGGGGATTTTTTTATTCGTAATTAGTTTGTAGTAGCGTTGGGAAAAAACCGTGCGCTACTAGTATCTAGATACTAGTAGCGTGTGTTACTGTTGGGGAACGTAGTATTTCAAAAAAATCCTACTATCGCGCAAGATCTATCTAGGAGAAGCATAGCAACGAGCGGGGAGAGTGTGTCCACGTACCCTCGTAGAATGAAAGCGGAACCGTTTAGTAACGTGGTTGATGTAGTCGAACGTCTTCACGATCCAACCGATCCAAGTACCGAACGTACAGCACCTCTGTAATGCCCAGGATGGGACTATATGTCCTACGTGTCGAGGCACGACTTAAAGATATAAGCCCATTCTGGAATGATCGCAAGTTTGGTATCTTTGCACGACTCATGTAAAAAAGGGATTAAACTGCAAAAGGAGATAGCTGGCTTACATTCGCCACTTCACACAATACATTACATAAGCAAAACATCATTCAGAACATCACAACCCATCTAAGGGTAAGATCCAAAAGACAAGATACCAAACAACATAAAGCCACAGGTCAGGATCGAATCCTAGTAGAAACCACTACTGATCGTCGAAACGTAACAAGCATACGGCCACTCTCTTCATCGAACTCCCGGTGAAGAACTGATCCATCTCCTGCATCAAACTCGGCTGAACCTGCATCTGGTGTTGTAGTATCTGTGAGCCACGACGACTCAGCAATCCCATAACCATGGGTATCAAGACTACCAAAGCTTTATGGGCAGGAAGAGGTAAAGTGGTGAGGTTGCAGCAGCGGCTAAGCATAATATGGTGGCTAACTTACGAGTACCAGAATAAGATGAGCATCTACGCAAACGGTCGCAAAAGTAGTGATCGCTAAAGATCCTGAACTACATACGAGTCAAACATAACCCCACCGTGTTCTCTTCTCAAAGTGAAAAGAGACAGTCACGGTTACTCACACAGTTGTGTGTTTTACTTCGGATCCTCTGTCAAGTTTTCTACAACCGGACATTAACAAATTCCAATCTGCCACATAACCGCGGGCATGGCTTTCGAAAGATCATAACCCTGCAGGGGTGTTCCAACTTAGCCCATCACAAGCTCTCACGATTAGCTGAAGTGATAAATATAATATCATCACCCCTTATCTTAGGGAAATCCGATCAGGCTCGGCATCCCAGTAGCACAAGACATTTCGACAATGGTAAAACAAGTCCAGCAAGACCTCCTGGTGTGTCGACACCCTGATAGTAGCCGCGCGTATCTCGTCTCAGGCCACAACCGGATGAGACATCCTACAGGTTATACCAGATACCTCGGGTTTCCCCGAGGCGGCCCCGCAGTCTGCTCGTTTGGGACCAACACCATCATCACTGGCCCCCCTTGCTATGTAGAAAAGAATCCTCGGGTAGCGCTAACTCCCTATGCAATTTAATTAATTAATTAAGTTGTTATTATGAGCAAATTAAAACCAATGTTGGGCCTTGCTGGAGGAGTTTTATTCAAAGTCGAACTGTCAAGGGGTCCCCATCCACCCATCGTGTAAGCTACGCAAAATCAAGGAACATAATGCCGATTTATCGGTGCCTAAGGTGGCATGAGTGGAACAAAACACCGAGCAAAAGGCCAAGCCTTCCACCCATGCCCAGTATATAGGTGTGTTAATAATAATTATAGATATTGTGATATTCCAACAACAAGTTCCCTCCTGGAACGAACTTCATCTTCACCTGCAACTAACAACGCTATAAGAGGGGCTGAGCAAGCAGGTAACATAGCCAAACAGTGGTTTTGCTAGGAAGGTTTCAAAGCTAGAGGTTTCATGGCAACAAGGAGAGGCTGACATAAAAGATGGGTAGCGCGACATGTAACGATAGCATCGAGACAACTAAGCATGGCAATGGTAGTAAAGGTATCCAAGGGTATGATCATCTTGCCTGGGATTCCACAAGGGAGAAAAACGGATCCATGAAGCAGAAGGAGCAACAGTCGAGCGAATCCTCACAACTCCGGAACGAATCCGAAGCTAACAAGAGAAGCAACCGGAAAGAAGCAAACAACACGGTAAAGACACAAGCATAAACATGGCATACGATGCACATCCAAGTATGATGCATGTCCGGTTTAAATATGCATGGCATGGCAAAGTGCACAAACAAGACTACAAGTTAAGTGGAGCTCAATATGCAACGAGTTGCATATTGACGAAACACCACATTTAATTATTTAATTGACTCTCTTTTATTAACAAGACAAGATTAAATGTTTGTTAACATGGCAAGAGGTGAAGCATAATAAAACTACACTATTAAGACATTTTAAATGAGGCCGGAAAAATAACAACAACAATTCCGGAAAAAATCCCCATGAGCATGTTTAGTAATTTTTAAAGCAAACAACAATTCACACATATAATGTAGTTAACATGATGCTGATGAAATGATCAAGTTTATGCAATTTAATTAAAGGTTGACAAGAGAGATATGAAGTATTTGTCACCGTGGTGGAATGAAAGGGTGCCACGGCAACGATCCGAAAATAATGCAACGCAACATCTCGGTTCCCGTAACTCGTTGCGAGTCCGGTGCAAAAGAAGGATGGCGTGAGCGAGTCGAACAAGATGAAAGGTGGGTGATCCCGGCTTCCGGGTTCCCACGGGTCGGAGACGAGGCAACCGAGGAACATGACAAAAGATGAAACGGGCACGGAGCACACACGGGAAACAACTCATACATCACAAGCATCACACGGGTCATCGTCTCGGGGTTATACCTACGGAACATCTGTTTCTCGGAGGGGTTCGAGGTCGTCGAGGAACGTAGTGGAAGTAGTGGAAGTAGACGTTCTCGAGGCAGTAGTGGTACACGACCGAAGAGGAAGTAGTTGTTCACGGGTCTTCGGCGACGGTAGACGTTCATGTTACGTGTCGTGGTACTTGCGACGTCGGGGTACACGTTATGTAGTGGTACTTGGTCTCGGCGACGGTAGTTGTACACGGCGACGGTAGTTGTACTCGTTCCGTTCGTAGATGTACTTGGCGCATCCATCGTTTTCCAGGCGGCGGTAGTGGTACTTGTACACGAAGTCGTTCACGGGTCTCGGTCTCGCGTCGATCTTGCCGGTCTTGTTAAACGAAGGGGTACTTGGCGTCGGTCTCGTACACGGGTCTCCTGTCAATTCAACAGTACAAGGCAACACAACACAAAACACAGGAGCAAATAAAAGTGGCAGCACGGGGAGGCGCTGAGGAGGACATCGGGCGTGGAAGGCGGCCTGGAGACGAAGGGGCACAGCGGCGCTGGGGCGCTGGAGGTTGCAGCAGCTCCTCGGAGGGGCTGCGGTCGGAGGGTGCAGGGCACCCAGCGCGGAGGAGGGAGGCAGGGCACTCAGCGCGAAGGAGGAAGGCAGCAAGCCGGCGATGCGGGCGCGGCCCTGGAGATGGAGGGAGGCCACGGCCTGGAGATGAGGCCACGGCGAGGACGGTGCCCTGGCGCGCCGGAGCTCGGTGCTGGAGGGGGCTGGAGGGAGACGGCGACTTCTGGCCGGCCCGGCGCTGGAGACAGCAGGGGCGCACGGGAGGAGGCCATGGAGGCGGTTCCGGGCGGCGCGGCGCTCGCGGGAGTCGGGGCTCCTCTGGCGCGGCGGGGCGCTCGAGCGCGGGGTCGCGCGAGGGAGGAAAAGAGGGCTCGGGGCAGAGGCGATCGAGGGAAAGGCTGCGGTCGAGCGACCCTGGCGGCGCGGGGGAAGGAAAGGAGGAGCGAGGGGGGTGCGAAGGCTAGGGTTACGAGGGAAGGAGCGGTTGGACCTATGGGCCAGGAGATGTAGAGGCCGGCCTGGAGGGAGGCCCAAGAGGCTGGCTAGGCTGGGCTCTCCTCTGCTGCTGATTCTTCTGCTGGTTTTGGCCATCTCCAAAACAGAAAAAAATAACAAGGAAGAAAGAGAGGGAGAAAAAGAAAGAGGGGTTAGGAACAGAATTTTGGCAGGAGGCCAATCTTCTTAGACTCATAAAAATATGAGGAATTTTAACAAAATGGCCTGAGGTTTCTAGAGGAAGTAAAATCCAAACATGTTGAAAATAACTTGACATGTTTGAATTTTTAAACCCATCCAAAAGAACCTCAAAAGAGTTGAAAAGTATAGAAGGTGACCCTACACACTAAATGTGATTTATGGGCAGATTTGGAACATTTGTGGAAGAAGTAAAATTGCCACACAATTTTACTAAAAGGCCTCAAAGGAAGAAATGAAGTTGAATTGGATAAAATAAAATGGAAGAATGGTGCAATTGTGTTATAGTTGATTCCAAGGAATGGAATATTTATTAATATAGCTCCCTAAATATTGAGAGGCTTTTATATGTTATAAAGAGAAGAGATCCTTCCCTCGATTTAAATGGACCGAAGGTCCACACGATTTATTTAGGTTGAGATGCAAAATAAATATGACATGATGGCATGATGACATGATGCAATGCAAAAAAATAAATAACACAAGCACCAAAGAAACACATGGGCAACCCGGAACATCTGGAATCTTCGGGAATCTTCCGGGACGTCGGTCTTCGGGCGTCACAACTCTCCCACACTAACAGAGGATCTCGACCCGAGATCCTAGAGATGGCACCGGGTAAAAAACGGAAAAAGGAGGAGGTAAAACAAAGTTGCTTCTTTGACAGACGAGTGAAACCAAATAACCTTGAGAGGTTGAACAAGTTGAAATAGCAAAACAACATAGATGAACGAAGATGGAAACATTCTGGTAAAAAGGAGGAACAAGGAACATAACGAGAACCTTGAAGGTTGAAAGACATGAAACAAGAGCTCACGGACCAAAAGAATAAGAAACAGCAATGGTATAGCCAAGGAATAAGAATGACAGAATTTGGACAGCACTCCGTCTGAAAATGGAAGGAATTAACAAGAACTTGAGAAGATGGATGATACTTGATGAAATCAACAACATATTGCCTCTGAAACAATTAAAAGAATGACACAAGGGGTAAGAAAGATTCAGATAGCACTCCGGTTGAAAAGATAGGGAAAACTAGATAAGATGACATAACTTGAATGAAGAATACAACACTCCGGTTAATGACAAGCAAGGGAAAGAACATGATCTTGATAAAACGAGATGATGGTCAGAGAGAGATCATCACAAAGCCTCCAGAATGAAAGAATATATGCTAGGTTGTTGGAAAGAAAGAACGGAGAAGAAAATGCCAACTTCTCTCAAAATTGAATTTGAAAGAGCATCCTTACGAAGAAGGGTTGAACAGAGTTGTTGGAAAAAATCAACAACGAAAACGAATAAGCTTGATGTGGGCTTATGGAAAACATCTCAAAACTTGAGGTGAAATTCTGCCACTAGCTTAAACAATTGATTTGATTGAGATCAACAAGGAGATGAAAAACTTATTTCACCGGAAGGATAATGAAGAACTTGGGTCATTTATAAGCACCATAATAGCAACAATTCTCAAGGAAAGCTTTTAGGTGCAATACAACCCAAGATTACTCCAACAAATAAATTGAATGGTTGGAAAGATCTCCTGAACAAGGAAAATGATGGTTTTAAATATCCCATTCTTGATAACTCGTGAATCATGAAACATGAAGGAATTGTCAAGACTGACATAACACCATCTAGAAAGACAAGGTAGAACGGATTGCAATAGGAATGCATGATGAAGAAAGCTTGAGCTCCAACAAGAATCTTGATGAAGACTTCGAGGATGAATTAAATGATGATGAACCACCATGAAGAACTCCGGTAATGAAAGCATGAGAAGTGAAAGATGAAAAGAATAAGATTCAAGGCCTGCGATGAATTAGATTGAGCTTTGAAATGATGTAATTGAAATAGCTTGAAGCTCCGGAAAACAAGATGAGCAACTTAGAACCGAGGATATGGTATGATGAACAAGCTCCAAACAAAAGAATTAAATCACCTTGAAGGAATAAGAATAAGATTTACTGTGTGCTTATCCTTCATCAAATTAAATTGAAGACAAGCAAACGGATTTGGCATACCACTTATTCTCGTTGCAAAGAATTAAAGAGAGATCTCGCACAAGCTTGGGTAATTCTTCAACGAACTACCGGTAGGATTGTGAAAAGAACAAAGAATTAAGACGATAACAACGGAAGGGTAATCTTGAAAGAACCACCGTAAGAATAAGGAGACGAACGAAGAGACATCAATGAAGAATATTTGGAGAACGAAGTTGAAAACTGAGAACGAAGAAATATTCTGAAATGATGGCCTTCAGAGAATCACAATGGAAAGAATTTATGAAATGCTTCCGACGGTATAAAAGAATTCCTCACAATCGGAACAATAATGAGGATGGCATGAAGCTAGAACCACAACTCATCAAGAGAACGGGTTAAAATTTAAGAGAAACACTTCTCCGGTCTTCAAAATCTGAGAAGACGATGAGAAATGCCATAAGAATTGTTGAGGCACTCTGGAATAAAGAATTAAAAAGGTTGAACCAATGATGAACAAGAATTTGAAAGCGGTCTTGGAGAAGGTATATGACTGATGGAAATCATTCTTACGTCACACTTTAAAAAGAATTTGAGTATAACTCCAGAAAAATTAGAAGAGTCAGGTAAGATCCTGGAAAAAGACTTGTGGGTTAGGGCCCACTCAAAGAAATTCACCGTTGAAAAAGATTGCTTAAGAGATATTGCATCGGTTGAATTAAATGGCTTGAGTAAGATAACATTCCTCAACATAGTTTGAACAGATTAAGAATGGAAACACGAATCTTCAGCACTCCGGATATGAATAGCAAGAGGAGAATGATTAATTAGAGCACCGGAATAAGAAAGCATTGTGAAATGAGGAAAAGTATAAGATCAACACCAAAATCTTGAATTACATCCACCAGAGAAGAAACGAGAACAAAGAATGATGAACTTGAAGCTCTGAGCATCTCCACGATAATTCACCGGATAAGAACATTGAAGGAAAAGAATGAAGAAACCTCACGTGAATAAAATGGATACTTCATCTGAGAATTTCTGGCTCCAACAAGAAAAGGGGGGAGGGTGGGGAAAACAAAGACGACTTGGGATGAATGAAACAGACAATCGTCAGATTTCTCAACGGCGTCCGTATGGAATAACTTGAAGAGAAGGCACACCGGTTAAAAAGATTAACATGAAGATCTTGATGATCAAGAAAAATTAGCACTCCCATAGAAATATGAGAACACCGATTAGGAAGGTATGGAATCAACACTTGTCATCGAAGCAACTTGAATACCAGAATCAAAACGAAAACAAAGGATAGATATGCAACATGATCTTCACAATATCATCCGAACAGAGAATTGAACGAATGAGTTCCGCAGGTACATCAACTTGTCGAGAAGCCACTTGGAGAACAAAAGGTAAATAAAAAGGAACAAGGAACAGATAGAACAAATACAAGATAGAAGCTTCGTCCGACATCTTCCTGCTGAAAGCTCTAGGAACGTGTTACAAAAGGGTTTTGCAATCCCCGGATCAGCATAGCCGAGGACCCTTTAAGATGCAACTCCCGATCGGAACAAGCCCATAAAACCACTTCACTCAATGTAGAACCCCAAACTTCATATCGTGCACTCGTTGGAAGAATGCCTAGAACTACTAGATGAACCCACCTATTAATTTCTGAAAGTTTCCAGTTATGCATTCAGGTGTTGGGGATACAGGGGAAGCACCGCGCACTCAACTCTAAACCTACATCCAGCTGTATCCATCCTTCAACACATAACTAGTTGTTCTCGGAAACCGTTTACCTCGGACCTTCGAAACGCATCTACTATACAAGCTATGGCAATACTCCCGAACTACCTCCCCAGTACTGGGTGATGTCGGGGTTATCTTGCCACTAACCGCATAGGAGAGTTTTCGATGTCGGCCGTCTTAAGTATTCTAGTACTGCCGCGATGGATTTGTGACGACAACACCTCGGAGCTCAACTCCCCGGGACACTGCCGCAACCCCTAATGACAGGAGGCATCGAGAACAATGTTCTCATCACAAAGACATCGAAACAATCCAAACAATACTCGCGAGATCCTAAAAAAAATTTGGTGCAATTTTTTGAAAGTAGAAGAGGCAAGAGTAATCGTCAGGAGTCCTCACCAGAGTGAAAGAGATGAGGAGCAAAAGAAATCCTACTCTCCGATATATATATAGGACTCAAAACATTTTCAAGTGTGTGCCTAGACTCAACCGTCAACGATTCGATCAATCAGTGGGGGCTTCTAGGTCGGAGAAGGCTCTGAATACCAACTTGTAATGCCCAGGATGGGACTATATCTCCTACGTGTCGAGGCACGACTTACAGATATAAGCCCATTCTGGAATGATCGCAAGTTTGGTATCTTTGCATGACTCATGTAAAAGAGGGATTAAAATGCAAAAGGAGATAGCTGGCTTACACTCGCCACTTCACACAATACATTACATAAGCAAAACATCATTCAGAACATCATAACCCATCTAAGGGTAAGATCCAAAAGACAAGATACCAAACAACATAAAGCCACAGGTCAGGATCGAATCCTAGTAGAAACCACTACTGATCGTCGAAACGTAACAAGCATACGGCCACTCTCTTCATCGAACTCCCGGTGAAGAACTGATCCATCTCCTGCATCAAACTCGGCTGAACCTGCATCTGGTGTTGTAGTATCTGTGAGCCACGAGGACTCAGCAATCCCATAACCATGGGTATCAAGACTAGCAAAGCTTTATGGGTAGGAAGAGGTAAAGTGGTGAGGTTGCAGCAGCGGCTAAGCATAATATGGTGGCTAACTTACGAGTACCAGAATAAGATGAGCATCTACGCAAACGGTCGCAAAAGTAGTGATCGCTAAAGATCCTGAACTACATACGAGTCAAACATAACCCCACCGTGTTCTCTTCTCAAAGTGAAAAGAGACAGTCACGGTGATGGGCCTCGAACCCCTCGTTGGTTACCCCAAGTGGAAGGTGTAAGATGCAGTAAGTAGAAGTGTTTTCCCCTAGCAAAGATGCCAAGGATCGATTCCCCAGAGACTCCTAGGTTCAACAAGTAGGTGTCAATTGCTACGGCGCCAGATTAGTAGCAACTAACGTGGACCTGCACACAGATACAAATAACTTTGCTCCCAACGAGTACAGAGAGGTTGTCAATCTCTCCGGCCTTGTAGTTCACAAAGGATTAAAAGCAATGATAGTAGTGATAGATAGTTTTTGCAATAGTAAATAATAACGGGAAATAAATAGTTGATGTGATCAATGATGGTAATATGGACCGGAGTCTCATGATGTTCACTAGTGATGTCTCTCTCCCAAAAGATGATAAAACAGCTATGTGAGGTAAACAAATTACAGCTGGGCAATTGACAGGACCACGAACGCAAACCAATGCTGACTACATTGCAAGAAAGGTTGAGGTTCAAAGCATGGGCGGTACGCCAAAGGAAGTAGACCGAAATCCATCAATATCTACTACTAATCATCCACCTTGAGATATCTATCCAGAACATCTCGCTGGTATTAAGTTGCGAGTCCCACCCATAGTGTAAACTCAATGCAACAGACAACTGCATTAAAAGAACTTTGCGTAAAGTAAACAATCCTTGCACCCGCGGGCACAAGCACCGTTGTTTTCCCCCTTGTGGCAACAGCACATCCCCTAGACTCATGTTTCTGTCACTCAAGCTAGTCATCGAGGGGCATGAACCCACAATCGAGCATAACGTTCCCTCTTGGAGTCACTACCTACTACTCGGCCAAAGCAATAAGTAACAACGGAGAACATGCAAGAATTACTTATGAACTAAAAATATAAAGAGGTGAATCAAATATATTACTCAAGATCAATCTGAACATAATCTCATAATCCATCGGATCCCAGCAAACTCAACATAGCAACAGCATAAGGATTACATAGGTGCCTCGATCATGTAGGGCAGCTCACGAGGACTAATTAGTGAAGCACAAGAACGGGAGGAGAACATCACATAGCTACTAGTCATGGACTCATGGTCCAAGGGAGACTACTCACGAGTCATCCGGGAGGCATCCATGGTGGTGGAGAAGCTCCCGGTGGTGATCCTCCCCTCCGGCAGGGTGCCGGGAAGAGTTTTCCTGGTGCTCCCGATCTTGGAAGCGGCGGCGGCGGCGGAACAGAGATGGGATCGCGAAAAAGAGTTCCTCCTCTGAGGGTTTCGGAGGTCCCTCTAAATATATGCCAAAGGGGGGGGGGCACCGGACGGGCTTCGGGGGGCCCAGGCGCCCCCCCCCCGGCGCGGCCCAGGGGGGGGGGGCGTCGCCAGGGCGCCTGGAGCCCTGGTGCCCCCCCCAGGCTGCCCTTCGGATGCAGTGTTGTTTCCGGATCACTGATTTTTTATACAATTTTTCTGGATTTTTCTGGGCAGTTCTCGAAACGTGAAAACCTGAAATACAAAAACAGCCGAAAACAGAAACTGGCACTGGGGTGCACTGGATTAGTAAGTTAGTCCAAATATGATCAAAAGTGTATGGAAGTGTATGAATATCATAGCAATATCACCCAAAAGTGGCATGGAGCAAGCAGAAATTATAGTTACGTTTTGGACGTATCAACATCCCCAAGCTTAATTCCTGCTCGTCCTCGAGTAGGTAAATGATAACAAGAATAATTTCTGTGGTGACATGCTATTAACCATATAGGACTTTCTCATAGTCATAGGACAAAAGCTTACTGAGACAATGATTCTAAAGTAATTAAGTTGCCTCAAGAGAAAATCACAAATGACTGAAAGTTTTACAACATGAAACTGAAACATCAAAAATATTTGCAATGAACATGATGTGCAAATATGATAAAGTGATATCTAGCTTGCCCCCTTTAGTGATGCAAAACATAAATGCAGGGGCACCTTCAAGGTTTAAGTGATGACTAGATACAATCATTTCAGAATAAACGATATCACAATCATGCAAAAGACAATGCTACTTTGGAACAATGCACATTACACTCAGAATGACAATCTTGCTCTCAGTAGTTGGTGCTTTAACATAAAGGTAAAAGAATGGTTATGTGCTAGAGCTTTTTTTTATTTTGAAAACATGGAAGCAATTGTGTCAATGGTAGTAGTACTTCATATGTGTCATGCATAAAACATCCTATAAGTTGCAAGCCTCATGCATCGAATACCAATAGTGCTCGCTCCTTGTCCTAATTAGCTCGGATCCCCATGGGTTATCATTGCATTACATATGTTTCAACCAAGTGTCACAAAGGGGTACCTCTATGCCACCTGTACAAAGGTCCAAGGAGATAGATCGCATTTGATTTCTCGTTTTTGATAGATCTCAACTTGAGGACATCCATACCGGGACAACATAGAAAATAGATGATGGACTCCTCTTTAATGCATAGGCATATTCTCATGAGAGATTGAGGATTAAGGTCCAAGCTAAAACTTCCACCATGATGCATGGCTTTTGTTGGCGGCCTAATGTTCTTCTCTAACAATATGCATAGTTATTCAACCCACGGTAAATCACCCTTACTTCAGACAAGACGAACATGCATAGCAACTCACATGATATTCAACAAAAGTGTGACAGTTGATGGCGTCCCCAGAAACATGGTTACCACTCAGCAAGCAACTTATAAGAAATAAGATACATAAGCAACATATTCTTTACCACAATAGTTTTTAGGCTACTTTCCCATGAGCTATGTATTGCATGGTTAGTTTGCTTAGTACAGGTGGAGGTTAGCAAAAGACTGGGAGCGACCAACTAAGAGAGCAATGACGGTCATAATCATGCAGAGCGACAAAGCAATATTGAATCAGGCATGGTAGTTATATCGCTACTCAGAAATAAAAGATCATCAAGGCTTGACAGACTTTCTTTACAGTCTTGAATATGCGTGAGCATACGCCAGGTCAATCAAAATAAATTCTCGAAGGAAGACATTACTAAACCATACCACATCATAGGCAAACAAACCAAGTTGGTACTCCAATAACACATTGGGAACCCCCCAGCTATTTGAGATTAACCATAAGAAAACCTGAACTACTAAGCACCATCATGAAAGTAGCATCTTTATCATAGACACATTAACCAATGCAAAGGAAGCAAACTCTCTTAATAAGGTGAGCATGGTAATTAAAGAGAGTTCAAGCAACCAACTAAATAAAAGCTCTTGGAAAGATAAGCATGAATACTAAGAGCAGAGTATGATAGTAGCTATTAAAAAGACAAAGAACACACACAGCATAGATAGACATGAAAATTCTATGTAATGTTCTAGGTAGAGGTGGAGCGTGTTTCTCCCCCACATAAAGGAATGCTGAGTTCCGACTCGTTATGAAAAACTAAAAAGAAAACTAAAAGCAAGACGCTCCAAGCATAGCACATAACACATGAAGTGATAAAAATATAGCGAAACGAAAGACGAACTGATAATGTTGATGGATAAGGGGATGCACGGGGGCATCCCCAAGCTTAGACGCTTGAGTCTCCTTGAATATTTCTTGGGGGTGCACGGGGGCATCCCCAAGCTTGAGCGCTTGACACTCCTGAATCTTTTTATCATCTTCCCTCACACACTTGAAAACTCCCTTCATACACAACTCATCATAATCTTATTAGCGAGGTTAGTACGCTTAATAAAATAATTATACCTTGCTGGAAATAAGGATATTCTTGAAGTTCTACTGTTTCTCAAGATTGCCAAAAGGTTTTTGCAAAGAAAAAGCAAGTTCTTAATTTGCAAAGTGAAGGTAAGGCAAAACAGAAAAGAATCTGTGAAAAATAGAACAGCAGGCAGTAATTGACCTGTTCGGGATACTTCTGCAACTCAAATCAAAAAACTCAGAACTGACGCACAAAAGACAATTATATAGAGAACGCTGTCGAAAAAATTCGGACCAAAAAGATGATCTGGTGATTTTATACGAATTTTTCTATCCAAGGACAGAATCTGTTTCCTGGACAGCACCTCACAACTTTTGAACTTTCTAGCAATCGGAGGCTATACTTGGCACAAATATGAAAAGCAAAGATACA
Source organism: Secale cereale (assembly GCA_902687465.1). NCBI lineage: Eukaryota > Viridiplantae > Streptophyta > Magnoliopsida > Poales > Poaceae > Secale > Secale cereale. The sequence goes on from LR738715.1 coordinate 171,312,979, forward strand.
ATGATGATGCTACAGCAGTAAACAACATCAAGACACAAGAAAAGCAAAAAATTTATTCATGTGGGCTGCCTCCCAAAAGCGCTTTCTTTTATGCCTTTAAGCTAGGCATAATGCATAGAGGAATCAATAATCATCATAATAATCGGAGTTATAAATTGTTTCAAATGGTTCCTCAATAAGTTCATTCTTGTTCCTTCTAGGAAAGGGGTACACACCTTTTGCCTTCCCGCGTAAGCGGATTTGTCCCTTACCTATATCGATGAAGCCTTTAACTGCTCGAAGGAAGTCCCTTCCAAGCACTATATTTCCTTGGTTTGGCTCCACGATGAAGAAATCAATCATTGCAATCCCTTTAAGGAATTTAACTGGTACGTCTTTTATTTTTCCCTGGATTTCAGAAATATCTCCATTAGTGTGTTCATGATAAGATGGTAATCTATCCATGTTAAATTTTAAAGAATCACGAACAATTTTTGGCATAGTAGAAACCATAGATCCAATATCACAATAAGCAAGGAAGTCTTGATTAGAGATGCTAATCCTACCAAGAGGTTCCCAGTCATTATCTATTTCCAAAATATCTCTCTTATTGGGTTTGGGTTTCTCTACCTTCATTAAGTCTAGAGCATCCATTCTTTTCTCAATAGTAGCAAGTCTATCTATGATAGTATCAAAGTTATGATCATAAACAAAGTAACTAGATAGACCATGTATAATCTCAAGAGCTCTAGCTTCATCACATTCTAAGAAATCTCCCTCAGCTATAATGTCAAGGGAGTGTTTACACCATTTAAAAAGACCATGGTAAAAATTCCTAAGCACAATTTTTATAGGTATCCAAGGCATAATTCTCCTATGTGCATCAGAAATTCTGTCCCATGCCTTCTTCATATTTTCTCCATCCCTTTGATGGAAATCTAAAACTTCTGATTCCCACAAAGCACCAAATCCTAACATGTTAGGCTAAACAGAAAGGACTACTAATAAAAAGACAAATATATTTTTTTTGTGATTTTTGATAAAAAGGTACAAAAGCAAAAATGAAAGGTAAACTAACAAAACTAAAAAGCAAAGGTAAAAGATAGCATGCAACTCCCCTATCCTGAAGAGTGGAGTCCCCGGCAACGGTGCCAGAAAATACTCCTTGATGGGCCTCGAACCCCTCGTTGGTTACCCCAAGTGGAAGGTGTAAGATGCAGTAAGTAGAAGTGTTTTCCCCTAGCAAAGATGCCAAGGATCGATTCCCCAGAGACTCCTAGGTTCAACAAGTAGGTGTCAATTGCTACGGCGCCAGATTAGTAGCAACCAACGTGGACCTGCACACAGATACAAATAACTTTCCTCCCAACGAGTACAGAGAGGTTGTCAATCTCTCCGGCCTTGTAGTTCACAAAGGATTAAAAGCAATGATAGTAGTGATAGATAGTTTTTGCAATAGTAAATAATAACGGGAAATAAATAGTTGATGTGATCAATGATGGTAATATGGACCGGAGTCTCATGATGTTCACTAGTGATGTCTCTCTCCCAAAAGATGATAAAACAGCTATGTGAGGTAAACAAATTACAGCTAGGCAATTGACAGGACCACGAACGCAAACCAATGCTGACTACATTGCAAGAAAGGTTGAGGTTCAAAGCATGGGCGGTACGCCAAAGTAAGTAGACCGGAATCCATCAATATCTACTACTAATCATCCACCTTGAGATATCTATCCAGAACATCTCGCTGGTATTAAGTTGTGAGTCCCACCCATAGTGTAAACTCAATGCAACAGACAACTGCATTAAAAGAACTTTGCGTAAAGTAAACAATCCTTGCACCCGCGGGCACAAGCACCGTTGTTTTCCCCCTTGTGGCAACAACACATCCCCTAGACTCATGTTTCTGTCACTCAAGCTAGTCATCGAGGGGCATGAAACCACAATCGAGCATAACGTTCCCTCTTGGAGTCACTACCTACTACTCGGCCAAAGCAATAAGTAACAACGGAGAACATGCAAGAATTACTTATGAACTAAAATATAAAAGAGGTGAATCAAATATATTACTCAAGATCAATCTGAACATAATCTCATAATCCATCGGATCCCAGCAAACTCAACATAGCAACAACATAAGGATTACATAGGTGCCTCGATCATGTAGGGCAGCTCACGAGGACTAATTAGTGAAGCACAAGAACGGGAGGAGAACATCACATACCTACTGGTCATGGACTCATGGTCCAAGGGAGACTACTCACGAGTCATCCGGGAGGCGTCCATGGTGGTGGAGAAGCTCCCGGTGGTGATCCTCCCCTCCGGTAGGGTGCCGGGAAGAGTTCTCCTGGTGCTCCCGATCTTGGAAGCGGCAGCGGCGGCGGAACAGAGATGGGATCGCAAAAAAGTGTTCCTCCTCTGAGGGTTTCGGAGGTCCCTCTAAATATATGCCAAAGGGGGGGCACCGGACGGGCTTCAGGGGGCCCAGGCGCCCCCCCGGCGCGGCCCAGGGGGGGGGGGCCGCCAGGGCGCCTGGAGCCCTGGTGGCCCCCCCAGGCTGCCCTTCGGACGCAGTGTTGTTTCCGGATCGCTGATTTTTTATATAATTTTTCTGGATTTTTCTGGGCAGTTCTCGAAACGTGAAAACCTGAAATACAAAAACAGCCGAAAACAAAAACTGGCACTGGGGTGCACTGGATTAGTAAGTTAGTCCAAATATGATCAAAAGTGTATGGAAGTGTATGAATATCATAGCAATATCACCCAAAAGTGGCATGGAGCAAGCAGAAATTATAGATACGTTTTGGACGTATCACACTGTTACTCACACAGTTGTGTGTTTTACTTCGGATCCTCTGTCAAGTTTTCTACAACCGGACATTAACAGATTCCAATCTGCCACATAACCGCGGGCACGGCTTTCGAAAGATCATAACCCTGTAGGGGTGTTCCAACTTAGCCCATCACAAGCTCTCACGATTAGCTGAAGTGATAAATATAATATCATCACCCCTTATCTTAGGGAAATCCGATCAGGCTCGGCATCCCGGTAGCACAAGACATTTCGACAATGGTAAAACAAGTCCAGCAAGACCTCCCGGTGTGTCGACACCCTGATAGTAGCCGCGCGTATCTCGTCTCAGGCCACAACCGGATGAGACATCCTATAGGTTATACCAGATACCTCGGGTATCCCCGAGGCGGCCCCGCAGTCTGCTCGTTTGGGACCAACACCATCAGCACTGGCCCCCCCTGCTATGTAGAAAAGAATCCTCAGGTAGCGCTAACTCCCTATGCAATTTAATTAATTAATTAAGTTGTTATTATGAGCAAATTAAAACCAATGTTGGGCCTTGCTGGAGGAGTTTAATTCAAAGTCGAACTGTCAAGGGGTCCCCATCCACCCATCGTGTAAGGAACGCAAAATCAAGGAACATAATGCCGGTTTATCGGCGCCTAAGGTGGCATGAGTGGAACAAAACACCGAGCAAAAGGCCAAGCCTTCCACCCATGCCCACTATATAGGTGTGTTAATAATAATTATAGATATTGTGATATTCCAACAATAAGTTCCCTCCTGGAACAAACTTCATCTTCACCTGCAACTAACAACGCTATAAGAGGGGCTGAGCAAGCGGGTAACATAGCCAAATAGTGGTTTTGCTAGGAAGGTTTCAAAGTTAGAGGTTTCATGGCAACAAGGAGAGGCTGACATAAAAGATGGGTAGCGCGACATGTAACGACAGCATCGAGACAACTAAGCATGGCAATGGTAGTAAAGGTATCCAAGGGTATGATCATCTTGCCTGGGATTCCACAAGGGAGAAGAACGGATCCATGAAGCAGAAGGAGCAACAGTGGAGCGAATCCTCACAACTCCGGAACGAATCCGAAGCTAACAAGAGAAGCAACCGGAAAGAAGCAAACAACACGGTAAACACACTAGCATAAACATGGCATACGATGCACATCCAAGTATGATGCATGTCCGGTTTAAATATGCATGGCATGGCAAAGTGCACAAACAAGACTACAAGTTAAGTGGAGCTCAATATGCAACGAGTTGCATATTGACGAAACACCACATTTAATTATTTAATTGACTCTCTTTTATTAACAAGACAAGATTAAATGTTTGTTAACATGGCAAGAGGTGAAGCATAATAAAACTACACTATTAAGACATTTTAAATGAGGCCGGAAAAATAACAACAACAATTCCGGAAAAAATCCCCATGAGCATGTTTAGTAATTTTTAAAGCAAACAACAATTCACACATATAATGTAGTTAACATGATGCGGATGACATGATCAAGTTTATGAAATTTAATTAAAGGTTGACAAGAGAGATATGAAGTATTTGTCACCGTGGTGGAATGAAAGGGTGCCACGGCAATGATCCGAAAATGATGCAACGCAACATCTCGGTTCCCGTAACTCGTTCCGAGTCCGGTGCAAAAGAAGGATGGCGTGAGCGAGTCGAACAAGATGAAAGGTGGGTGATCCCGGCTTCCGGGTTCCCACGGGTCGGCGACGAGGCAACCGAGGAACATGACAAAAGATGAAACGGGCATGGAGCACACACGGGAAACAACTCATACATCACAAGCATCACACGGGTCATCGTCTCGGGGTTATACCTACGGAACATCTGTTTCTCGGAGGGGTTCGAGGTCGTCGAGGAACGTAGTGGAAGTAGACGTTCTCGAGGCGGTAGTGGTACACGGCCGAAGAGGAAGTAGTTGTTCACGGGTCTTCGGCGACGGTAGACGTTCACATTACGTGTCGTGGTACTTGCGACGTCGGGGTACACGTTATGTAGTGGTACTTGGTCTCGGCGACGGTAGTTGTACACTGCGACGGTAGTTGTACTTGTTCCGTTCGTAGATGTACTTGGCGCATCCATCGTTTTCCGGGCGGTGGTAGTGGTACTTGTACACGAATTCGTTCATGGGTCTTGGTCTCGCGTCGATCTTGCCGGTCCTGTTAAACGAAGGGGTACTTGGCGTCGGTCTCGTACACGGGTCTCCTGTCAATTCAACAGTACAAGGCAACACAACACAAAACACAGGAGCAAACAAAAGGGGCAGCACGGGGAGGCGCTGAGGAGGACATCGGGCGTGGAAGGCGCTGGAGGTGAGCTGCCGTGGCTTGGAGACGGAGGGGCACAGCGGCGCTGGGGCACTGGAGGTTGCAGCAGCTCCTTGGAGGGGCTGCGGTCGGAGGGTGCAGGGCACCCAGCGCGGAGGAGGGAGGCAGGGCACTCAGTGCGGAGGAGGAAGGCAGCAAGCCGGCGATGCGGGCGCGGCCCTAGAGATGGAGGGAGGCCACGGCCTGGAGATGAGGCCACGGCGAGGACGGGGCCCTGGCGCGCCGGAGCTCGGTGCTGGAGGGGGCTGGAGGGAGACGGCGACTTCTGGCCGGCCCGGCGCTGGAGACAGCAGGGGCGCACTGAAGGAGGCCAGGGAGGCGGCTCCGGGCGGCGCGGCGCTCGCGGGAGTCGGGGCTCCTCTGGCGCGGCGGGGCGCCCGGGCGCGGGGTCGCGCGAGGGAGGAAAGGAGGGCTCGGGATCGAGCGCTGGGGCTCGGGGCAGAGGCGATCGAGGGAAAGGCTGCGGTCGAGCGACCCTGGCGGCGCGGGGGAAGGAAAGGAGGAGCGAGGGGGTGCAAAGGCTAGGGTTACGAGGGAAGGAGCGGTTGGACCTATGGGCCAGGAGATGTAGAGGCCTTCTAGGCTGGGCTCTCCTTTGCTGCTGATTCTTCTGCTGGTTTTGGCCATCTCCAAAACAGATAAAAATAACAAGGAAGAAAGAGAGGGAGAAAAAGAAAGAGGGGTTAGGAACAGAATTTTGGCAGGAGGCCAATCTTCTTAGACTCATAAAAATATGAGGAATTTTAACAAAATGGCCTGAGGTTTCTAGAGGAAGTAAAATCCAAACATGTTGAAAATAACTTGACATGTTTGAATTTTTAAACCCATCCAAAAGAACCTCAAAAGAGTTGAAAAATATAGAAGGTGACCCTACACACTAAATGTGATTTATGGGCAGATTTGGAACATTTGTGGAAGAAGTAAAATTGCCACACAATTTTACTAAAAGGCCTCAAAGGAAGAAATGAAGTTGAATTGGATAAAATAAAATGGAAGAATGGTGCAATTGTGTTATAGGTGATTCCAAGGAATGGAATATTTATTAATATAGCTCCCTAAATATTGAGAGGCTTTTATATGTTATAAGGAGAAGACATCCTTCCCTCAATTTAAATGGACCGAAGGTCCACACGATTTATTTAGGTTGAGATGCAAAATAAATATGACATGATGGCATGATGACATGATGCAATGTAAAAAAATAAATAACACAAGCACCAAAGAAACACACGGGCAACCCGGAACATCTGGAATCTTCGGGAATCTTTTGGAATCTTCTGGGACGTCGGTCTTCGGGCGTCACAACCTCCGTGTTTAGCACACGTTCAGCACGATGACGTCCCTCGAGCTCTTGATCCAGTTGTGGACGAGGGAGAGTTCCGTCAGCACAACAGCGTGGCGACGGTGATGATGAACTTATCGGCGCAGGGCCTCGCCTAAGCACTAGGACGATATGACCAAGGTGTGTAATAGTGGAGGGGGGGGGGCACCGCACACGGGTAAGAGATTGACTTGTGTGTATTTGGGGTGCACCCTGCCCACGTATATAAAGGAGGGAGGGAGAGAGGCCGACCTCCTAGGGCGCGCTAAGAGTAGGGAGTCCTACTAGTACTTCCAAGTCCTAGTAGGAAACCCTTTCCTATTCAGAGTAAGAGAGAAGGAAAGAGAGAAAGAGAGAGGGAGTAGGAAAGGGCAAGGGGGTGTCTCCCCCTTCCCCTAGTCCAATTCGGACCCATGGGGGGCGCCACCTCACCTTGGCCTTCCTCCTCCTCTTCCCGTATGGCCCAATAAGGCCCATTACTTCTCCCAGTGAATTCCCGTAACTCCCCGGTACTCCGAAAAATACCCGAAGCACTTGGAACCTTTCCGATGTTCGAATATAGCCTTCCAATATATGAATCTTTACCTCTTGACCATTTCGAGACTCCTCGTCATGTCCTTGATCTCATCTAGGAATTCGAACAAACTTCGGTCATCAAATCACATAACTCATATTACAAATCGTCATCGAACGTTAAGCATGCGGACCCTACGGGTTCGAGAACTATGTAGACCGATACGTTCATTTTGCATCATGTTTTCTTACTGTTATTTATAAAAAAATATCCATAATTATGCTTTTTGGAGTAATTCTTATGCCTTTTCTCTCATAATTTGCAAGGAACACACCAGGAGGGAGAATTCCGACAGTTGGAAATCTGGACCTGGAAAAGCTATGTCAGGCCAGCTATTGTGGACAACTCCAAACAAGCTGAAACTTCGCGGAGAATTTATATGGATTATTTAATAAATACTGGAGTCAATAAACAGCAGATGGGGGCCACCAGGTGGGCACAACCCACCTGGGCACACCAGGTCCCCCAGGCACGCCCTGGTGGGTTGTGGTCTCCTCGGCCCACCTCCTGTGCCCATCTTCTGGTATATAAGTGATTCTGACCTAGAAAAAATAAGCGGAAGGTTTTTGGGACGGAACACCGCCGTCTCGCGGTGGAACTTGGCTTGGAGAACTTTTGCCCTCCGGCGGAGCGTTCCGCCGGGGGAACTTCCCTCCCGGAAGGGGAAATCATCGTCATCATCATCGCCAACCACTCTCTCATCTTGGGGAGGGCAATCTCCATCAACATCTTCAACAACACCATCTCATCTCAAAACCTAGTTCATCTCTTGTATTCAATCTTGTTACCGGAACTATAGATTGGTGCTTGTGGGTGACTAGTAGTGTTGATTACATCTTGTAGTTGATTACTATATGGTTTATTTGGTGGAAGATTATATGTTCAGATCCATTATGCTATTTAATACCCCTCTGATCATGAACAAGTTTATCATTTGTGAGTAGTTACCTTTGTTCTTAAGGTCACGGGAGAAATCATGTTGCTAGTAATCATGTGAACTTTATATGTGTTTGATATTTTGATAGTATGTATGTTGTGATTCCCTTACTGGTGTCATGTGAACGTCGACTACATGAAACTTCACCATATTTGGGCCTAAGGGAATGCATTTTGGAGTAGTAATTAGATGGTGGGTTGCGAGAGTGACAGAAACTCAAAGCCAAGTTTATGCGCTATTCGGTAAGGGACCCATTGGATCCAAAAGTTTAATGCTATGGTTAAAATTTATTCTTAATACTTTTCTCGTAGTTGTGGATGCTTGCGGGGAGTAGGATGTTTGTTCAAGTAAGAAAAACACCTAAGATCCGGTCCACCCACATATCAAATTATCAAAGTAGCGAACACAAATCAAACCAACATGATGAAAGTGACTAGATGAAATTCCCGTGTACCCTCAAGAACGCTTTGCTTATCATAAGAGACCGTTTTGGCATGTCCTTTGCCTCAAAAGGATTGGGCTACCTTGATGCATACTTGTTACTATTATCGTTACTTGCTCGTTACAAATTATCTTGCTATCAAACAACTCGCTACTTGCAGTTTCAGCACTTACAGACATTACCTTAATGAAAACTACTTGTCATTTCCTTCGGCTCCTCGTTGGGTTTGACACTCTTACTTATCGAAAAGAGCTACAATTGATCCCCTATACTTGTGGGTCATCATAGACATGACCGAGACATGTCTCCGGTCAATAACCAATAGCGGAACCTGGATGCTTATATTGGCTCCTACATATTCTACGAAGATCTTTATCGGTCAAACCGCATAACAACATACGTTGTTCCCTTTGTCATCGGTATGTTACTTGCCCGAGATTCGATCGTCGGTATCATCATACCTAGTTCAATCCCTTTACCGGCAAGTCTCTTTACTCGTTCTGTAATACATCATCTTGTTACTAACTCATTAGTCGTTTACTTGCAAGGCTTATTATGATGTGTGTTACCGAAAGGGCCCAGAGATACCTCTCCGACACTCGGAGTGACAAATCCTATTCTCGATCTATGCCAACTCAACAAACACCTTTGGAGACACCTCTAGATCATATTTATAATCACCCAGTTACATTGTGACGTTTGATAGCACACAAGGTGTTCCTCCGGTATTCGGGAGTTGCATAATCTCATAGTCAGAGGAACATGTATAAGTCATGAAGAAAGCAAAAGCAATAAAACTAAACGATCATTATGCTAGGCAAACGGATGGGTCTTGTCCATCACATCATTCTATAATGATGTGATCCGTTCATCAAATGACAACACATGTCTATGGTCAGGAAACATAACCATCTTTGATCAACGAGCTAGTCAAGTAGAGGCACACTAGGGACACTCTGTTTTGTCTATGTATTCACACATGTACTAAGTTTCTGGTTAATAAAATTATAGCATGAATAATAAACATATATCATGATATAAGGAAATATAAATAACAACTTTATTATTGCCTCTAGGGCATATTTCCTTTAGTCTCCCACTTGCACTATAGTCAATAATCTAGTTCACATCGTCATGTGATTTAACACCAATAGTTCACATCAACATGTGACTAACACCCAAAGGGTTTACTAGAGTCAATAATCTAGTTCACATCGTTATGTGATTAACACCCAAAGAGTACTAAGGTGTGATCATGTTTTTCTTGTGAGAGAAGTTTAGTCAACGGGTCTGTCACATTCGGAGCCATATGTATTTTGCAAATTTTCTATGTCTACAATGCTCTGCATGGAGCTACTCTAGCTAATTGCTCCTACTTTCAATATGTATCCAAATTGAGACTCAGAGTCATCCGGATCGAAGTAAAAGCTTGCATCGATGTAACTCTTTACGACGAACTCTTTATTACCTCCATAACCGAGAAATATTTCCTTAGTCCTCTTAGGTAACTAAGGATAACTTTAACCGCTGTCCAGTGATCTACTCCTGGATCACTATCGTACCCCTTTGCCAAACTCATGGCAAGGTACACAATAGGTCTGGTACACAGCATATCATACTTTGTAGAACCTATGGCTGAGGCATAGGGAATGATTTTCATTATCTTTCTATTTGCTGCCATGTTCGGTTTTTGAGTCTTACTCAACTTCATACCTTACAACTCAGGCAAGAACTCCTTCTTTGACTGATCCATTTTGAACTCATTCGAAATTTTATAAAGGTATGTACTCATCAAAAGTCTTATCAAGCGTCTTGATCTATCTTTATAGATCTTGATGCCTAATATGTAAGTAGATTCATTGAGGCCTTTCATTGAAAAATTCTTATTCAAGTATATTTTTATGCTATCCAGAAATTATGTATTATTTCCAATCAACAATATGTCATCTACATATAACATCAGAAATGCTACATAGCTCCCACTCCCTTTCTTGTAAATACAGGCTTCTCCAAAAGTCTGTATAAAACCATATGCTTTGATCACCTCATCAAAGCGTATATTCCAACTCTGAGATGATTGCACCAGTCCATAGATGGATCGCTGGAGTTTGCACACTTTGTTAGCACCTTTAGGGTCGACAAAACCTTCTAGTTGCATCATATACATCTCTTTTTTAAGATATCCATTAAGGAATGCAGTTTTTGTTGGGGATCGTTGCAGAAAATCAAAAAAATTCCTACGCATCACCAAGATCCATCTATGGAGATTACTAGCAACGAGAGGGGAGTGCATCTTCATACCTTTGAAGATCGCAATCCGGAAGCGTTGCAAGAACGCGGTTGGTGGAGTCATACACAAAGCGATTCAGATCGCGGTTGAATCCGAGCGTCGAACAACGGCGCCTCCGCGTTCAACACACGTGCATCCTGGTGATGTCTCCCGCGCCTTGATCCAGCAAGGGGAGAGGGAGAGGTTGGGGAAGACTCTGTCCAGTAGCAGCACGATGGCATGGTGGTGGTGGAGGAGCATGGTACTCCAGCAGGGCTTCGCCAAGCACCGCAAGAGACGAGGAGGGAGAGGGGTAGGGCTGCGCCAAGAGAGAGACGAACTCGTGCATCTGGCAGCCCTGAAACCCCACATATATATAGGGGGAGGGGAGGGGCTGCGCCCCCATTTAGGGTTCCCCCCCTACGGGTGGCGATAGCCCCTAGATCCCATCTGAGGGGCAGCCAGGAGGGGGAAGAGAGGGGGGCGCCCTAGGGTGGGCCTTAAGGCCCATCTGGACCTAGGGTTTTCCCACTCTCCCATCCTCTGCGCCCTGGGCCTTGGTGGGGAGGCGCACTAGCCCACCTAGGGCTGGTCCCTTCCCACACTTGGCCCACGCAAGCCTCTGGGGCTGGTGGCCCCTCCTGGTGGACCCCCGGAAGCCTTCCGGTGGTTCCGGTACGTTACCGATAACGCCCAGAACAATTCCGGTGACCAAAACGGGACTTCCCATATATAAATCTTTACCTCCGGACCATTCCGGAACTCCTCGTGACGTCCGAGATCTCATCCAGGAATCCGAACAACATTCGGTAACCACATACTACATTCCCTATAACCCTAGCGCCATCGAACCTTAAGTGTGTAGACCCTACGGGTTCGGTAACCATGCAGTCATGACCGAGACATATCTCCGACCAATAACCAACAGCGGGATCTGGATACCCATGTTGGCTCCCACATGTTCGACGATGATCTCATCGGATGAACCACGATGTCAAGGATTCAATCAATCCCGTATACGTTTCCCTTTGTCTATCGATATAGTACTTGCCCGAGATTCGATCGTCGGTGTACCGATACCTTGTTCAATCTCGTTACGGCAAGTCTCTTTACTCATTCCGTAACACATCATCCCGTGACCAACCCCTTAGTCACATTGAGCTCATTATGATGATGTCTTACCGAGTGGGCCCAGAGATACCTCTCCGTCATACGGAGTGACAAATCCCAGTCTCGATTCGTGCCAACCCAACAGATGCTTTCGGGGATACCCGTAGTGTACCTTTAGAGCCACCCAGTTACGTTGTGACTTTTGGCTCACCCAAAGTACTCCTACGGTATCCGGGAGTTGCACAATCTCATGGTCTAAGGAAAGGATACTTGACATTGGAAAAGCTTTAGCATACGAACTACATGATCTTGTGCTAGGCTTAGGATTGGGTCTTGTCCATCACATCATTCTCCTAATGATGTGACCCCATTATCAATGACATCCAAATGTCCATGGTTAGGAAACCGTAACCATCTATTGATCAACGAGCTAGTCAACTAGAGGCTTACTAGGGACATGTTGTGGTCTATGTATTCACACATGCATTACTGTTTCCGGATAATACAATTAAAGCATGAACAATAGACAATTATCATGAACATGGAAATATAAGAATAACCATTTTATTATTGCCTCTAGGGCATATTTCCAACAGTCTCCCACTTGCACTAGAGTCAATAATCTAGTTACATTGTGATGAATCGAACACCCATAGAGTTCTGGTGTTGATCATGTTTTTCTCGTGGAAGAGGTTTAGTCAACCGATCTGCGACATTCAGATCCGTATGCACTTTACAAATATCTATGTCTCCATCTTGAATGTAATTTCGGATGGAGTTGAAACGGCCCTTGATGTGCTTGGTCTTCTTGTGAAACCTGGGCTCCTTGGCAATGGCAATATCTCCAGTGTTGTCACAGAAGAGAGTCATCGGTCCCGACGCGCTTGGAATAACTCCTAGGTCGGTGATGAACTCCTTCATCCAGACTCCTTCCAGCGCTGCTTCAGAAACAGCTATGTACTCTGCTTCACATGTAGATGCCGCCACGACGCTTTGCTTGCAACTGCACCAGCTGACTGCCCCACTATTCAAAATATACACGTATCCGGTTTGTGACCTGGAGTCATCCAGATTTGTGTCGAAGCTCGCATCGACGTAACCCTTTACGACGAGCTCTTCGTCACCTCCATAAACGAGAACCATATCCTTAGTCCTTTTCAGGTACTTCAGGATGTTCTTGATTGATGTCCTGTGTTCCATACCGGGATCACTTTGGTACCTCCCCACCAAACTTATGGCAAGGTTCACATCAGGTCTGGTACACAGCATGGCATACATAATAGAACCTATGGCCGAGGCATAGGGGATGACACTCATATTTTCTCTATCTTCTGCCGAGGTCGGGCATTGAACTATGCTCAATCTCATACCTTGAAATACAAGCAAGAACCCTTTCTTGGACTGAACCATATTGAACTTCTTCAATATCTTGTCAAGGTATGTGCTTTGTGAAAGACCAATGAGGCGTCTTGATCTATCTCTGTAGATCTTGATGCCTAATATGTAAGAAGCTTCTCCAAGGTCCTTCATTGAAAAACTTTTATTCAAGTACTCCCTCTGTCCGGTGAAGAGTGTACATCTAGGTTCAAAATTTGTCCACAAAAGAGTGTACTTCTCTATTCCCAATGCACTTTAAAGTAAGAAAAAATACTTCTCTCTCATCACACGGTAATCAAGACCAATATCAATCTACACATGGTCTTCTTAATTTCTACATGCACCTAGCTCATTGGAGGGTGGGTAATTAAAGAGGAGAGAGATAGTGGCTTGCACCTTTCCAATGCATTTTTACTCAACTTCATAATTTGTCCTAAAATTTCTATATGTACACTCTTCACCGGACGGAGGAAGTAGGCCTTTATGCTTTCCAAGAATTCTACATCATTTCCCATCAGCAATATGTCATCCACATATAATATGAGAAATGCTACAGAGCTCCCACTCACTTTCTTGTAAATACAGGCTTCTCCCCAAGTCTGTATAAACCCAAACGCTTTGATCACCTCATCAAAGCGAATGTTTCAACTCCGAGATGCTTGCACCAGCCCATAGATGGAGCGCTGGAGCTTGCATACCTTGTTAGCATTCTCAGGATCGCAAAATCTTCTGGCTGCATCATATACAGTTCTTCCTTAAGGAAGCCGTTAAGGAATGCCATTTTGACGTCCATTTGCCATATCTCATAATCATAGAATGCGGCAATTGCTAACACGATTCGGATGGACTTCAGCATCACTACGGGAGAAAAAGTCTCATCGTAGTCAATCCCTTGAACTTGTCGATAACCTTTAGCGACAACCCGAGCCTTATAGATGGTCACATTACCATCCGCGTCAGTCTTCTTCTTAAAGGTCCATTTATTTTCTATGGCTTGCCGATCATCGTACAAGTCAACCAAAGTCCATACTTTTTTATCATACATGGATCCTATCTCGGATTTCATGGCTTCAAGCCATTTGTTCGAATCCGGGCCTGCCATCGCTTCTTCATAGTTCAAAGGTTCACCGTTGTCTAACAACATGATTTCCAGGACAGGGTTGCCGTACCACTCTGGTGCGGAACGTGTCCTTGTGGACCTACGAAGTTCAGTAGTAAATTGATCTGAAGCTTCATGATCATTATCATTAACTTCCTCTCTTATCGGTGCAGGCACCACAGAAACATTTTCCTGCGCTGCGCTACTTTCCGGTTCAGAAGGGGTGACTATCACCTCATCAAGTTCCACTTTCCTCCCACTTACTTCTTTCGAGAGAAACTCTTTCTCCAGAAAGGATCCATTCTTGGCAACAAAGACCTTGCCTTCGGATCTGAGGTAGAAGGTATACCCAATAGTTTCCTTAGGGTATCCTATGAAGACACATTTTTTCGATTTGGGTTCGAGCTTTTCAGGTTGAAGTTTCTTGACATAAGCATCACATCCCCAAACTCTTAGAAACGACAACTTAGGTTTCTTCCCAAACCATAGTTCATACAGTGTCGTCTCAACGGATTTAGACGGCGCCCTATTTAATGTGAATGCGGCAGTCTCTAAAGCACAACCCCAGAATGATAGAGGTAAGTCGGTGAGAGACATCATAGATCGCACCATGTCCAACAGAGTACGATTACGACGTTTGAATACACCATTATGTTGAGGTGTTCCAGGCGGCGTCAATTGTGAAACAATTCCACATTTCCTTAGGTGTGTGCCAAATTCGTGACTTAAATACTCTCCTCCATGATCTGATCGTAAGAACTTTATTTTTCTGTCACGTTGATTCTCAACTTCATTATGAAATTCCTTGAACTTTTCAAAGGTCTCATACTTGTGTTTCATCAAGTAGACATACACATATCTACTCAAGTCATCAGTGAGGGTGAGAACATAACGGTAGCCACCGCGAGCTTCAACACTCATTGGACCGCACACATCAGTATGTATGATTTCCAATAAGTTGGTTGCTCGCTCCATTGTTCCGGAGAACGGTGTCTTGGTCATCTTGCCCAAGAGGCATGGTTCGCACGTGTCAAATGATTCATAATCAAGAGACTCCAAAAGTCCATCTGCATGGATCTTCTTCATACGTTTGACACCAATATGACCAAGGCGGCAGTGCCACAAGTATGTGGGACTATCATTATCAACCTTACATCTTTTGGCACTCACACTATGAATATGTGTAACATCACGCTCGAGATTCAATAAGAATAAACCATTGACCAGCGGGGCATGACCATAAAACATTTCTCTCATATAAATAGAACAACCATTATTCTCAGATTTAAATGAGTAGCCATCTCGCATTAAACGAGATCCAGATACAATGTTCATGCTCAAAGCTGGTACTAAATAACAATTATTGAGGTTTAAAACTAATCCCGAAGGTAGATGCAGAGGTAGCGTGCTGACGGCGATCACATCGACCTTGGAACCATTCCCGACGCGCATCGTCACCTTGTCCTTTGCCAGTCTCTGCTTATTCCACAGCTCCTGCTTTGAGTTACAAATGTGACCAACTGCACCGGTATCAAATACCCAGGAGCTACTATGAGCGCTGGTAAGGTACACATCAACAACATGTATATCACATATACCTTTGATGTTTCCGGCCTTCTTATTCGCTAAGTACTTGGACAGTTCCGCTTCCAGTGACCCGTTCCCTTGCAATAAAAGCACTCAGTCTCAGGCTTGGGTCCATTCTTCGGCTTCTTCCCGACAACTGGCTTACCGGGTGCGGCAACTCCTTTGCCATCCTTCTTGAAGTTCTTCTTACCCTTGCCTTTCTTGAACTTAGTGGTCTTATTCACCATCAACACTTGATGTTCTTTCTTGATCTCCACCTCCGCTGATTTCAGCATTGAATATACCTCGGGAATGGACTTCTCCATCCCTTGCATATTGAAATTCATCACAAAGCTCTTGTAGCTTGGTGGAGCGACTGGAGGATTCTTTCAACGACCGCGTCATCTGGGAGATTAACTCCCAACTGGGACAAGCGGTTATGTAACACACACATTGTGAGTATATGCTCATTGACTGAACTATTCTCCTCCATCTTACAACTATAGAACTTGTCGAAGACTTCATATCTCTCGACTCGGGCATGAGCTTGGAAAACCATTTTCAGCTCTTGGAACATCTCATATGCACTGTGTTGCTCAAAACGCTTTTGGAGCCCCGATTCTAAGCTGTAAAGCATGCCGCACTGAACCAGGGAGTAATCATCACTACGTGATTGCCAGGCATTCATAACGTCTTGAGTTGCTGGGAAAACGGGTGCATCACCTAGCGGTGCTTCAAGGACATATGCTTTCTTGGCAGCTATGAGGATGATCCTCAAGTTACGGACCCAATCCGTATAGTTGCTACCATCGTCTTTTAGCTTGGTTTTCTCTAGGAACGCATTGAGGTTGAGGGCAACATTAGCGTGGGCCATTGGATCTACAAGACATATTGTAAAGATTTTAGACTATGTTCATGATAATCAAGTTCATCTAAACAAAAATAATGAACTCCCACTCAGATATACATCTCTCTAGTCATCTAAGTGATACATGATCCGAATCGACTAGGTCGTGTCCGATCATCACGTGAGACGGACTAGTCATCAACGGTGAACATCTTCATGTTGATCGTATCTTCTATATGACTCAATATCGACCTTTCGGTCTTCCGTGTTCCGAGGCCATGTCTGTACATGCTAGGCTCATCAAGTCAACCCTAAGTGTATTGCGTGTGTAAATCTGGCTTACACCCGTTGTATGCAAACGTTAGGACCTATCACACCCGATCATCACGTGGTGTTTCGGAACAACGAACCTTAGCAACGGTGCACAGTTAGGGGGAACACAACTCTTGAAATTTTAGTGAGAGATCATCTTATTTAATATCGTCGTTTTAAGCAAATAAGATGTAAAACATGATAAACATCACATGCAATCAAATAGTGACATGATATGGCCAATATCATTTTGCTCCTTTTGATCATCATCTTCGGGGCTCCATGATCATCATCGTCACCGGCATGACACCTTGATCTCCATCATCATGATCTCCATCATCGTGTCTTTATGAAGTTGTCTCGCCAAACATTACTTCTACTACTATGGCTAACGGTTAGCAATAAAGTAAAGTAATTACATGGCGTTTTCAATGACACGCAGGTCATACAATAAAATAAGACAACTCATATGGCTCCTGCGGGTTGTCATACTCATCGACATGCAAGTTGTGATTCCTATTACAAGAACATGATCAATCTCATACATCACATATATATATACCATTCATCACATCCTTTTGGCCATATCACATCACACAACACATGCTGCAAGAACAAGTTAGATGTCCTCTAATTGTTGTTGCAAGTTTTTACGTGGCTGTTATAGGTTTCTAGCAAGAATGTTTCTTACCTACGCAAAAACCACAATGTGATATGCCAATTACTATTTACCCTTCATAAGGACCCTTTTCATTGAATCCAATCCGACTAAAGTGGGAGAGACAGACACCCGCTAGCCACCTTATGCAACTAGTGCATGTCAGTCGGTGGAACCTATCTCACGTAAGTGTACGTGTAAGGTCGGTCCCGGCCGCTTCATCCCACGATGCCGCTGAATCAAGATAAGACTAGTAGCGGCAAGTAAATTGACAAAATCTATGCCCACAACAACTTGTGTTCTACTCGTGCAAAGTAACTACGCATAGACCTAGCTCATGATGCCACTGTTGGGGATCATTGCAGAAAATCAAAAAAATTCCTACGCATCACCAAGATCCATCTATGGAGATTACTAGCAACGAGAGGGGAGTGCATCTTCATACCTTTGAAGATCGCGATGTGGAAGCGTTGCAAGAACGCGGTTGGTGGAGTTGTACACAAAGCGATTCAGATCGCGGTCGAATCCGATCTAAGCGCCGAACAACGGCGCCTCCGCGTTCAACACACGTGCAACCCGGTGACGTCTCCCGCGCCTTGATCCAGCAAGGGGAGAGGGAGAGGTTGGGGAAGACTCCATCCAGCAGCTGCACGACGACGTGGTGGTGGTGGAGGAGCGTGGTACCCCAGCAGGGCTTCGCCAAGCACCGCAAGAGACGAGGAGGGAGAGGGGTAGGGCTGCACCAAGAGAGAGACGAACTCGTGCATCTGGCAGCCCTGAAACCCCACATATATATAGGGGGAGGGGAGGGGCTGCGCCCCCATCTAGGGTGCCCCCCCTACGGGTGGCGGCAGCCCCTAGATCCCATCTGAGGGGCAGCCAGGAGGGGGAAGAGAAAGGGGCGCCCTAGGGTGGGCCTTAAGGCCCATCTGGACCTAGGGTTTGCCCCCTCTCCCATCCTCTGCGCCCTGGGCCTTGGTAGGGAGGCGCACTAGCCCACCTAGGGCTGGTCCCTTCCCACACTTGGCCCACGCAAGCCTCTGGGGCTGGTGGCCCCTCCCGGTGGACCCCCGGAACCCTTCTGGTGGTTCTGGTACGTTACCGATAACGCCCAGAACGATTCCGGTGACCAAAACGGGACTTCCCATATATAAATCTTTACCTCCGGACCAGTCCGGAACTCCTCGTGACGTCCGAGATCTCATCCGGGAATCCGAACAACATTCGGTAACCACATACTACATTCCCTATAACCCTAGCGCCATCGAACCTTAAGTGTGTAGACCCTACGGGTTCGGGAACCAAGCAGTCATGACCGAGACATATCTCCGGCCAATAACCAACAGCGGGATCTGGATACCTATGTTGGCTCCCACATGTTCCACGATGATCTCACCGGATGAACCACGATGTCAAGGATTCAATCAATCCCGTATACGTTTCCCTTTGTCTATCGATATAGTACTTGCCCGAGATTCGATCGTCGGTGTACCGATACCTTGTTCAATCTCGTTACGGCAAGTCTCTTTACTCGTTCCGTAACACATCATCCCGTGACCAACCCCTTAGTCACATTGAGCTCATTACGATGATGTCTTACCGAGTGGGCCCAGAGATACCTCTCCGTCATACGGAGTGACAAATCCCAGTCTCGATTCGTGCCAACCCAACAGATGCTTTTGGGGATACCCGTAGTGTACCTTTATAGCCACCCAGTTACGTTGTGACATTTGGCACACCCAAAGTACTCCTACGGTATCCGGGAGTTGCATAATCTCATGGTCTAAGGAAAGGATACTTGACATTGGAAAAGCTTTAGTATACGAACTACACGATCTTGTGCTAGGCTTAGGATTGGGTCTTGTCCATCACATCATTCTCCTAATGATGTGATCCCGTTAGCAATGACATCCAAATGTCCATGGTTTTTTTTTTGAAATATCAATGACAGTAGGAGAGCATCCTACTGACCTCCCATATACAAACAAAGGTTACATATTGTCAGGGTGTTCCACAGGACAAGATGTGGGCCCCCAGTAGTCAGGGGCCCTCCATCATGTCAAGCACCCCAGATCCAACTGTTTAGAGAAAGGGTTCTAGCTTTAGTCTAGTGTTCTTAAGAAGTCTCCTACAAACTGTTCTAGGGAGGGTTTAACCCAGTGTACGAGCAGGCCAAGATCTTTCTTAAACCTCTCCTGCCAGGAGGCAACCGAGGGGGGGTCGCCCTAAACACCTTGCCGTTGCGTTCCTTCCATATGCTCCAGGCCGCCGTGAGAAAGACCTCCATGAACATGGGTTTGGTCCATCGCTGCCGCCCGGAGTGCACGATCTGCATGCGGTCTCCATTATGTGTCCAGTCCATTCCCAGCCTCCCCCAACAGATTCTGCTGAAGTTGCAGTTAAAGAAGAGATGCTCCACGGTTTCTTCTGTTCCACTCGCACAAAGCTCGCACGCCACCCCCTCCGAAACATTGTAGTGTCGCCGTTTGAGCATATTTTTGGTGTTCACCCGATCCATCAGCAGCAACCACGCAAATACTTTAATCTTCATTGTGCATCTGCTCTTCCAGATCCATTTGAAAGCCCCATCCACCATCACTTCCTTGAAGTAATTCGCATAGTATTTGCGCGAGGAATATCGGTCCCCCCACAAGCAGGTCCAGGAATCACTTAGGTCGTCTACGGGGGTGGAGTCCCTCGAGAGGTCTTGCATTTCCAGCACTTCGTCCCTAGCCTGTTGAGAGAGGGGCAAATAGAATCCTTGCTGCATGTTTGTGATTGACAGGAATTCCTTGACCGACGCATTTTCCATCGTAGTGTAGGAAAAGGCCCGTGGATGCGAGAGCTCAAGGGTTTCAGCTAGCCACAAGTCCTTCCAGAACAGCACCGACGAGCCATCACCCACCACAACCCTAGTAATACCTCTGTACTTGTCATTTAACTTCATTACGTCCCTCCACCAGAACGAGCCACAGACATCCGTCGCGTCTGGTGTTCATAGTACGCGTCCCAGATCAGAGAGCACCAGGGGGTATCTTTTTTGTTATAAAAGCAGTGAAGGAACTTGAGAAGCAGCCCTTCGTTCTGGATTTTGATGTCAAGAACACCCAGACCCCCATGCTTCTTAGGCCTACACACGAGAGCCCAAGAGGCCAGGGAGTTACAAGTTTCCCCTTGCTCCGTTTTTTTGCGCCACAGGCATCGGCGACGGATCTTGTCCAGATGCTCAATCAATTTGAGCGGGAACTTGAGAGTGCACATGGGGTAAATCATGAGGGAGGTAATCATGGAGTTCAGCAGCGTCAACTTACTCCCATAGTTCATCAAGCATAGGGAAGAAGAGAGTCTATGTTCTGCCCTTTCCACCAGTGGCATAAGCTCATTCACCGTAGGTTTGGTTGTTCCCATGGGTAATCCCAGGTAGGTGAATGGCATACCCCCAACCGAGCATTGCCAGATTTGCGCTAGGTCCGCAGCAAGGCGATCATCCACGTTAAGTGGCACTAGAAGGGATTTGCTAAAGTTTATTTTGAGGCCGATCGAGTCCGCGTAGTCCATCAGGATTTGCTTCATGGTCTGTGCCTGCGCTAGATCGGCCGGCATGACCAGGATTGTGTCATCAGCATATTGTACCACCGGATAATCCATTCCAGTACGAGAGGGGATCAGCAGTTCGATAAAGCCGTTCTGGTACGCGTCATTGATGGCAGCCTGTAGCAGATCACCCGCGAGGACAAAAATGAGGGGAGAGAGCGGGTCCCCTTGCCGTACTCCGCTGTTACAGTCAAATTGTCGTCCGGGAACTCCGTTTAGAAGGACCGAGGATTTGCCTGATCCAAATATATTCTTGATCCACCCCATCCACCGATCATCGAAGCCCATGTGTTGCATGATCTCCATCATAGCAGAATGGTTGATAGTGTCAAAGGCTTTCGCAAAGTCCAGTTTGAGCAGCACAATGGGTTTTTTCGATCGCTGGCATTGATAGATATATTCAAAAGCCCACGCCAGGCAGTCTTGAATGGATCGGCTCTTCAAAAAACCGTATTGGTTTTTATGTATGATCTTGAG
The DNA here is from genome assembly GCA_902687465.1 of Secale cereale. Lineage (NCBI taxonomy): Eukaryota > Viridiplantae > Streptophyta > Magnoliopsida > Poales > Poaceae > Secale > Secale cereale. The sequence continues at coordinate 171,334,696 of LR738715.1, forward strand.
GATAACGGTCTGTAACCTGTTTGCAAGTAGCTTGGTAATGATCTTCAGACAGCAGTTTAAAAGAGTGATTGGGCGGAAGTCATTAGCCGACTCAGGCGAGTTGGTTTTGGGGATGAGCGTGATGAACCCTGTGTTGATGCTGGTGAGGTCAAGGTTGCCGTTGTAAAAGTCCTCGCACAGTTTATAGAAGTCCTTCTTGACAATGTGCCAACAGGTTTTGATAAAGTGTCCATTGAAACCGTCAGGACCAGGGGCACGATCTGTGGGCATGTTTTTAACCACTCCATCTATCTCAGAGTGTGTAAAAGGAGTTGACAGCGCTTCAAGACCATCTATCTTGTTGATGATTGAGGCTAAGTTAAACTTCATAGCCGGGGTGGAAGAAGCTCCAAGTCTCCCCTTGTATGTATCAAACAGTACCTGCTCCTTCGATTTATGGTCTGTGACCACAGATCCATCTTGAAGTTTGAGTGAGGAAATGAAGTTTTTTCTATAACGTTCAGTTGCCAAAGCATGGAACAGCTTCGTGTTTTCTTCCCCAAATTTGATGTAACGAATCGTGCAGCGCTCTCTCCAGTATCGGTTCTGGTATTGTAGTAGTTTAAGCAGGTGGGCCTTGATAATTTTCCTGAAGTTTTTCTCAGGCACCGTGAGGGGCCTCCGATCTTCCAGCCCATCAAGCTCCGCGAGGGCCCAATTGCAGTTTTGAATGAGTATTGAGAGGCGGGAGATTCCTTTACTCCATTTTTTAAGATCATACCTTAGGCGCTTCATCTTTTTGCATATAAGGGCAGAGATATTTTTTGCATAGCAGTACTTATCCCAGGACCCCTGCACCACTTCAAAAACACCCGGGTGGTTAGTCCAATAATTTTCAAAACGAAAGACCTTGCTCTTGGGTATGGTGGTTTTGATTTCGACCACACATGGTGTGTGATCAGACACAGGTTTTCCCAGTGGGGTGGCTATTGTGTTTGGGTACGATTGGGTCCAATGACACGACGAGAGAAACCAGTCTAACTGTTCCAACAAGGGGTCATTCTGCATATTGCTCCAAGTATAGGAACGTCCTTTTAGAGGGATTTCTACCAAGGCTTGTGTACGTATAATGTCATTGAAAATGAGTATGTCATTGGCATCCCCCCTGGCTTATTTCTGTTGTTGGATGATCGAATGTAATTGTAGTCTCCTACAAGAAGCCAATCTTCCGTATCTGGTATTTCCAATTCATAGAGCCAATCAGTGAACAACACTCGATCATCCCCCCTACATGGCCCATAGATATTGAATAGCGTCCATGCGTGGTCGGACACCTTCGAAGTTAACTTTACTCCTAAAGCAAAGAAATCCGAGAAAATCCTGTTCCCATCAAATAGAGAACCATTCCAGACTGTAAGAATACCCCCCGAGGCACCACGCGAAGGAACGAAAGCAAATTGATCAAGACGGCGTGGACAGAATGTCTTAATGAAAGCAAGATCAAAAGAGGCTCGTTTAGTCTCCTGAAGGCACACGATATTACAACCCGAAGCTGCAATCGCATTTTTAACTGCTAAGGTTTTTTCCTCCGAATTTATGCCACGGATGTTCCACACCAGCACCTTCCAGTGCACTTGGTGAGCCATGTAGATTAGTTGGTGGGGGTGGTGGCAGCGGGCTCCTCTTCCTCCAGCGGCGCCATGAGCTTGGACTCGGAGAGCTCGGCTACAGGAATTCCACAGCGCACCGTGCCGATCCTCTGCATCTGGGAAATAGGAGTTGGTGGCGGGACCTCATCAGCAGCAGGTTTTGCATGGGTTGAAGAAACTCTGAGAGGAGCCAAAGGTGCTTGCCGTGGTCTAACCTTAGTCTTGTACGGGCGCGCTTCAGCCATGGAAGGGGCCTTGAAGCCATCATAGCGATTATTCCTGGTGCTACGTCGGAGAGGCAGTGAATCGCCTGCCAGCTTGTTCTTCTTGACAGAGCGTGCCAGCACCCGTGTGTCATCCGCATGTTCAGTGATCACCACCGCATTCTCACGGGGCACATCCCATGGCTCCTCAACGGCGACCACAGTGGCATCCAACGGCTGGCGAAGTAGCGGAGCAAAGGCTTCATCCCAGCTGCGCTTGTCCAGTTTCACAAGGAGAGTGTCTGACATTGTGGCAATTGGGGTATACCAGGATCTGATTGCATATGCCACAAACAGGTATTGGAGCGAGCTACAGAACTGGGTGGTCTTCTCCAGGGAATCTTCTGCAGGGAGGAGCATGGAGAGCATGGGCTTATAGATGTATTTCCTGAGAAAGGAGATCAAACGCGCGAAAGGTAAGACACGGAGGTTTGCCTCCTCCGCCGTTCCTCTGACAAAAGTCAGGGTGCTGTGGTGCGCTCCCAGAACGATGTCATCCGCTGCCAGTTCGACCTGCGCCACATGCGCATTCCAGGCCTCCAGACCATCATCAAGAACATTTTCTTCAGGTGTTACTCCGTCCATCATGGACGGACTAGTGTATTCAGTGATCTGACGCCAGCTCTCACCCTGGTACTGCGGTGGGATTTCAGGCCAGGGTTGCCATCCATTGGCCAGTGGCTGCTGTGCGGGTGGTTGAAGATCTTGCCCCCAGGCCGCATTCGCCTGTTGCTGCTGTGCAACCATGGCTTCAAAGGATACTTGTTGGGAAGCAGTCAGGAACGGCAGTTCCCTTGGATGCGGCGAGGCGTTCATCGGTGGCGGCGGCTCCTCTGTGCCCGCATTAGGCGGGTTAGTTGGCCAGTTAGTCAGGATATAGACCAGAATTGTCCATGATCTTCCCAGACCTCCAAACACATTGGCCCTTTTAATGATCAGACTATGCGGCACATTGGAGAACTGATTGATAAGCACACGAACAAGAACTCTAGTCTTGACTTGCCCAGGGTTATGCCAAATCTCGAAGTTACCGAAGCAACTGACAGCCTTGTTCACATAATACTCATTCTGGTAATCAAGAGGAAAACCCAGGAACACTACCCATGCAACAGCTTCAAAGATCGGTATGCGCATGTTAGGTCCTTCATCATGGCGGGCGAAGTAAAAGGTCCTATCTTCATCTATCGGATGCGGCCCAGTAGTGATAAGGAAATCTCTGACAGCAGCTGATCTAAATCCAATCATCCCGACGCCTAGATGAAAGATGTCAGAGTATATCACCTCAGCATTGAAGTCCTCGGCCAAGATTTGTAGGATTTCCGCGAGCACCATAGGACGCTGAAGATCGGGCGTCGGAGGGTTGGTGAGGACGAGCACATAGTTTTCGTGGTGCAGTGGAGGAGCGCCGACGACCATCATGTTCCTCTGGAGTCTATCAGCGGGGCCATTGAAGATGGCGAGGGGGCCAGGGATGAACTGGAAGGGCATGACTGGGAAGTTCGACATGGGAGTATGAGTGGAGGTGTTTGCAGGGATGCTAGCGGGCAGATGAGTCGAGAGGCGTTTCTGGCGAGGGGAGGAAGCACTAGCAGGCGGATGAATTGATGGGGGCTGCTGGCGATTTGGTAGTGGGGGTGGCAGGTTGGGTAGGCTAGGAGTGCTCGAGGTGATAGGACGTAGGGTAGGAGGATGCGGACCGTCACCCCCAATAGGTAGAGCGCGCGTGCCCTGGCGCTGCGAATCGCTTGATTTGATATGCCATGCCATTTTTTGTTTTTTGTTTCCAACACAGCCTCGAGAAATCCCAACGGGAGGGGATACTATACTAGTTTTTATCCTCCAAGCCCAGGAATCATTGGAAGGTTGCCGCGGTTTGAAAATCCTCATCTTATGGAAAGATTGGCTATTGTTTGAAAAGGGTATATCTTTGGTGGGGACATGCAGAATTTTTGGTTTCCAAAGAAAATGGGGAGAGGCTTCAGCGAAACAAAATTTCGCAACGTGACCGAGAAAACCACAGGAGGAACACAACATCCGAGCCGGGCATGCAAAGAAAAGGTGGTGGGTAGAGCCGCAGGTCGTGCAGACGGAATGGCCCGGCCCAACATGGGGTCTAGAGTTGTTCTCCGGCTTAAGTATTTTGCCCTCAGGACATATATTCGCAAGATGGCCCAATTGATGGCAAGCAGCACATAAATTTAAACGTTGGAATATTACCTCCGATGGCGGGATAGATTGTAGATGCCATATTGAGGCAATCTTCTCATCAGAATAGCCGAACACCCGTTGGTCCAAAATATGGAATAGCATGAAATCCGGGATGTGTTCCCAATTCTTTGGCTCAAATTTCATGCCCTGAAAAGCTTGATTCCCTGCCGACGGTGGAACATTAAATGCGTTTTGAAAACTGCCAAAAGAGATACAATCCTTGTCTGGGGGCGGAGCACATGCATCGTTTGAACAATCTGGATCAAAAGTGAGATGCTTCGCAAATGTATGTTTTCCATGGGTGTGCGAATGATTGCCCCGATGAGTGTCCATGAAATGAAACCCAAATTTCGAGAGTTCTTCGTTGGCTGAATGATCTTTTCTAGCACTTTTCCGGAGAAAGTCAAGGTTGGGTTTGATTGCAATAGGGGTTTGAGCAGCCACCTCACCAAGCTCATCATCCAAATGCCAACCATTATCCAAACTTGAATAATTCATCGACGGTTTGAACAAGTGAAAATGACAAACAAAATCCGGCCAAACCCGATCCTTCAACTTGTAAATGAAATGCCCCACATTGTTGGAAGCAACGGAGAAGCGAAAAGACCTTTTGCCCAATTGAAGAACATTAAATCCCAACGGAGAACCACCAATACAGCATTGTAGCACTAGGCCAACTGATTCTGTCGTGAGAGGGAAAGATGCCGAGGAGAAGGAGACAACCAAGAAGAACTCCTTGGTATGGGAAGAGGGGGAGAAGTGCACCGATGAACCAAACTTTGTGCGCACCTGTTTAGCCACAGAGATCCCAGGGTTGAGATCCCAATGGAGGAGGCTAGCCATTCGTAGGCTAGTCTAGAGAACGCCATGGGTGATCGCCGGCCGTCGGTGGTGGTGGTGGTGGAGGTGGGAGGAGAGGTGGAGAGGTGGGGAGGGAGCCATAATAAAATGGTTAGGAAACAGTAACCATCTATTGATCAACGAGCTAGTCAACTAGAGGCTTACTAGGGACATGTTGTGGTCTATGTATTCACACATGCATTACTGTTTCCGGATAATACAATTAAAGCATGAACAATAGACAATTATCATGAACATGGAAATATAATAATAACCATTTTATTATTGCCTCTAGGGCATATTTACAACAGTTTTGACATCCGTTTGCCAGATTTCGTAATCATAAAATACGGCAATTGCTAACATGATCCGGACAGACTTAAGCATCACTACGAGTGAGAAAGTCTCATCGTAGTCAACTCCTTGAACTTGTCGAAAACCTTTCACAACAAGTCGAGCTTTGTAGACAGTAACATTACCATCGGCGTCAGTCTTCCTCTTAAATATCCATTTATTTTCAATGGCTTGCCGATCATCGGGCAATTCAACCAAAGTCCACACTTTGTTCTCATACGTGGATCCCATCTTAGATTTCATGGCTCAAGCCATTTTGCGGAATCTGGGCTCATCATCGCTTCCTCATAGTTCGTAGGTTCGTCATGGTCGAGTAACATGACTTCCAGAACAGGGTTACCATACCACTTTGGTGGGGAACGTACTCTGCTTGACCTACGAGGTTCAGTAGTAACTTGATCTCAAGTTTCATGATCATCATCATTAGCTTCCGCACTAATTCGTGTAGGAATCACTGGAACTGATTTATGTGATGAACTACTTTCCAATTCGGGAGAAGGTAAATACCTCATCAAGTTCCACTTTCCTCCCACTCACTTCTTTCGAGAGAAACTCCTTCTCTAGAAAGGATCCATTCTTAGCAACAAAGATCTTGCCTTTGGATCTGTGATAGAAGGCACAACTATTTCTTTTGGGTATCTTATGAAGACACACTTCTTCGATTTGGGTTTGAGCTTATCAGGCTAAAGCCTTTTCACATAAGCATCGCAACCCCAAACTTTAAGAAACAACAGCTTTGGTTTCTTGCCAAACCATAGTTCATACAGTGTCGTCTAAACGGATTTAGACGGTGCCCTATTTAACGTGAATGTAGCTGTCTCTAATGCATAACTCCAAAACAATAGTGGTAAATCGGTAAGAGACATCATAGATCGCACCATATCTAATAAAGTACGGTTATGATGTTCGGACACACCATTATGCTGTGGTGTTCCAGGTGGCGTGAGCTGTGAAACTATTCCACATTGCTTCAAATGAAGACCAAACTCTTAACTCAAATATTCGCCTCCGCGATCAGATCGTAGAAACTTTATTTTATTGTTATGATGATTCTCTACTTCACTCTGAAATTATTTGAACTTTTCAAATATTTCAGACTTGTGTTTCATCAAGTAGATATACCCATATCTGCTCAAATCATCTGCGAAGGTCAAAAAATAACGATACCCGCCGCGAGCCTCAACACTCATCGGACCGCATACATCTGTATGTATTATTTCCAATAAGTCATTGGCTCGCTCCATTGTTCCGGAGAATGGAGTTTTAGTCATCTTGCCCATGAGGCATGGTTCGCAAGCATCAAATGATTCATAATCAAGTGATTCCAAAAAATCTATCAACATGGAGTTTGGCATGCGCTTTACACCAATATGACCTAAACGGCAGTGCCACAAGTATTTTGCACTATCATTATCAACTCTGCATCTTTTGGCTTCAATATTATAAATATATGTATTACTACGATCGAGATTCAATAAACCATTCACCTTGGGTGTATGACCATATAAGGTTTTATTCATGTAAACAGAATAACAATTATTCTATGACTTAAATGAATAATCGTATTGCAATAAACACGATCCAATCTTGTTCATACTCAACGCAAACACCAATAACATTAATTTAGGTTTAACACTAATCCCGAAAGTACAGGGAGTGTGCGTTGATGATCATATCAATACTGGAACTACTTCCAACACACATCGTCACCTCACCCTCAACTAGTCTCTGTTTATTCTGCAACTCCTGTTTCAAGTTGCTAGTCTTAGTAACCGAACATGTATCAAATACCCAGGGACTACAAGCACTAGTGAGGTACACATCAATAACATGCATATCAAATATACCTTTGTTCACTTCGCCATCCTTCTTTTCCGTCAAATATTTGGGGTAGTTCCGCTTCCAGTGACCATTTCCTTTGCAGTAGAAGCACTCAGTTTCAGGCTTGGGTCTAGCTTTGGGCTTCTTCTCGATAGTGGCAACTTGCTTGCCGTTCTTCTTGAAGTTCCCTTTCTTTCCCTTGCCCTTTTTCCTGAAACTAGTGGTCTTGTTTAACCATCAACACTTGATGCTCTTTCTGGATTTCTACCTTCGCTGATTTTAGCATCACGAAGAGCTCGAGAATTGTTTTCGTCATCCCTTGCATATTATAGTTCATCACGAAGTTCTCGTAGCTTGGTGATGGTGACTAGAGAACTCTGCCAATCACTATCTTATCTAGAAGATTAACTCCCATTTGATTCAAGTGATTGTAGTACCCAGACATTCTGAGCACATGCTCACTAGCCGAGCTATTCTCCTCCATCTTGAAGGTAAAGTATTTGTCAGAGGTCTCATACCTCTCAACATGGGCATGAGTCTGAAATACCAATTTCAGCTCTTGGAACATCTCATATGCTCCCTCGCGTTCAAAACGTTTTTGAAGTCCTGGTTCTAAGCCATAAAGCATGGTGCACTAAACTAAGTAGACATCATATTGAGCTTTGCCAAACGTTCATAACGTTTGCATCTGCTCCTGCAATAGGTTTGTCACCTAGCGGTGCATCAAGGAACATAATACTTATGTGCAGCAATGAGGAAAATCCTCAGATCACGGACCTGGTCCGCATTATTGCTACTAACATCTTTCAACTTAGTTTTCTCTAGGAACATATTAAAAACATAGGGGAGCTACAACGCGAGCTATTGATCTACACCATAATTTGCAAATACTATCAGGACTAAGTTCATGATAAATTAAAGTTCAGTTAATCATATTACTAAAGAACTCCCACTCGATAGACATCCCTCAAGTCATCTAAATGATCACGTGATCCAAATCAACTAAACCATGTACGATCATCACGTGAGATGGAGTAGCTTTCAATGGTGAACATCTTATGTTGATCATATCTACTATATGATTCACGCTCAACCTTTCGGTCTCCAGTGTTTCGAGGCCATGTCTGTACATGCTAGACTCGTCAAGTTTAACCCGAGTGTTCTGCATATGCAAATCTATCTTACACCCGTTGTATGTGAACGTAGAGCTTATCACACTCGATCATCACGTGGTGTCTCGGCACGACGAACTGTCGCAACGGTGCATACTCAGGGAGAACACTTGTACCTTGAAAATTTGTGAGGGATCATCTTATAATGCTACCGCCGTACTAAGCAAAATAAGATGCATAATAAGATAAACATCACATGCAATCAAAATATGTGACATAATATGGCCATCATCTTGTGCTTTTGATCTCCATCTCCAAAGCATTATCATGATCTCCATTGTCACCGGCTTGACACCATGATCTTCATCGTAGCGTTGTGGTCGTCTCGCCAACTATTGCTTATACTACTATCCCTAACTCATAGTGATAAAGTAAAGCAATTACATGGCGTTCGTAATTCATACAATAAAGAGACAACCATAAGGCTCCTGCCAGTTGCCGATAATTTACAAAACATGATCATCTCATACAATAACGTATAACTCATCACGTCTTGACCATATCACATCACAACATGCCCTGCAAAAACAAGTTAGACGTCCTCTACTTTGTTGTTGCAAGTTTTACGTGGCTGCTACGGGCTTCTAGCAAGAACCATTCTTACCTACGCATCTAAAGCACAACGATTTTTCGTCAAGTGTGATGTTTTAACCTTCAACAAGGACCGGCCGCAGTCAAACTCGGTTGAACTAAAGTTGGAAGAACAGATACGCCTGTGTGCAAAGCACGTTGGTAGAACCAGTCTCATGAACGCGGTCATGTAGTGTCGGTCCGGGCCGCTTTATCCAACAATATCGCCAAATCAAAGTAAGACGTTTATGGTAAGCTGATGGCTTCTCGCCCCTCGTTGGTTACCCCAAGTGGAAGGTTTGAGATGTAGCGTAACGACAAGTTTCCCTTGGCAAGATACCAAGGATCGAATCCCGTGAGACTCCGAGGGCCAACAAGAAGGTGTCAACGCTAACAGCGCCAACTTAGCAGTTGACATGACCTGCACATAGATACAAATAATTTTGCTCCCAACGAGTACAGAGAGGTTGTCAATCCCTCCGGCCTTGCTGTTTACAAAGGATCAAACGCAAGAGGTAATAGTGATAGGTATGACTGCAACTAGGAAATAAGAACAGGAAGTAAATAGCGGGTGTGATCAGTGATGGTAATATGGACCGGGGTCCCATGATGTTCACTAGTGATGTCTCTCTCCCAAAAGACGATAAAACAGCTAAGCGAGGTAAACAAATTACAGCTGGGCAATTGACAGGATTATGTGCGCAAACCAATGCTAACTATGCTGTAAAGAAAGGTAGAGGCTCAAAAGCATGGGCGGTACGCCAAGGCAAATAGACCGAAATCCATCTGCATCTACTACTAATCATCCACCTTGAGATATCTATCCAGAACATCTCGCTGGTATTAAGTTGCGAGTCCCACCCATAGTGTAAACTCAAAGCAACAGACAACTACATTAAAAGAACTTTGCGTAAAGTAAACAATCCTTGCACCCGCAAGTACAAGCACCGTTGTTTTCCCCCTTGTGGCAACAGCACATCCCCTAGACACATGTTTCTGTCACTCAAACTAGTCATCGAGGGGCATGAACCCACAATCAAGCATAGCGTTCCCTCTTGGAGTTACTACCTACTACTCGGCCAAAGCAATAAACAACAACAGAGAACATGCAAGAATTACTCAAGAACATAAATATAAAAGAGGTGAATCAAATATATTACTCACACACAATCTGAACATAATCTCATAATCCATCGGATCCCAGCAAACTCAGCATAGCAACAGCAGAAACATTACATATGTGCCTCGATCATGTAGGGCAGCTCACGAGGTCTAATCCATGAAGAACAAAGAGGGGAGGAGAACATCACATAGCTACTGGTCATGGACCCATGGTCCAAAGGGGACTACTCACAACTCATCCGGGAAGCGTCCATGGTGGTGGAGAAGCTCCCGGTGGTGGTTCTCCCCTCCGGCAGGGTGCCGGGAAGAGTTCTCCTGGTGCTCCCGATCTTGGAAGCGCGGCGGCGGCGGAACAGAGGCGAGATCGTAAAAAAGGGTTCCGTCCTCGAGGGTTTCGGGATGCAAGCAATATATATGCCAAAGGGGGTCACCAGAGGCGGAGGTGGGGCCCCAGGCGCCCCCTGGCGCGGCCAGAGGTGGGGCCGCGCCGGGTGGCCGCCTGGGCCACCCCAAGATCCCCTCTGGCCCTGCCTTGGTTTTTCTTGAAGCTCCCGATACGCTGATTTTTCCTGTATTTTTCCCGGAATTTTTAGGGCACTTTTAATATGGGGGAAACCTGAAATAGAAAAACAGCAGAAAACAGGAATTGGCACTGTGGTGCACTGAGTTAATAGGTTAGTCCAAATATGATCAAAAGTGTATGGAAGTGCATAAATATCATAGCAATATCACACAAAAGAGGCATGGAGCAAGCAGAAATTATAGATACGTTTTGGACGTATCAACATCCCCAAGCTTAATTCCTGCTCGTCCTCGAGTAGGTAAATGATAACAAGCATAATTTCTGTGGTGACATGCTATCAACCATATAAGAACTTTTAAGTAAAGCAATCAAGGCACGTAATCCAATTCAAGTCATAACAAGCAAGAGTCTATATTAGCATTGTAACAAGTAACATAAGAACATAAAAGTACAAGAGCTCTCGCTGTCCGTGACTCGAATGTCTCAAATGGTGTTTGCGTGCAAGAAAGGGGATAGGGATATATGAGAGAGTAAAACATAGTTTTTGTATTGTTGAGAACTTAATCTACTAAAGTTTCACACTTGGTCTTCTTTGGAATCTTATCTTGACTCATCCCCAGACCGCCAGCCAGGTACAAGTCAAAATGATCCACTCCCTTTCGATATTTTGAGCACTCATGCAATGGATGAGCGTAAGATAGAAAGTCGACACTTAGTATGGCAAAGAGAGAAAAATGATAGAGGGGGAAGACAAAAAGGTGTGAAAGGCTCACATCAATGAGGACAATCATCGGTGAGAGAAAGCCAAATGATAGATATGATGTGAGGAGTAGGGATTGCCATGCAACGGATGCACATATGAGCTAAGGTAAGCTCTCCAATGGAACTAGTGGGGGTGCATCCAACTTGCTTGCTCAAGAAGACCTAGAGCTCTTTTGAGGAGGCTCATCATTGGAATACACAAGCCAAGTTCTATAGTGTGAAGGTCCCCACATAGCTATATGTATGAATGATAATCTCTATGGAGCACAAGGTATAAGATGGAGTACGAGTGTGGATCTCTCAAAAGAAATAGTAGTGTGCCCCTTCTCTCTTTTTATTTCTTTTTCTCTTTTTTCTCTTTTATTTTTATTTTTTTGTGGCCTCAATGGCTCTTTCTATTTATCTCTCATTTGTCCTCTTTGGGATCTTTTGATTTTGTCCTCTTTGGGATCTTTTGATTTGTCCTCTTTGGGATCTTTTCCTCACTTTAGGGGCAACACTCTATATATTACAAGAAGTATAGAAGATCTTTCACACTTTACAAAAGTACTCAACATAAAGAAGATGAAACTATCATGATGTATGCAAATGTATGCCTCTGCCGGTGTAGCAGGATATGCAATGATACTAGCGCGTCATGTAGCAATGATTAGGACAAGGCCCAACTAGCATGCGGCATATCGATCAAGCAAAAAGCATGTATGACATGAAGACCAAGTCATGAGAAGATGGATGTTGCATGGCAATGTATCTCGGAAAGGCTATGGAAATGCCTTAATAGGTAGGTATGGTGGCTGTTTTGAGGAAGGATATAATGAGGCTTATGATGACAGAGCGTATCGTGCCAAGGATTTGGATGCACCGGCGAAGTATGCGCCAACTCTCGAAGTGAGAAAGGGCAATGCACGGTACCGAAGAGGCTAGAAAAATATGGATAGGTGGAAGTGTCAACTTTCGAATACTCACATTAGTCCGAAGAACTCATGCACTTATTATCGGTAACTCTCAATCTAATTAGGAGGTTCTCAGAGAGACAAGTACCCCGAGGAGGAGTGTATGGGGATTTGGTTATCCTTGCGCATCCTCGGCTCATGGTACGTGAGTGTACTCTAATATTCGATCCCTCCAAAGATTAGTGATCCATTTAGTAGCTAAAGTTCTCAACTATTTTGTAGGTTTTCGAAAATAAACACGGATTGCCCAAAATACGACATCTATCACTAATAGGCTAAAGCTCTTGACACCAAAAGTTCAGACATTACTCATGGCAATACCTCAAAACTATTGCAAGTTACTACTAAAATTAAATAGCGACATCAATTACCTACTTTAAGTTAAGACACACAACTCAGTGCAACAGAAAAACTCTCTTAACAAGATAAACATGAAAACTCAAGAGAGTTCAGCAACCATCTAAACAAAAGCTCTTTAAAAAGAAAAGCATGAAAAATAAGAGCTAAACATGACGGTAGCTATGGAAAGACAAAGAACATACACAACAAAGATAAGCATGAACATCCTATGTTGTGTTCTAGGTTGAAGTGGAGCGTGTTTCTCTCCCACACAAAGAAAGCTGGGTTCTAACTCGTTATGAACAGCAAGCAAAGCTAAAGAAAACTAAAAAGGAAACTAAAAGCAAGACGCTCCAAGCATAGCACATAACGCATGAAGTGATTAAAATATAGTGGAACGAAAGACGAACTGATAATTGTTGATGGAGAAGGGGATGCACGGGGGCATCCCCAAGCTTAGACGCTTGAGTCTTCTTGAGTATTTCTTGGGGGTGCACGGGGGCATCCCCAAGTTTGAGCGTTTGACCCTCCTGAATCTTTTTATCATTTTCCCTCGCACACTTGAAAACTCCCTTCATACACAACTCATCATAATCTGATTAGCGAGGTTAGTACCCATAATAAAATAATTTTTCCTTGCTGGAAATAAAGATAATCTTGAAGACCTACTGTTTCTCAAGATTGCCAAAAGGTTTTTGCAAAGAAAAAGCAAGCTCAAGGTTTGCAAAACGAAGAAAAGGCAAAACAGGACAGAATCTGTGAAAAACAGACCATCAGGTAGTAAATAATTTTTTCGGGGCACTTCTTCAACTCAAATCAAAAAACTCAAAACATACGCCCGAAAGACAATTGTATAGAGCACGCTGTCAAAAAAATTCAGATCAAAAAGATGATCTGGTGATTTTATACGAATTTTTCTGTCCAAGGACAGAATCTGTTTTCTGGACTGCACGTCACAACTTTTGAACTTTCTTGCAATCGGAGGCTAAACTTGGCACAAAGCTGAAAACAAAAGATACAATGATGATGCTACTGTAGTAACAAACATCAAGACACAACAAAAGCAAAATAAAACTTTATTCGTTGTGGGCTGCCTCCCAAAAGCGCTTTCTTTTATGCCTTTAAGCTAGGCATGATGCAAAAAGATCAAGTTGTATCAATTGAACCATCATCAAGATCATCAAAAAAGCTCTTCAATAGTTCAACTAGTCTTAAGTGGACTTTCAAATAAAGGCCTGGTAAAGATACTTCTAGGGAGAAAACCAAAAGGTGGAAAGTCAATGGGAGATTCATTTATAAATTTATCAAGGAGAGGTATTTCTTCCAAAGTTTTCACAGTTTCAACCCCTTTGGCAATATATGGATTACTTTTGGAACGAGGAGCCTTTGGAACGTAAACGAACTTAGGTTCCTTCTTTACCGGAGTTTCTACCTTTTTGGCTTTGATTGAGGAGAAGGTAGTTCCTAAAGTGTCAAAGATTTCCTCAATCTTGTCTATCCTAGAAGAATCCAAGTCATGGGATTTGATGGTCTCCAAAGTTTTGAGAATTTTATGCATGGAGCTATCAAGCCTATTCAAATTCCCTTGGATCATACGGTCCAACTCATTTATCTTATTAATGCTTGGCATCTCTAGCTCTGTCTTTTCAAGTTTTTTCATAATGTGAGCTAGGGTAATGTCCTCTTGAATGCTAACGACAGGGGGATTTCCAACAAGATTTTCCATAATACTAAGAGATTCCCAAACTGGGGCTTCTAGGAAATTTCCATTGATAGCAGAATCTAGAATAAACCTATTCCAAGAATTAATTCCAACATAAAAATTTCTAAGCAGGATAGTAGTAGATTGCTTCTTGGTGGCTCTTTTATGAGAATCATTAATTCTATACCAAGCATCTTTTAGACTTTCACCACCTCTTTGTTTAAAGGTGAGCACTTCTGCCTCACCAAAGGCAAAAGGACCAGACATAATGCCAACTAAAAGCAAGATAACTATTTTTGTGTTTTTTGGTAAAGGAAACTAAAGCAAAAACTGAAAGGTAAACTAACAAGACTAAAAAGCAAAGATAAAAGACAGCGTGCAACTCCCCTATCTTGAAGAGTGGAGTCCCCGGCAACGGCGCCAGAAACTTTTGCTTGATGGCTTCTCGCCCCTCGTTGGTTACCTCAAGTGGAAGGTTTGAGATGTAGCGTAACGGCAAGTGTCCCTTGGCAAGATACCAAGGATCGAATCCCGTGAGACTCCGAGGGCCAACAAGAAGGTGTCAACGCTAATAGTGCCAACTTAGCAGTTGACAAGACCTGCACACAGATACAAATAACTTTGCTCCCAACGAGTACAGAGAGGTTGTCAATCCCTCCGTCCTTGCTGTTTACAAAGGATCAAACGTAAAAGGTAATAGTGATAGGTATGACTGCAACTAGGAAATAAGAACAGGAAGTAAATAGCGGGTGTGATCAGTGATGGTAATATGGACCGGGGTCCCATGATGTTCACTAGTGATGTCTCTCTCCCAAAAGAAGATAAAACAGCTAAGTGAGGTAAACAAATTACAGCTGGGCAATTGACAGGATTATGTGCGCAAACCAATGCTAACTATGCTGTAAAGAAAGGTAGAGGCTCAAAAGCATGGGCGGTACGCCAAGGCAAGTAGACCAAAATCCATCTGCATCTACTACTAATCATCCACCTTGAGATATCTATCCAGAACATCTCGCTGGTATTAAGTTGCGAGTCCCACCCATAGTGTAAACTCAAAGCAACAGACAACTGCATTAAAAGAACTTTGCGTAAAGTAAACAATCCTTGCACCCGCAAGTACAAGCACCGTTGTTTTCCCCCTTGTGGCAACAGCACATCCCCTAGACTCATGTTTCTGTCACTCAAACTAGTCATCGAGGGGCATGAACCCACAATCAAGCATAACGTTCCCTCTTGGAGTTACTACCTACTACTCGGCCAAAGCAATAAACAGCAACGGAGAACATGCAAGAATTACTCAAGAACATAAATATAAAAGAGGTGAATCAAATATATTACTCACACACAATCTGAACATAATCTCATAATCCATTGGATCCCAGCAAACTCAGCATAGCAACAGCAGAAAGATTACATATGTGCCTTGATCATGTAGGGCAGCTCACGAGGTCTAATCCATGAAGAACAAAGAGGGGAGGAGAACATCACATAGCTACTGGTCATGGACCCATGGTCCAAAGGGGACTACTCACAACTCATCCGGGAAGCGTCCATGGTGGTGGAGAAGCTCCCGGTGGTGGTTCTCCCCTCCGGCAGGGTGCCGGGAAGAGTTCTCCTGGTGCTCCCGATCTTGGAAGCGCGGCGACGGCGGAACAGAGGCGAGATCGTAAAAAAGGGTTCCGTCCTCGAGGGTTTCGGGACGCGAGCAATATATATGCCAAAGGGGGCCACCAGAGGCGGAGGTGGGGCCCCAGGTGCCCCCCTGGCGCGGCCAGGGGTGGGGCCGCGCCGGGTGGCCTCCTGGGCCACCCCAGGCTCCCCTCTGGCCCTGCCTTGTTTTTTCTTGAAGCTCCCGATACGCTGATTTTTCCTGTATTTTTCACGGAATTTTTAGGGCACTTTTAATATGGGGAAACCTGAAATAGAAAAACAACAGAAAACAGGAACTGGCACTGTGGTGCACTGAGTTAATAGGTTAGTCCAAATATGATCAAAAGTGTATGGAAGTGCATAAATATCATAGCAATATCACACAAAAGAGGCATGGAGCAAGCAGAAATTATAGATACGTTTTGGACGTATCATAAGCACTATGACTATTATCGCCCACAACTCTTTGTGTTCTACTCGTGCAAATCATCTACGCACAGACCTATCTCATGATGCCACTTTTGGGGAACGTAGTATTTCAAAAAAATCCTACGATCACGCAAGATCTATCTAGGAGAAGCATAGCAAGGAGCGGGGAGAATGTGTCCACGTACCCTCGTAGACCGAAAGCGGAAGCATTTAGTAACGCGGTTAATGTAGTCGAACGTCTTCACGATCCAACCGACCCAAGTACCAAACGTACGGTACCTCCGTGTTCAGCACACATTCAGCACGATGGCGTCCCTCGAGCTCTTGATCCAGTTGAGGACGAGGGAGATTTCCGTCAGCACGACGGCGTGGCAATGGTGATGATGAAGTTACCGGCGCAGGGCTTCGCCTAAGCACTACGACGATATGATCGAGGTGTGTAACTGTGCGGG
>LR738715.1:171351574-171401340 GCA_902687465.1 Secale cereale
TCGCACACGGCTAAGAGATTGCCTTGTGTGTCTTTGGGGTGCCTGTAATGCCCAGGATGGGACTATACCTCCTACGTGTCGAGGCACGACTTAAAGGTGTAAGCCCATTCTGGAATGATCTCAAGTTTGGTATCTTTGCACGACTCATGTAAAAGAGGGATTAAATTGCAAAAGGAGATAGTTGGCTTACACTCGCCACTTCACACAATACATTACAAGCAAGACATCATTCAAAACATCGCAACACGACTATGGGGGAAGATCCAAAAGAAAGATACCAAAAACAACATAAAGCCACAGGTCAGAATCGCCCCTAGTAGAAACCACTACTGATCGTTGAAAACGTCACAAGCATACGGCCACTCTCTTCATCGAGCTCCCAGTGAAGTTCTGATCCATCTCCTGCATCATACTCGGCTGAACCTGCATCTGGTGTTGTAGTATCTGTGAGCCACGAGGACTCAGCAATCCCATAACCATGGGTATCAAGACTAGCAAAGCTTTATGGGTAGGAAGAGGTAAAGTGGTGAGGTTGCAGCAGCGGCTAAGCATAATATGGTGGCTAACTTACAAGTACAAGAATAAGATGAGCATCTACGCAAACGGTCGCAAACTAGTAGTGATCGCTAAAGATCCTGAACTACCTACGAGTCAAACATAACCCCACCGTGTTCTCTTCTCAAAGTGAAAAGAGACAGTCACGGTTACTCACACAGTTGTGTGTTTTACTTCGGATCCTCTGTCAACTTTTCTACAACCGGACATTAACAAATTCCAATCTGCCACATAACCGCGGGCATGGCTTTCGAAAGATCATAACCCTGCAGGGGTGTCCCAACTTAGCCCATCACAAGCTCTCACGATTAGCTGAAGTGATAAATATAATATCATCACCCCTTATCTTAGGGAAAATCCGATCAGGCTCGGCTTCCCGGTGCACAAGACATTTCGACAATGGTAAAACAAGTCCAGTAAGACCTCCCGGTGTGTCGACACCCTGATAGTAGCCGCGTGTATCTCGTCTCAGGCCACGACCGGATGGGCGAAGCTACGAGTAAAACCAATCCTCGAGTTTCCCCGTGGTGGCCCCGCAGGTTCCCCGTTTGGGACCAACACCATCAGCACTGCCCCCCTGCTATGTAGAAAGAATCCTCGGGTAGCGCTAACTCCCTATGCAATTTAATTAATTAATTAAGTTGTTATTATGAGAAAATTAAAACCAATGTTGGGCCTTGCTGGAGGAGTTTTATTCAAAGACGAACTGTCAAGGGGTCCCCATCCACCCATCGTGTAAGGAATGCAAAATCAAGGAACATAATGCCGGTTTATCGGCGCCTAAGGTGGCATGAGTGGAACAAAACACCGAGCAAAAGGCCAAGCCTTCCACCCATGCCCAGTATATAGGTGTGTTAATAATAATAATAGATATTGTGATATTCCAACAACAAGTTCCCTCCTGGAACGATCTTCATCTTCACCTGCAACTAACAACGCTATAAGAGGGGCTGAGCAAGCGGGTAACATAGCCAAACAGTGGTTTTGCTAGGAAGGTGTCAAAGGTTAGAGGTTTCATGGCAACAAGGAGAGGCTGACATAAAAAGATGGGTAGCGCGACATGTAACGATAGCATCGAGACAACTAAGCATGGCAATGGTAGTAAAGGTATCCAAGGGTATGATCATCTTGCCTGGGATTCCGCAAGGGAGAAGAACAAGTCCATGAAGTAGACGGAGCAACATAGTTAAGCGAATCCTCACAACTCCGGAACGAAACCGAAGCTAACAAGAGAAGCAACCGGAAATAAGCAAACAACACGGTAAACACTCAAGCATTAACATGGCATACGATGCACATCCAAGTATGATGCATGTCTGGTTTAATTATGCATGGCATGGCAAAGTGCACAAACAAGACTACAACTTAAGTGGAGCTCAATATGCAACGAGTTGCATATTGATGAAACACCACATGTTATTTATTTAGTTGACTCTCGTTTATTTACAAGACAAGGTTAAATGTTTTTAACATAGAAAGAGGTGAATCAAAAGTAAACTACCTATCTAGGCAATTTAAATGAGGCCGGAAAATAACAACAACAATTCCGGGAAAAATCCCCATATGCATGTTTAGCAATTATTAAGCAAACAACAATTCACACATATAATGTTGTTAACATGATGCGGATGACATGATCAAGTTTATGCAATTTTTTATTAAAAGTTTACATGAAGAGATATGAAGTATTTGTCATCGTGGTGAAAGGAAAGGGTGCCACGACAACGAATCCGAAAATGATGCAACGACAACATCTCGGTTCCGGTAACTCGTTGAGAGACCGGTGCAAAAGATGAAGGGAGGCGTGAGCAAGATGAACGAGATGAAAGGTGGGGTGATCCCGTCACCGGGTTCCCACGGGTCGGCGATGAGGCAACCGAGGAGCAGCATCCGGATGAGGGAGAGAGGCCGCTGGAGGGAGATGGCGAAGAGGCAGGGCCGGGCGACTTCAGGCGGCGAGGAGATGAGGCAGGGGCCTGGGCGCGCAGCTCCTGGCCGGCCCGCGGGGCGCCATGGCGAGGCGCACAGATGTAGCTGGCAGCGACGGGGATGCGTGATCCGGCCGGTGGAGGAGAGGAGGGGCGCGGCCGCGGCGGTGGCTGCTGGCTTCGGCGAGCCAGGCGACGCGGCCGGCGGCGCGCTGGAGATGGAGGGTGGCCGGAGGGGCACAGCGCGAAAGGGAGGAGGACGGCGCTCGGGGTCGCCGGTGTCCTGCAGGTCTGCGGCGGAGGAGGGCCAGAGGCGAGGTGGCGGCGGGGCGCTGGGCCAGAGAGGCGGCGAGGCGAGGAGGCCCATGCGCTGGAGATCGATGGGGCTCGGGGAGGCGCTAGCTGGAGAGGGAGAGATCGCTGCGGATCGAAGGGAGGAGGGGTGCGAGATGGGAGAGGGAGATCGAGAGGACGAGAGGAGGGGGATCGATGGGATCGAGCCGAGGCTCTGCCTGGCGGCGCTGACGGGAGGACTGGGAGGAGATCGAGAGGATGGGGACGAGGGATGTGCTCGGGCTAGGGTTTCGATGGGTGAGAGGGAGGCTGGGCCTCGGGTTAGGGGAGCGGTCCGGCTAGGGAGGGATGGCCTGATGGGCCAGGAGGCCTGGGCCAAAAGGAGGCCTCGAGGCTGAGCTGCGTGCTCCGATTCTTTAATTAAAAAAAACGAAGCAGAAACAAAAATAAAAGAAGAGGAAAGAAAAAGGTTAGGGGAAGAATTTAGGCAAGAGGTTATTTTTCCTGGACTCGTAAAAATGTCCACGGTCCACGAAAAATAGGAGAGGCAAGAAAAGAGAAAGAGAAGGCATGGGGAAAATATGCAAGTGTGTTGGTTAATTCCAAACAAATGGAATATTTATAATATAGCTCCCTAAATATTGGCAGGATATGTTATAAAGAGAAGTCACACTTCCCTCGATTTAAATGGAGCGAAGGTCCACACAATTTATTTAAGTTGAGATGCAAAAGATATATGACAAGGAGGCATGATGATATGATGCAATGCAAAAAAAAAATAACACAAGCACAAATGAAACACATGGAAGAACCTGGAACATCTGGAATCTTCTGGGACGTCGGTCTTTGGGCGTCAGAACTCTCCCACACTAACGGAGGATCTCGACCCGAGATCCTAGAGATAGCACCGGATAGAAACGAAAAAGAAGAGGTAAAACAAAGTTGCTTCTTTGACAAACGAGTGAAAACGAAAGAACCTTGAGAGGTTGAACAATCTTGAAAGAAAGAATACAATGGAGATGAACGAAGTTGAGAGCACTCCGGTAAAAAGGAGGAACAAGGAACATAATGAGAACCTTGTAGGTTGAAAGACATGAAACAAGAGCTTAGGAACCAAAAGAATATGAAACTGCAACGGTATAGCCAAGGAATAAGAATGACGGAATTTGGACAGCACTCCGTCTGAAAATGGAAGGAAAAGAACAAGAACTTGCCAAGTTGGGATGATACTTGATGAAATCAACAACACATTGCCTCCGAAACAATTGAAAGAATGGCACAAGAGGTAAGAAGGATTCAGACAGCACTCCGGTTAAAAAGATAGGCAAAAACTTGATAAGATGAGAGAACTTGAATGAAGAATACAACACTCCGGTTAAATGATAAGCAAGGGAAAGAACATGATCTCGAAAAAATGATATGGTGGTTTGGAGAGAGCAACATCACAATGCCTCCGGAATGAAAGAATAGCATATAAATCAACGAAAGAAATGAATGGAGAAGAAAAATGACAACTTCTCCCAGAAATGAATTAGGAAATCCTCCTTACAAAGAAGGGTTGAATGGATTTGTTGGAAAAAATCAACAACGAAAACGAATAAGCTTGATGTGGGCTTATGGAAAACATCTCAAAATTAAGAGGTGACAACCAGCCACTAACAGAAACGAATTGCTTGGATTGAGATCAATAAGGAGGCAATAAAGTTATTTCACCAGAATGATAAATGAAGAACTTGGGTCATTTATGAGCACCATAATTAGCAACAATCCTTAGGGAAAGCTTTTAGGTGAATTATAACCCAAGATAACTCCAACGAATAATTGAAGGGTTGGAAAGATCTCCTGAACAAAGAAAATGATGGGTTTAAATATCCCATTCCTGACAACTTGTGAATCATGAAACATGAAGGAAAATTGTCAAAAATGGCATACCACCATCTCAACCAATAAGGTAGAAAGAATTGCACTTGGAAAGCATGATGAAGAATGCTTGAGCTCCAACAAGAATCTTGATGAAGACTTCGAGGATAAATTAAATGATGATGAACCACCCTGAAGAACTCCGGTAATGAAAGCATGAGAAGTGAAAGATGAAAAGAATAAAATTCAAGGCCTGCGATGAATTAGATGGAGCTTTGAAATGATATAATTGAAATAACATGGAGCTCTGGAAAACAAGATGAAGAATTTAGAACCGAGAATATGATATGATGAACAAGCTCCGGAAAAAGAGATTAATCACTTCGGGGAAATAAGAATAAGATTTACTGTATGCTTATCCTTCATCAAATTAAATTGATGACAAGCAACGGATTTGGCATACTACTTCTTCTCATTGGGAAGAATTAAAGAGAGATCTAGTACAACCTTGGATAAATATTCAACGAACCATCGGTAGAATTATGAAAAGAACGAATGAATTAATACGAAAACAAGGAAGAGTAAACTTGAATGAACCACCGTAAGAATATGGAGACGAAAGAAGAGACATCAAAGAAGAATATTTTGTAGGACAAAGTTGAAAACTGAAAACGAAGAAATATTCTGAAATGATGGCCTTCGGAGGATCACAATGGAAAGGATTCATGAAAAGCTTCTGATGAGTATGAAAATAATTCCTCATAATCGAAACAATA
Organism: Secale cereale; assembly: GCA_902687465.1. NCBI lineage: Eukaryota > Viridiplantae > Streptophyta > Magnoliopsida > Poales > Poaceae > Secale > Secale cereale. The sequence continues at coordinate 171,356,988 of LR738715.1, forward strand.
ATGAGGATGGCATGAAGCTAGAACCATGAATCTTGGAAGAACGGATAAGGATTCAAAAACTGAGAAGACGATGAGATACACCACCATGAATTGTATAGGCCCTCCGTAATGAAGAATTAAAAGGTTGAACCAATGGTGAAAAGAATTGAACGCGGTCTTGGAGAAGGTATATGACTGATGTAATCCATTCTTACGTCACACATTAAAAGAATTTGAGTATAACTCCAGAAAAATTAGAAGAGTCAGGTAAGATCCTGGGAAAAGACCTGTGGGTTAGGGCCCACTCAAAGAAATCACCATTGAAAAAGATTGCTTAATAGATGTTGGACCGGTTGAATTAAATGGCTTGGATGAGATATCAATCTCAAAATAGTTTGAACGGATTAAGAATGGAATTATGAATCTTCAGCACTCCAGATATGAATAGCAAGAGGAGAATGATTAATTGGTGCACCGGAATAAGAAAGCATTGTGAAAAGAGGAAAAGGATAAGATCAACACCGAAATCTTGAATTAAATTCACCGGAGAACAAAATGAGAATGGAACAACAATGAAGTTGAAGCTTCCTTAGCATCTTGCTGAGAAATCACCGGATAAGGACATTGAAGGAAATGAATGAAGAAACCTCACAAGAATAAAATGGATACTTCATCTGAGAATTTCTTGCTCCGAGAAGGAGAAGGGTGGGAGGGTGGGGAAACAAAGACAATTTGGAAATAATGAAACACACAAATCGTCAGATTTCTCAACGGCGTCCGTATGGAATAACTTGAAGAGAAGGCACACCGATTGAAAAGGATTAACATGAAAATCTCAATGGTTAAGAAGAATTAGCACTCCCATAGAAATATGAGAACACCGATTAGGAAAGGTATGTAATCAACATTTGACATCGAAGCAACTCGAATACCGGAATCAAATCAAAACAAAGGATAGATATGTTGCAACATAATCTTCACAATATCATTCGAACAGAGAATTGAACGAATGAATTCCGCAGTTACATCAACTTGCCGAGAAGCCAGTTGGAGAACAAAAGGTAAATAAAAACAACAAGGAGCAGAAGAACAAATACAAGATAGAAGTTTCATCCGACATATTCGTGCTGAAAGCTCATGGAACGTGTTACAAAAGGGTTTTGCAATCCCCGGATCAGCATAGCCAAGGACCCTTTAAGATGCAACTGCCGATCGGAACAAGCCCATAAAACCACTTCACTCAATGTAGAACCCCGAACTTCATATCATGCACTCGTTGGAAGAATGCCTAGAACTACTAAATGAACCCACCTATTAATTTCCGAAAGTTTCCAGTTATGCAATCAGGTGTTGGGGATACAGGGGAAGCATCGCGCACTCAACTCTAATCCTACATCCAGCTGTATCCATCCTTCAACACATAACCAGTTATTTCCGGAAACCGTTTACCTCGGACCTTCGAAACGCATCTACTATACAATCTATGGCAATACTCCCGAACTACCTCCCCAGTACTGGGTGATGTCGGGGTTATCTTGCCACTAACCGCATAGGAGAGTTTTCGATGTTGGCCGTCTTAAGTATTCTAGTACTGTCGCGATATGCTTGTGACGACAATACCCCGAAGCTCAACTCCCCGGGACACTGCCACAACCCCTAATGTCAGGAGGCATCGAGAACAATATTCTCGTCACAAAGACATCGAAACAATCCAAACAATACTCGCGAGATTCCTAAAAAAAATTGTGCAAATTTTGAAAGTAGAAGAGGCAAGAGTAGTCGTCAGGAGTCCTCACCAGAGTGAAAGGGGATGAGGAGCAAAGAAATCCTACTCTCCGATATAAATATAGGACTCAAAACTTTTTCAGTGTGTGCCTAGACTCGACCGTCAACGATTCGATCAAACAGTGGGGGCTTCTAGGTCGGAGAAGGCTCTGAATACCAACTTGTAATGCCCAGGATGGGACTATACCTCCTACGTGTCGAGGCACGACTTAAAGGTATAAGCCCATTCTGGAATGATCTCAAGTTTGGTATGTTTGCACGACTCATGTAAAAGAGGGATTAAATTGCAAAAGGAGATAGTTGGCTTACACTCGCCACTTCACACAATACATTACAAGCAAGACATCATTCAAAACATCACAACCCGACTACGGGCGAAGATCCAAAAGAAAGATACCAAAAACAACATAAAGCCACAGGTCAGAATCGCCCCTAGTAGAAACCACTACTGATCGTCGAAAACGTCACAAGCATACGGCCACTCACTTCATCGAGCTCCCAGTGAAGTTCTGATCCATCTCCTGCATCATACTCGGCTGAACCTGCATCTGGTGTTGTAGTATCTGTGAGCCACGAGGACCCAGCAATCCCATAACCATGGGTATCAAGACTAGCAAAGCTTTATGGGTAGGAAGAGGTAAAGTGGTGAGGTTGCAGCAGCGGCTAAGCATAATATGGTGGCTAACTTACGAGTACAAGGATAAGATGAGCATCTACGCAAACGGTCGCAAACTAGTAGTGATCGCTAAAGATCCTGAACTACCTACGAGTCAAACATAACCCCACCGTGTTCTCTTCTCAAAGTGAAAAGAGACAGTCACGGTTACTCACACAGTTGTGTGTTTTACTTTGGATCCTCTGTCAAGTTTTCTACAACCGGACATTAACAAATTCCAATCTGCCACATAACCGCGGGCACGGCTTTCGAAAGATCATAACCCTGCAGGGGTGTCCCAACTTAGCCCATCACAAGCTCTCACGATTAGCTGAAGTGATAAATATAATATCATCACCCCTTATCTTAGGGAAAATCCGATCAGGCTCGGCTTCCCGGTGCACAAGACATTTCGACAATGGTAAAATAAGTCCAGCAAGACCTCTCGGTGTGTCGACACCCTGATAATAGCCGCGCGTATCTCGCCTCAGGCCACGACCGGATGGGCGAAGCTACGAGTAAAACCAATCCTCGAGTTTCCCCGTGGGGGCCCCGCAGGTTCCCCGTTTGGGACCAACACCATCAGCACTGGCCCCCCTGCTATGTAGAAAGAATCCTCGGGTAGCGCTAACTCCCTATGCAATTTAATTAATTAATTAAGTTGTTATTATGAGCAAATTAAAACCAATGTTGGGCCTTGCTGGAGGAGTTTTATTCAAAGACGAGCTGTCAAGGGGTCCCCATCCACCCATCGTGTAAGGAACACAAAATCAAGGAACATAATGCCGGTTTATCAGCGCCTAAGGTGGCATGAGTGGAACAAAACACCGAGCAAAAGGCCAAGCCTTCCACCCATGCCCAGTATATAGGTGTGTTAATAATAATAATAGATATTGTGATATTCCAACAACAAGTTCCCTCCTGGAACGATCTTCATCTTCACCTGCAACTAACAACGCTATAAGAGGGGCTGAGCAAGCGGGTAACATAGCCAAACAGTGGTTTTGCTAGGAAGGTGTCAAAGGTTAGAGGTTTCATGGCAACAAGGAGAGGCTGACATAAAAAGATGGGTAGCGCGACATGTAACGATAGCATCGAGACAACTAAGCATGGCGATGGTAGTAAAGGTATCCAAGGGTATGATCATCTTGCATGGGATTCCGCAAGGGAGAAGAACAAGTCCATGAAGTAGATGGAGCAACATAGTCGAGCGAATCCTCACAACTCCGAAACGAAACCGAAGCTAACAAGAGAAGCAACCGGAAAGAAGCAAACAACGCGGTAAACACTCAAGCATTAACATGGCATACGATGCACATCCAAGTATGATGCATGTCTGGTTTAATTATGCATGGCATGGCAAAGTGCACAAACAAGACTACAAGTTAAGTGGAGCTCAATATGCAACGAGTTGCATATTGACGAAATGCCACATGTTATTTATTTAGTTGACTCTCGTTTATTTACAAGACAAGGTTAAATGTTTTTAACATAGCAAGAGGTGAATCAAAAGTAAACTACCTATCTAGGCAATTTAAATGAGGCCGGAAAATAACAACAACAATTCCGGGAAAAATCCCCATATGCATGTTTAGCAATTATTAAGCAAACTACAATTCACACATATAATGTTGTTAACATGATGCGGATGACATGATCAAGTTTATGCAATTTTTTATTAAAAGTTTACATGAAGAGATATGAAGTATTTGTCACCGTGGTGAAAGGAAAGGGTGCCACGGCAACAAATCGGAAAATGATGCAACGGCAACATCTCGGTTCCGGTAACTCGTTGAGAGACCGGTGCAAAAGATGAAGGGAGGCGTGAGCGAGACGAACAAGATGAAAGGTGGGGTGATCCCGTCACCGGGTTCCCACGGGTCGGCGACGAGGCAACCGAGGAGCAGCATCTGGATGAGGGAGAGAGGCCGCTGGAGGGAGACGGCGAAGAGGCAGGGACAGGCGACTTCAGGCGGCGAGGAGACGAGGCAGGGGCCTGGGTGCGCAGCTCCTGGCCGGCCCGCGGGGCGCCATGGCGAGGCGCACAGAGGTGGCTGGCCGCGGCGGGGACGTGGGATCCGGCCGATGGAGGAGAGGAGGGGTGCGGCCGCTGCGGTGGCTGCTGGCTTCGACGAGCCAGGCGACGCGGCCGGCGGCGCGCTGGAGATGGAGGGTGGCCGGAGGGGCACGACGCGAAAGGGAGGAGGACGACGCTCGGGGTCGCCGGTGTCCTGCAGGTCTGCGGCGGAGGAGCGCCAGAGGCGAGGTGGCGGCGGGGCGCTGGGCCAGAGAGGCGGCGAGGTGAGGAGGCCCAGGCGCTGGAGATCGATGGGGCTCAGGTAGGCGCTGGCTGGAGAGGGAGAGATCGCTGCGGATCGAATGGAGGAGGGGTGCGAGATGGGATAGGGAGATCGAGAGGACGAGAGGAGGGGGATCGATGGGATCGAGCCGAGGCTCTGCCTGGCGGCGCTGACGGGAGGACTGGGAGGAGATCGAGAGGATGGGGACGAGGGATGTGCTCGGGCTAGGGTTTCGATGGGTGAGAGGGAGGCTGGGTGTGACGCCCGAGACCGACGTCCCAGAAGATTCCAGAAGATTCCAGATGTTCCGGGTTGCCCGTGTGTTTCAGTTCTGCTTGTGTTATTTTTTTTTTTGCATTGCATCATGTCATCATGCCATCGTGTCATATTTTATTTTGCATCTCAACCTAAATAATTCGTGTGGACCTTCGGTCCATTTAAATCGAGGGAAGATGTCTTCTCTTTAAAACATATAAAAGCCTCTCAATATTTAGGGAGCTATATTTAAAATATTCCAATTGGTTGGGATCACCGTAACACACTTGCAATATTTCCCCATGCTTTTCCTACTTCGAGTTTCCTTCAAAAACCTTGTCAATAATTATTTTCCTATTTATCGAGGATCCTCCGAAAACCTTATCATTTTTGGACACCTCAATAATCAAGTCTTAGTTCAAAACTATTTGAAGTAAATTCAAATATGTTTGAATTATTTCTTACAATCTCGCCTTTTCTATTTTTCTCGGACCGCACTCATTTTGATGCCCGAGAAAAATATCCCATGTGTTTTTTTCCTAACCCCCCTCCTCTTTTCCTTACCTTCTCTTTTGTTTTTCTGCTAAGGGAAATAAACAGGGGAGCAGCCCAGCCTTTTGTTTTTTCTCCTCCTAGGCCTTTCTCCCAGCTGTCTCCCTCTCCCTCTTGGGCCCTCCTCTTCCCAGCCAGCCACCTAGGCCCAGCCGGCCCAAACCCCACCGAACCCTAAGCCCCATCGCTCCTCTCCCTCTCCCCCTGTGCGCCGCCGCCACGCGCATCGCTCCCTCCCCTCGCGGCCGAACCCCATCCCCGCTTCCCTCGATCTTTTTCCTACAGCGCCGCTATTCCCTCGCTCTCTTTCTTCCCCGACCCGATTTCCCTGTGCTCCCCTTCCTTCGTCCCCTCGAGCGCCTTCCTCTCGCTCTCCCGAGCCCGAGCGGCCTCCCTTCCCGCGCAGGCCCCTCGCCCTCTCTTCCTCGCCAGCGGCCAGGGGTCGCCGCGCCCGTCGCGACGAGCGCCAGGAGGCGGCCCGCGCCCGTCCCTCCGCCGTGCTAGGCCGCAGCGCCGCGGTTGGAGGCCAGTCCCTCGCCAGCCGCACCTCTACGCCCCGTCCTCCAGCTCGCCAGGACCAGCAGCCGGCCTCCCGCGCCAAGGGCCCCAGGCCTCAGCGGCCACGCCCGCCGTCCTCGAGCAGCCACCGCTCTCCTCCATGCGTCCTCACGTCGCCCGGCCACCGAGGCCTCCCCTCCGTCCTCGCCCGTCCTGCGCCGAGCTTCTCTACAGCCCCGTCCGGCGCCCCGCCTCCGTACGCCGCAGCTCCTCAAGTACGGCCACCAGCGCCCTGCGCCCGTGCCCTCCTCCTCGCCATGGACGCCGGCCTCCACCTCGTCCTCCCGTGCGCCCCGACTCCTCCTCGCCAGCGCCGGTTCGCGCGAGGAGCTCCGTCATCCCGCAGCGCTGCGCCCTTCTCGTCCAGGCTCCCTCCATCGCCAAGGCCTCGGCCATGAGCAGCTCCGAGCAAGGCCCTGTCCTTTTCCAGATCGGCGTCGTCCCGAGCAACCCGCAGCCCTTTTTTCCTTTTTTTTCGTTGTTTTGTTGCTGTTTTTGTTATCTCAAGTACTTATGGAGCAGCAAGTTCATCTACTTCTGGACCCGAACATCTACGGATCGACGACCGCCGAGTACCCCTTCGAGTCTGTGTTTGCGGTTTTCGTCAAGACTCAAGACCCGAACGGCTACGGTGACATGAACATCTACGAACCGGTACGACTACGCAAGATGACATGCCAAGTACCACGACGACCCTCCTGTACCATGATGTCGAGACCCTCAAGTACCTCTACGAACGAACGACTACTCGCATCAAGTACCACTACTGTCGCCCGAGTACAACTACCGCTACGAGAACGACAACCTTCGGTGAAGAAATGAGAACGTCTACTTCCTCTCCGAACGGAACATCTACTTCCTCTACGAACCGTGTTCCACTACTTCCACTACGAACTCGAACCGTCCCGAAACGCATGTTTCGAAGGTATAACCTCGAGTCGATGACCCGTGAGATGCATGCTTGTTGTGTTGTATGAAATGTCTCCCGTGTGTGCTCCGTGCCCGTTCCGGCCTTTTGTCATGTTCCTCGGTTGCCTCGTCACCGACTCGTGGGAACCCGGTAACGGGATCGCCCCACCTTTCATCTTGTTTGACTCGCTCACGCCATCTTTCCTTTTGCACCGGTCTCTCCCGAGTTACCGGAACCGATATGTTGCGTTGCATCATTTTCGGATCGTTGCCGTGGCACCCTTTTCTTCCACCACGGTGACAAATACTTCATATCTCTTTTAAGTTAACCTTTTAATAAAAATTGCATAAACTTGATCATGTCATCCGCATCATGTTAACAACCTTTAAATGTTTAATTGTTGTTTGCTTATAATTACTAAACATGCTCATGGGGATTTTCCGGATATGTTGTTGTTTTCCGGCCTCATTTAAATTGTCTAAATAGTGTAGTTTCTTTATGCTTCACCTCTTGCCATGCTAAAAACATTTAATCTTGTCTTGTTAATAAACGAGAGTCAACTAAATAATTAAATGTGGTGTTTCGTCAATATGAAACTCGTTGCATATTGAGCTCCACTTAACTTGTAGTATTTGTTTGTGCCTTTGCCATGCCATGCATATTTAAACCGGACATGCATCATACTTGGATGTGCATCGTATGCCATGTTTATGCTTGTGTGTTTACCGTGTTGTTTCTTTCTTTCCGGTTGCTTCTCTTGTTAGCTTCGGTTTCGTTCCGGAGTTGTGAGGATTCGCTCGACTATTGCTCCGTCTTCTTCATGGATCCGTTCTTCTCCCTTGTGGAATCCCAGGCAAGATGATCATACCCTTGGATACCTTTACTACCATTGCCATGCTTAGTTGTCTCGATGCTATCGTTACATGTCGCGCTACCCATCTTTTATGTCAGCCTCTCCTTGTTGCCATGAAACCTCTAACCTTGACACCTTCCTAGCAAAACCACTGTTTGGCTATGTTACCCGCTTGCTCAGCCTCGCTTGCTCAGTCCCTCTTATAGCGTTGTTAGTTGCAGGTGAAGATGAAGTCCGTTCTAGGTGGGAACTTGTTGTTGGTATATCACAATATCTATAATTATTAATAACACACCTATATACTGGGCATGGGTGGAAGGCTTGGCCTTTTGCTCGGTGTTTTGTTCCACTCATGCCACCTTAGGCGCCGATAAACCGGCATTATGTTCCTTGATTTTGCGTTCCTAACACGATGGGTGTAATGGGGACCCCTTGACAGTTCGACTTTGAATAAAACTCCTCCAGCAAGGCCCAACATTGGTTTTAATTTGCTCATAATAACAACTTAATTAATTAAATTGCATAGGGAGTTAGCGCTACCCGAGGATTCTTAATTCTACATAGCAGGGGGGCCAGTGCTGATGGTGTTGGTCCCAAACGGGGAGTCTGCGGGGCCGCCTTGGGGAAACCCGAGGTATCTGGTATACCTGTAGAATCGCCCATCCGGTAGTGTCCTGAGACGAGATACGCGCGGCTACTATCAGGGTGTCGACACACCGGGAGGTCTTGCTGGACTTGTTTTACCATTGTCGAAATGACTTGTGCTACCGGGATGCCGAGCCTGATCGGATTTTCCCTAAGATAAGGGGTGATGATATTATATTTATCACTTCAGCTAATCGTGAGAGCTTGTGATGGGCTAAGTTGGGACACCCCTGCAGGGTTATGATCTTTCGAAAGCCGTGCCCGCGGTTATGTGGCAGATTGGAATTTGTTAATGTCCGGTTGTAGAAAACTTGACAGAGGATCCGAAGTAAAACACACAACTGTGTGAGTAACCGTGACTGTCTCTTTTCACTTTGAGAAGAGAACATGGTGGGGTTATGTTTGACTCGTATGTAGTTAGGATCTTTAGCGATCACCTCTTTTGCGACCGTTTGCGTAGCTTCTCATCTTATTCTTGTAGTCGTAAGCTAGCCACCATATTATGCTTAGCCGCTGCTGCAGCCTCACCACTTTACCTCTTCCTACCCTTAAAGCTTTGCTAGTCTTGTTACCCATGGTTATGGGATTGCTGAGTCTTCGTGGCTCACAGATACTACAACACCAGATGCAGGTTCAGCCGAGTTGATGCAGAAGCTGGTTCAAGTTCTTCACTGGGAGCTCGATGAAGAGTGTGTCCGTTTGCTTGTTACGTTTTCGACGATCAGTAGTGGTTTCTACTAGGATTCGATCCTGACCTGTGGCTTTATGTTGTTTTGGTATCTTTCTTTTGATCTTCACCCGTAGTCGGGTTGTGATGTTTTTGAATGATGTATTGCTTATGTATTGTATTGTGTGAAGTGGCGAGTGTAAGCCAACTATCTCCTTTTGCATTTTAATCCCTCTTTTACATGAGTCGTGCAAAGATACCAAACTTGAGATCATTCTAGGATGGGCTTATATCTTTAAGTCGTGCCTCGACACGTAGGAGATATAGTCCCATCCTGGGCATTACAAGTTGGTATTCAGAGCCTTCTCCGACCTAGGAGCCCCCACTGTTTGATCGAATCGTTGACGGTCGAGTCTAAGCACACACTGAAAACTTTTTGAGTCCTATATTATATCGGAGAGTAGGATTTCTTTGCTTCTCATCCCCTTTCTCTCTGGTGAGGACTCCTGACGTCTACTCTTGTCTCTCCTATCTTCAAAATTGCACAAATTTTTTTTAGGAATCCCGCGAGTATTCTGGGATTGTTTCGATGTTCTTGTGACAAGGATATTGTTCTCGATGCCTCCTGTTACCGAGGAGTTGAGCTTCAGGGTATCATTGTAACAAGCATATCGCGGCAGTACTAAATACTTAAGACGGCCGACATCGAAAATCTCTCCTATATGGCCAGTGGCAAGATAACCCCGACATCACCCAGTACTGGGGAGGTAGCTCGGGAGTATTGCCATAGCTTGTATAGTGGATGCTTTTCGAAGGTCCGAGGTAGACAGTTTCCGAGAAAGACTGGTTATGTGTTGAAGGATGGATACACCTGGATGTAGGTTTAGAGTCGATTGCGCGGTGCTTCCCGTGTATCCCCAACACCTGATTGCATAACTGGAATCTTTCGGAAATCTATAGGTGGGTTTATCCAGTAGATCGTAGGCATTCTTCCAACGAATACAGGTTAGTGAGTTTGGGGTTCTACACTGAGTGAAGTGGTTTTATGGACTTGTTCCGATCGGGAGTTGCATCTTAAAGGGTCCTTGGCTATGCTGATCCGGGGATTGCAAAACCCTTTTGTAACATGTTCCATGAGCTTTCAGCACGAAGATGTCGAACGAAACTTCTATCTTGTGTTTGTTCTATCTGATCCTTGTTCCTTTTTATTTATCTTTTTTCTTCTTCCAAGTGGCTTCTCGTCTAGCTGATGTACCTGCGGAATTCATTCGTTCAATCCTTTGTTTTGTTTTGATTCTGGTATTCGAGTTGCTTCGATGTCAAATGTTGATTCCATACCTTTTCTAATCGGTGTTCTCATACTTCTATGGGAGTGCTATTTCTTCTTGATCATCAATATGGTCATGTTAAATTCTTTTTCAACCGGTGTCCATTTTGTTCATCCCAAGTTGTCTTTGTTTTCCCCACCCTCCCACCCTTCTTCTTCTCAGAGCAAGAAATTCTCAGATGAAGTATCCATTTTATTCATGTGATATTTCTGCATTCTTTTCCTTCAATGTTCTTATCCGGTGATTTATCGTGAAGATGCTCAAGAACTCCAAGTTCATCATTCTTAATTCCAATAATTCTGCCGGTGGATGTAATTCAAGATTTCGGTGTTGATCTTATCCTTTTCCTCATTTCACAATGCTTTCTTATTCCGGTGCACCAATTAATCATTCTCCTCTTGTTATTCATATCCGGAGTGCTGAAGATTCATAATTCCATTCTTAGCCCGTTCAAACTATTTTGAGGATTATCATCTTATTCTAGTCATTTATTCAACCGGTGCAATATCTCTTAAGCAATCTTTTCAACGGTGATTTCTTTTGAGTGGGCCCTAACCCACAGGTCTTTTCCCAGGATCTTACCTGACTCTTCCAATTTTTACAGAGTTTTTCTCAAATTCTTTTCAAAGTGTGACGTAAGAATGATTTCCATCAGTCACATGCCTTCTCCAGGACCGCTTTTAAATTCTTTTTCTTCATTGTTTCAACCTTCTAATTCTTCATTCCGGAGTGCTCAACAATTATCATGGCATTTCTCGTCTTCATTCTCAGCATTTGAAGACCGAAGAAGTGTTTCTCTTAAATCTTGGCCCGTTCTCTTGAAGATTCATACCCATCCGAAGCATTTCATGAATTCTTTTCCTTTGTGTTCCTCTGAAGGCCATCATTTCAGAAGATTCTTCGTTCTCAGTTTTCAACTTCGTTCTCCAAATATTCTTCATTGATGTCTCTTCGTTCGTCTCCTAATTCTTGGTGGTTCTTTCAAGATTACCCTTCCGTTGTTATCGTTTTAATTCATTTGTTCTTTTCATAATCCTACCGGTGTTTTGTTGAAGATTTACCCAAGCTTGTGCTAGATCTCTCTTTAATTCTTTCCAACGAGAATAAGTAGTATGCCAAATCCTTTGGTTGTCATCAATTTTAATTGGTGAAGGAGATGCATGACATAATTCTTATTCTTATTCCTTCAAGGTGATTTAATTCTTTTCTCTGGAGCTTGTTCATCATATCATATCCTTGGTGTTAAGTTGTTCATCTTGTTTCCGGAGTTCCAAGTTATTTCTATTACATCATTTCAAAGCCCCATCTAATTCATCGCAGGCCTTAAATCTTATTCTTTTCATCTTTCACTTCTCATGCTTTCATTACCGGAGTTTTCATGATGGTTCATCATATTTTAATTCACCCTTGAAGTCTTCATCAAGATTCTTGTTGGAGGAGCTCAAATATTTCTTCTTCTTGCATTCCAAGTGCAATTCTTTCTACCTTATCTTTTCAGATGGTGTTATGTCATTCTTGACAATTCCTTCATGTTTCATGATTCACGAGTTATCAAGAATCAGATATTTAAACCCATCTTTTTCTTTGTTCAGGAGATCTTTCCAACCATTCAATTTATTCATTGGAGTTATCTTGGGCTATATTTCACCTAAAGCTTTCCCTAAGGATTGTTGCTAATTATGGTGCTTATAAATGACCCAAGTTCTTCATTTTTCATTCCGGTGAATTAAGTTTATCGTCTCCTTGTTGATCTCAATCCAATAAATTGTTTTCGTCAGTGGCCGGTTATCACCTCTTAATTTTGAGATGTTTTCCATAAGCCCACATGAACCTCATTCGTTTCGTTGTTGATTTTCCATCAACTCCGTTCAGCCCTTCTTCGTAAGGATGTTTTTCATATTCATTCGTGGGAGAAGATGTCATTTTCTTCTCCGTTCATTTCTTTCATTGACCTATATTCTATTCTTCCATTCCGGAGGCATTGTGATGTTGATCTCTTTGACCATCATCTCGTTTTTATCAAGATCATGTTCTTTTCCTTTGTTTATCTATTTAATCGGAGTGTTGTATTTTTCATTCAAGTTCCGTCATCTATCTAGTTTTGCCTCTCTTTTCAACCGGAGTGCTGTCTGAATCTTTCTTAACCTTGTGCCATTCTTTTAATTGTTTCGGAGGCAATATGTTGCTGTTTTCATCAAGTATCATCTCAACTTGCCAAGTTCCTGTTAATTCCTTCCATTTTCAGACGGAGTGCTGTCCAAATTCTGTCATTCTTATTCCTTGGCTATACCATTGCGATTTCATATTCTTTTCGTTCTTAAGCTCTTGTTTCATGTCTTCAACCTACAAGGTTCTTGTTATGTTCCTTGTTCCTCTTTTCTAACGGAGTGTTTTCATCTTCGTTCATCTCAATTCTATTCTTTCCTTCAAGATTGTTCAACCTCTCAAGGTTCGTGGTTTCACTCGTTTGTCGAAGAAGCAACTTTGTTTTACCTCTTCCTCTTCCGTTTTTACCCGGTGATATCTCTAGGATCTCGGGTCGAGATCCTCTGTTAGTGTGGGAGAGTTGTGACGCCCGAGACCGACGTCCCAGAAGATTCCAGAAGATTCCAGATGTTCCGGGTTGCCCGTGTGTTTCAGTTCTGCTTGTGTTATATTTTTTTGCATTGCATCATGTCATCATGCCATCGTGTCATATTTTATTTTGCATCTCAACCTAAATAATTCGTGTGGACCTTCGGTCCATTTAAATCGAGGGAAGATGTCTTCTCTTTAAAACATATTAAAGCCTCTCAATATTTATGGAGCTATATTTAAAATATTCCAATTGGTTGGGATCACCGTAACACACTTGCAATATTTCCCCATGCTTTTCCTACTTCGAGTTTCCTTCAAAAACCTTGTCAATAATTCTTTTCCTATTTATCGAGGATCCTCCGAAAACCTTATCATTTTTGGACACCTCAATAATCAAGTCTTAGTTCAAAACTATTTGAAGTAAATTCAAATATGTTTGAATTATTTCTTACAATCTCGCCTTTTCTATTTTTCTCGGACCACACTCATTTTGATGCCCGAGAAAAATATCCCATGTGTTTTTTTTCCTAACCCCCCTCCTCTTTTCCTTACCTTCTCTTTTGTTTTTCTGCTAAGGGAAATAAACAGGGGGGCAGCCCAGCCTTTTGTTTTTTTTCTCCTCCTAGGCCTTTCTCCCAGCTGTCTCCCTCTCCCTCTTGGGCCCTCCTCTTCCCAGCCAGCCACCTAGGCCCAGCCGGCCCAAACCCCACCGAACCCTAAGCCCCATCGCTCCTCTCCCTCTCCCCCTGTGCGCCGCCGCCACGCGCATCGCTCCCTCCCCTCGCGGCCGAACCCCATCCCCGTTTCCCTCGATCTTTTTCCTACAGCGCCGCTATTCCCTCGCTCTCTTTCTTCCCCGACCCGATTTCCCTGTGCTCCCCTTCCTTCGTCCCCTCGAGCGCCTTCCTCTCGCTCTCCCGAGCCCGAGCGGCCTCCCTTCCCGCGCAGGCCCCTCGCCCTCTCTTCCTCGCCAGCGGCCAGGGGTCGCCGCGCCCGTCGCGATGAGCGCCAGGAGGCGGCCCGCGCCCGTCCCTCCGCCGTGCTAGGCCGCAGCGCCGCGGTTGGAGGCCAGTCCCTCGCCAGCCGCGCCTCTACGCCCCGTCCTCCAGCTCGCCAGGACCAGCAGCCGGCCTCCCGCGCCAGGGGCCCCAGGCCTCAGCGGCCACGCCCGCCGTCCTCGAGCAGCCACCGCTCTCCTCCATGCGTCCTCACGTCGCCCGGCCACCGAGGCCTCCCCTCCGTCCTCGCCCGTCCTGCGCCGAGCTTCTCTACAGCCCCGTCCGGTGCCCCGCCTCCGTACGCCGCAGCTCCTCAAGTACGGCCACCAGCGCCCTGCGCCCGTGCCCTCCTCCTCGCCATGGACGCCGGCCTCCACCTCGTCCTCCCGTGCGCCTCGACTCCTCCTCGCCAGCGCCGGTTCGCGCCAGGAGCTCCGTCGTCCCGCAGCGCTGCGCCCTTCTCGTCCAGGCTCCCTCCATCGCCAAGGCCTCAGCCATGAGCAGCTCCGAGCAAGGCCCTGTCCTTTTCCAGATCGGCGTCGTCCCGAGCAACCCGCAGCCTTTTTTTCCTTTTTTTTCGTTGTTTTGTTGCTGTTTTTGTTATCTCAAGTACTTATGGAGCAGCAAGTTCATCTACTTCTGGACCCGAACATCTACGGATCGACGACCGCCGAGTACCCCTTCGAGTCTGTGTTTGCGGTTTTCGTCAAGACTCAAGACCCGAACGGCTACGGTGACATGAACATCTACGAACCGGAACGACTACGCAAGATGACACACCAAGTACCACGACGACCCTCATGTACCACGACGTCGAGACCCTCAAGTACCTCTACGAACGAACGACTACTCGGATCAAGTACCACTACCGTCGCCCGAGTACAACTACCGCTACGAGAACGACAACCTTCGGTGAAGAAATGAGAACGTCTACTTCCTCTCCGAACGGAACATCTACTTCCTCTACGAACCGTGTTCCACTACTTCCACTACGAACTCGAACCGTCCCGAAACGCATGTTTCGAAGGTATAACCTCGAGTCGATGACCCGTGAGATGCATGCTTGTTGTGTTGTATGAAATGTCTCCCGTGTGTGCTCCGTGCCCGTTCCGGCCTTTTGTCATGTTCCTCGGTTGCCTCGTCACCGACTCGTGGGAACCCGGTAACGGGATCGCCCCACCTTTCATCTTGTTTGACTCGCTCACGCCATCTTTCCTTTTGCACCGGTCTCTCCCGAGTTACCGGAACCGATATGTTGCGTTGCATCATTTTCGGATCGTTGCCGTGGCACCCTTTTCTTCCACCACGGTGACAAATACTTCATATCTCTTTTAAGTTAACCTTTTAATAAAAATTGCATAAACTTGATCATGTCATCCGCATCATGTTAACAACCTTTAAATGTTTAATTGTTGTTTGCTTATAATTACTAAACATGCTCATGGGGATTTTCCGGATATGTTGTTGTTTTCCGGCCTCATTTAAATTGTCTAAATAGTGTAGTTTCTTTATGCTTCACCTCTTGCCATGCTAAAAACATTTAATCTTGTCTTGTTAATAAACGAGAGTCAACTAAATAATTAAATGTGGTGTTTCGTCAATATGCAACTCGTTGCATATTGAGCTCCACTTAACTTGTAGTATTTGTTTGTGCCTTTGCCATGCCATGCATATTTAAACCGGACATGCATCATACTTGGATGTGCATCGTATGCCATGTTTATGCTTGTGTGTTTACCGTGTTGTTTCTTTCTTTCCGGTTGCTTCTCTTGTTAGCTTCGGTTTCGTTCCGGAGTTGTGAGGATTCGCTCGACTGTTGCTCCGTCTTCTTCATGGATCCGTTCTTCTCCCTTGTGGAATCCCAGGCAAGATGATCATACCCTTGGATACCTTTACTACCATTGCCATGCTTAGTTGTCTCGATGCTATCGTTACATGTCGCGCTACCCATCTTTTATGTCAGCCTCTCCTTGTTGCCATGAAACCTCTAACCTTGACACCTTCCTAGCAAAACCACTGTTTGGCTATGTTACCCGCTTGCTCAGCCTCGCTTGCTCAGTCCCTCTTATAGCGTTGTTAGTTGCAGGTGAAGATGAAGTCCGTTCTAGGTGGGAACTTGTTGTTGGTATATCACAATATCTATAATTATTAATAACACACCTATATACTGGGCATGGGTGGAAGGCTTGGCCTTTTGCTCGGTGTTTTGTTCCACTCATGCCACCTTAGGCGCCGATAAACCGGCATTATGTTCCTTGATTTTGCGTTCCTAACACGATGGGTGTAATGGGGACCCCTTGACAGTTCGACTTTGAATAAAACTCCTCCAGCAAGGCCCAACATTGGTTTTAATTTGCTCATAATAACAACTTAATTAATTAAATTGCATAGGGAGTTAGCGCTACCCGAGGATTCTTAATAATACATAGCAGGGGGGGCCAGTGCTGATGGTGTTGGTCCCAAACGGGGAGTCTGCGGGGCCGCCTTGGGGAAACCCGAGGTATCTGGTATACCTGTAGAATCGCCCATCAGGTAGTGTCCTGAGACGAGATACGCGCGGCTACTATCAGGGTGTCGACACACCGGGAGGTCTTGCTGGACTTGTTTTACCATTGTCGAAATGACTTGTGCTACCGGGATGCCGAGCCTGATCGGATTTTCCCTAAGATAAGGGGTGATGATATTATATTTATCACTTCAGCTAATCGTGAGAGCTTGTGATGGGCTAAGTTGGGACACCCCTGCAGGGTTATGATCTTTCGAAAGCCGTGCCCGCGGTTATGTGGCAGATTGGAATTTGTTAATGTCCGGTTGTAGAAAACTTGACAGAGGATCCGAAGTAAAACACACAACTGTGTGAGTAACCGTGACTGTCTCTTTTCACTTTGAGAAGAGAACACGGTGGGGTTATGTTTGACTCGTATGTAGTTAGGATCTTTAGCGATCACCTCTTTTGCGACCGTTTGCGTAGCTTCTCATCTTATTCTTGTAGTCGTAAGCTAGCCACCATATTATGCTTAGCCGCTGCTGCAGCCTCATCACTTTACCTCTTCCTACCCTTAAAGCTTTGCTAGTCTTATTACCCATGGTTATGGGATTGCTGAGTCTTCGTGGCTCACAGATACTACAACACCAGATGCAGGTTCAGCTGAGTTGATGCAGAAGCTGGTTCAAGTTCTTCACTGGGAGCTCGATGAAGAGTGTGTCCATTTGCTTGTTACGTTTTCGACGATCAGTAGTGGTTTCTACTAGGATTCGATCCTGACCTGTGGCTTTATGTTGTTTTGGTATCTTTCTTTTGATCTTCACCCGTAGTCGGGTTGTGATGTTTTTGAATGATGTATTGCTTATGTATTGTATTGTGTGAAGTGGCGAGTGTAAGCCAACTATCTCCTTTTGCATTTTAATCCCTCTTTTACATGAGTCGTGCAAAGATACCAAACTTGAGATCATTCTAGGATGGGCTTATATCTTTAAGTCGTGCCTCGACACGTAGGAGATATAGTCCCATCCTGGGCATTACACTGGGCCTCGTGTTAGGGGAGCGGTCGGGCTAGGGAGGGATGGCCTGATGGGCCAGGAGGCCTGGGCCAAAAGGAGGCCTGGAGGCTGAGCTGCGTGCTCCGATTCTTTAATTAAAAAAAAACGAAGCAGAAACAAAAATAAAAGAAGAGGAAAGAAAAAGGTTAGGGGAAGAATTTAGGCAAGAGGTTATTTTTCCTGGACTCGTAAAAATGTCCACGGTCCACGAAAAATAGGAGAGGCAAGAAAAGAGAAAGAGAAGGCATGGGGAAAATATGCAAGTGTGTTGGTTAATTCCAAACAAATGGAATATTTATAATATAGCTCCCTAAATATTGGGAGGATATGTTATAAAGAGAAGTCACACTTCCCACGATTTAAATGGACCGAAGGTCCACACAATTTATTTAAGCTGAGATGCAAAAGATATATGACAAGAAGGCATGATGATATGATGCAATGCAAAAAAAAAATAACACAAGCACAAATGAAACACACGGAAGAACCCGGAACATCTGGAATCTTCTGGGACGTCGGTCTTCGGGCGTCACCGTGCCCCTGCCCATGTATATAAAGGAGGGAGGGAGAGAGGCCAGCCTCCTAGGGCGCGCCAAGAGTAGGGAGTCCTACTAGGACTTCCAAGTCCTAGTAGGAAACCCTTTCCTATTCGGAGTAAGAGAGAAGGAAAGAGGGAAAGAGAGAGGGAGTAGGAAAGGGCAAGGGGGGCGCCGCCCCTTACTCTAATCCAATTCAGACCCATGGGGGGAGGCGCCACCTCCCCTTGGCCTGGCTCCTCCTCTTCCCGTATAGCCCAATAAGGCCCATTACTTCTCCCGGTGAATTCCCGTAACTCCCCGGTACTCTGTAAAATACCCGAATCACTCAGAACCTTTCCAATGTCCGAATATAGCCTTCCAATATATGAATCTTTACCTCTCGACCATTTAGAGACTCCTCATCATGTCCGTGATCATATCTGAGACTCCGAACAAACTTCGGTCATCAAATCACATAACTCATAATACAAATCGTAATTGAACGTTAAGCGTGCGGACCCTACGGGTTCGAGAACTATGTAGACATGACCGAGACACATCTCCGGTTAATAACCAATAGCGGAACCTGGATGCTCATATTGACGCCTACATATTCTACGAAGATCTTTATCGATCAAACCGCGTAACAACATACGTTGTTCCCTTTGTCATCGGTATGTTACTTGCCCGAGATTCGATCGTCGGTATCATCATACCTAGTTCAATCTCGTTACCGGCAAGTCTCTTTACTCATTCCTTAATGCATCATCTCGTGACTAACTCATTAGTCATTTGCTTGCAAGGCTTATTATGATGTGTATTACCAAGAGGGCCCAGAGATACCTCTCCGACACTCGGAGTGAAAAATCCTATTCTCGATCTATGCCAACTCAACAAACACCTTTGGAGACACCTGTAGAGCATATTTATAATCACCCAGTTATGTTGTGATGTTCGATAGCACACAAGGTGTTCCTCCGGTATTCGGGAGTTGCATAATCTCATAGTCAGAGGAATATGTATAAGTCATGAAGAAAGCAATAGCAATAAAACTAAACGATCATTATGCTAGGCAAACAGATGGGTCTTGTCCATCACATAATTCTCTAATGATGTGATCCTGTTCATCAAATGACAGCGCATGTCTATAGCCAGGAAACATAACCATCTTTGATCAACGAGCTAGTCAAGTAGAGGCACACTAGGGACACTCTGTTTTGTCTATGTATTCATACATGTACTAAGTTTCCGGTTAATACAATTCTAGTGTGAATAATAAACATTTATCATGTTATAAGGAAATATAAATAACAAGTTTATTATTGTCTCTAGGGCATATTTCCTTCAGTTACTATACAAGCGCTACTACTAACTTTTAGCTGTAGCGCGATAGTACGGGTTCCCGCGCTACTACAAGCCAGTTTTCCAGCACTACTAGTAGTCTTTTCCCTAGTAGTGATAGCATACAAATGTTATATCGTGTAAACAACAGTGTGCAGTTCTTATTCTATCCATGTTTCTTTCCCCTTTTTTGGATTAACCAACCAAATTCTTGACCTACCATTGAATCCCTAGTTCAAAGAAATATCATTTACCACAAAGAAATATAAATGTCTTTTTAAGAACTTGCAGTCTATGTCATTGGATAAATCAATTAATCTATTCAAAAAGATGCAGAAAGAAAATAGGCAAACATGAGCCCAACACAACAGTGCGGTTTTCAGGCCAACACATAAGAAAATACACGACCATCACAAAGTGAGGAGTGAGTGACTCCAAGAACTGGATGCCTAAATAAATACATGAGCCCGACAAAGTTACAACCAGTACAGTTTTCAGGCCAACACATAAGAAAATATACGACCATCACAAAGTGAGGAGTGGGTGACTCCAAGAGCTGACAAGGACAAACAAATCTATAACGTGTGAGTTGATTTTCCGAGGAAAGAAATAGCTATTGACACACTCTGAAGGTTCATTCGCATCTAAAAGGGCTTAGGATTCTTAAAACGTCAACTACACTCTGTAAACATATGAAAAACAAAACACATGAACCCTCTACGGACCTAAAAGCATATGAAAAAAGAAATCATGGGCCATCTCACACATGGAGGAGCAGTAGTATCACAATAAATAGTAACAGTTAGTCATGTATGTATCCATCCTAGGGTTCTTGCCGTGTGATCTCTCAATGAAGGATCCAAGCAATAATTTCATAGGTGAAAACAAAAGACATTTACCTGTTGCGGTCCCTACATCCATCGAAGATGTTCCGACTGACTCCTATAATGCTCAAGTTAATTCTTCTCCCTTTTATGATGAGTAATAAATCGGCACACGGCTGAGTATCAATCAAACAATAGTAACAAAAAACAAATAATGTTTACCCAATTCATATAGATTAAAAAAAAACACATATGGGGGTAGAGAACTACATGGAGTATCCTCCTTCAAAAAGTAAAAGGTTAGGCATCACAAAATTATAGATTTTATGTCGATAACCGGTAGGAAGCGTCCCTAAGGCACCATATGTTTTGTGTTGATACTCAATAGATAACATTTCGCACGTAAACATTAAATCCCTAACTTCTGGATGCATGACTAATTCTGCCTACGTCTTTTGACTTCCAAATTTATGAATTCTAAGAGCGGTAGTAGGCTAGAGAGATGAATCGTCGCCTGAGATTGATGAAAGAAAATAGGATGAGCTCACCTTAGACCTGACCTTGCCTTGAAGGTGTGTCGATAGTCGAGCACAATTTGCCTACATCTTTTGACTTTCCGATTTCTAAATTCTATAGAGCAATAGTAGGTTAGAGAGGGACGCGGACTATCTACACCCGAGCTCAAATGAGCTCGGGTGAACAGTAAAATCGAAAAACGTTTAAAAAATATTCAAAAAATTTTGATTTTTTTTTTTGGTAAAATTTGACAAATTTTCTAACTGCTTGCAAAATTTCATCTTCAGATCACATTTGTAGAAGGCGTGACAAAAAAAAACAAAATGGATATTCTGAAAATGCTATTTTCAAAGCATTTTGGAGCATCGATTTTGTTTTTTTGCCACGCCTTGTACGAATGTGATCTGAAGATAAAATTTTACGAGCAGTTAGAATATTTGTCAAAGTTTATCATAAAAAAAATTCAGAAATTTTTGAACATTTTAAAAATGTTTTTTGATTTTACTGTTCACCCGAGCTCATTTGAGCTCGGGCTCAGAAAGGACTTTCCGGTTAGAGAGGTGAATCTTCACCTAAGATTGAAGAAAGAAAATAGGATGGGATCCGACCTTGCCTTGTAGAGAGGTGTGCCAACAGCCAAATCTAAATTAGAGTACCCAACCAATGGATACTCTCATTGGGTGGAAATCTGACCGTTTGTTGTAGGCTTTGACATGCTCTCGATCCAATTTGCAAAGTGGTCGTGGCCAGGCCCAGTTGAAAAAGCCCAGAAGACCAGGAACCCTCTAGAATCCCCAATTCGGCGATTCCCGCACCGCAGCGTTTCCACTCCCTTTCTTGCGTTGTCGACCTCGTCTTGTTCCAACGGCCGAAAGGGTGGTGTTCTTGAGTCCGCGGCGAGAGAGACCCAGGGAAATCCAAGTACAGGTGCGTCCGCTCGCACCCGCCATTCCCGACTCGATTGCGTCTTCACGTGCTGGGGTTCCACCTATCCCTTGCTTGCTCATCGGGATCTGGGGAATTTTTGCAGGTTCGCGAACCCCTCCGACCTCGTCCCTTCCCGTCCCATGGCGACGAGGCCAAGCGAGGCTCCTTCGAGGGCCTCCCCGAGGATATGATCCCGGAGATCCTCGCCTGCGTGCTGCCCAAGCACCTCCTCCGCTTCCGCGCCGCCTGCAAGGCCTGGTGCGACCTCGCCGCCGATCCCGCCTTCATCGACAAGCACCACTCCCGCCAGCCAGCGCAGCCCCTCCTCTTGGCTTACGATGAGCACTGCCTCGAGGCCGTCAACCTCAGGACCAACAAGCGCCGGGTGGTCATGCGGGTTACGGTGTCTGGCCGCGTGCCCTCCATCGGGTCCGACGCGCTCGTGCTCCACGGTTCCTGCGACGGCCTGCTCCTCATCGGCTTCCGCGAGACCTTCCTCGTCTGCAACCCCGCCACGCGCCAAGGTGCTCGTCTGCGGCTGCTGTTTCGTGATGGCCCAGAATTCGTGGGGTTCTACAAGCACGCTGTACCGTCTGCGTCTGCGGCTTCTGGGGAGTACCGGGTGCTGTACCACCGGGTCGAGGGCCTCGACGGAGAGTACTCCTACTACGTCCTCTCGCTGGGATCCCAGCAGGCGATCAGGAACATCAAGCTGCTCACGTCGTCGGCTGCCGTGGCCGCCGGGCTGGAGAGAGGGCTGGAGAGCTCCAGCACATCGCCGCCCGTCCTCTTCCGCGGCAGGCTGCACTGGCGGCCGCAACGGAGCCAAGAGGGCAACATTCTGGTGTTCGACACCGATGCTGAGTCCTTCAGCTGGATCCCTCCTCCCGCGGAGGCGATGCTGGACGAGCGCCACCACACGCAGCTGTTTGAGATGGACGGCACGCTTGCCATGTTCTGCTGCCACCAATCTGCACAGAAGTCTGTTATCTGGTTCATGAAGGACTACGAGCAGATGAACTGGGTCAAGCACCCGGTTGAGCTGTCGTTCAAACCTGCTTATGGTCCGGCTGTCCTGTATCAAGGGGGGGATGTGCTGGTGCTGGAATCGGATATGATGGTGTTTCAAAGCCCCGGCAAGCTGTCGCATTATGATAAGATGGATAAATTTCAGGGATCTGTCAACTGTTTTGCTCGGGGCCTCAGAATTACTCCACATGTGCTCAAAGAGAGCCTCATCCTCCCTGAGCTCCTTTGGAAGCAGCAGAATGACGGTACCTGCCAATGGTTCCCCGAGCTTGAGTTTCCCTGATGGTTCCGGTTCGGATACTGCAATCTCTGCTGATGAAACTCAAACTGATTAGCTTCTTCTGATCAGTTTGACCTATTTGAACAGTTTGTCCCATTCATGATTCGCGCAGCGGTGACAGAGGTTCATAGATATTGATTCCTTCTTTCTCTTTTAATACGACAGCAGGGGTTTCTTGTAGTCTTTGCAATTATCTCGTGTTATGTCTCAGTACAATGTATGTTGGATATTGCATGTTTTCCATAACATGGATTTTGAACGAATTGCATGTGTTCTGAACACGATTTCGAATGGCTTGGGCATCATATCAGATGATATACCTGCAGGTCTTGATGGCTGTTATCGAACTTATTTCTGATATGGATACCATTTCTATGTACTGTTTTCGTTACTGGAATTTAGGGTATCATCATTATGCTCTGAATTCTTTTTTCAGCGGTTGCAGTTATAGATTGTGATCTGGAGCTGGTGCTACTATGTTGTTTTTGTCCCATTGTTGAGGTGATTGTTCTATAAGCTGCTCCTAATTGTGTCTACCGTTAGTGTTACATTCGGAGAAAAGCATATATGCACTTTGTTGATTACATGGTCGTGATTCATCTTCTGTATTTTTGAATTTTTGTCTTGCGAGTTACCTTACTGATGTTTGCACCAAATTCATTCATGCTTTGTTGGCATTGTTGAAACACAAAGTTTCTTTGTAGCTCCTTGTTGAAAACTGAACACTGTCATGCCTGAAAATTGTCTTGTATGAAAAGATTTTAGGCATGTTGACTGCAATAGGTAAAAGAACATTAGTTATGGTAGTATTTACTTACAGCTGGGAACATAGCACTATATTATGTTCAATGATCAGTAGCTTAGTGCTGGATTTGGAGAAAGGTCGTTATACGCCTATACATTTGGAAGTGATGCCCAACTGTTGAACTTAAATTGTTGCTTACAGAAGGCCATGCATCTTCAGACCATTTATGTAGCTACTATTTACAGTGGACTGAAACTGTGGCAGTGTACTTATCAAGTTACCATGACTAGTATTCATACACTAGAATATGAAGTTGTTATCTTAAACTTAACTCCTTGGACTCAAATCTGAACACATTCTTGGGAAATGATGATGGTGACTTTTAGTATATTGCGCTTGTTTTAGAGTCATTGAGTCGAAATACGGATTTGGCATGAGGGAGGCTAGAGGCCAACTCTTCCAGCAGAGTGCATGGACGATGTTTTCCTTTTTTCTCTTAATACGACAACAGGGGTTCCTTTTAATCTGTGCAGTTATCCTCTATTATGTTTCAGTACACTGTATGTTGTAAATTGCAAAATTTCCATTGCATGAATTGTGAACGAATTGCATGTGTTCTGGACATGATTTCGAAAGGCTCGTGCATCATATTGGATGGTAAGCCCGCAGGCCATGATGGCTTTAATTATCAAACTTGTTTCTGATATGAAAAGATTTTAGTCATGTTGACTGCAATATCCAAAAGAACATTAGTTATGGTAGTATTTACTTGCAGCTTAGAACATTAGTTATGGTAGTATTTACTTGCAGCTTAGAACATAGTAAGTATTATACAATCATTATTGCTACGTACTGCTTCCGTTGCCGGAATTTAGGGTATCATCATTATGCTTTGAAGAATTTTTCCAGTCGTGCAGTTGTAGATTGTGATCTGGAGCTGATGCTACTATGTTGTTTTTGTCCCATTGTTGAGATGATTGTCCTATAAGCTGCCCCTAATTTTTGTCTACTGTTAGTGTTATATGCAGAGAAAGGCATATATGCTCCTTGACCACATGTAGTTTTGATTGTTTTTTTTGTATGCCGAGTTATCTTGCTGATGTTTGCACCAGATTCATTCATGCTTTGTTGGCATCGTAGGCACTGTTGAAAACTGAACATTGTCATGCATGAAAGTTGTCTTGTATGAAAAGATTTCAGGCATGTTGACTGCAATTTGCAAAAGAACATGAGTTATGGTAGTATTTACTTCCAGCTGAGAACATAGTACTCCCTCTGTATCAAAATATAAGACGTTTTTTTGATACAAAGGGAGTATCAAAAAACTTTTTATATTCTGATACAAAGGGAGTATTAAAAAACGTCTTATATTTTGATATAGAGGGAGTATTGTATTGTGTTCAATGATCAGTAGCTTAGTGCTGGATTTGGAGAAAGGTCGATATGCATTTGGAAGTGATGCCCTAACTGTTGAACTTAACTTGTTGCTTCCATAATGCCATGCATCTTCACACCATTGATGTACTCCGTAGTTACTAGTTACAGTTGGGTGAAATTATGGCAGTGTTACTTACCATGACTAGTATTCATGCACTGGAATATTGAGTTGTTATCTTAAGCTATAACTCCTTGGAATCAAATTTGAACACATTTTGGGAAATGTTGATGGAGACTTAGTATATTGCGCGTGTTTTAGAGTCGTTGAGTCAAAATACGGATTTGGCATGAGGGAAGCTAGAGGCCAACTCTGCCAGCACAGTGCCTAGACGATGTCAAGCTTAGGATTTTGATCTCGTGGCTGTGAAGGAAAGCACTGCTGAATTTCTATTATTTTCAGGGCATTTTTGTTTGTAATGTGAGTTTGATTTGATGATTTGATCACATGCCGTACCTCGTCTGTGCTGCTAGTGTTTTTAACTCTTGATTATTTTTTTGGCCTTCATGTCCTCCCTGATGAATCAGTTGATCTATTAAAATATACTCGTATTTCTTCAGTGAATTTGAACCTTTTTAGTGTGCTTTTTTTCCCTCACAAAAACTTTGTACTTCATGAGAATGGTGCTTTCACTTAAGAAATGAATATTCTTTTGCAATATTTAATGGTATAAATAGCTGTGAGGGTCCATTTGTTAGAAAGATCAAATGGATGGCCGATTTTAAGGTTACGAATGAAAAGTTGGGCGGGCCAGAGAATACAAATGTATTCAAATTCTGAACCATATATATATTTAAGCTACCAAAGTATACCAAACAGGGCTACCAAATTGGCAGTAAACAACAATTTAGTGCACTGTTAGACAGTAAACAACAACACTACTTTTGTTGTGAACTTGTAAACAGTAAAAGTGGCATCTGTTGTGAACATGGAAAGTGTAAAGAACATATCTTCAGTGGATTATTTATGCTTATTGGGGTCGAATTAAGGGGGTTCAGGGGATGATTTAATGAACAATGACCTAAGTTGAATTTAGGGGAATAAAATAGAGAGTAATTTAAATTGATTTACCTATGTTGCTTCCGGATTCAGATCAGTAGTGATTCTGATGAATTCAGAGAAGAAGCTAGCCTTTTTTGTAGAATCATTCTAATGGATTGAGAGAAGGAGCTAGCTAGTTGGGTGCCTGGGTCGCCGCCTACCACTGCGTACTGCGTGGTCGCCTGGGTCGGCTGAATAGATGTGTGCCGGTTGGCTGTCCGTCCGTGGGACACTGTGTGTGCGGTGCTCAAGTGGCCGGCGGCCGGCGGCCAGCGTCGCGGCTGATGTGTGCTTAATTCCTACTGGCCTTCTCTGTATGATGTTCGTCAGCGCTGTGTGCTGCAGTAGTATAAAATTTATTTTATGCTTCAGACATGGGCAGGCCATGGCCCAATCGGCCTTGCCGAAGCTCCGCGGTGTTAAGGTACATGTATGAAGATATAGCGGCTGAAATCTGATGGCCGATGCTAAGGTACAAGTAAGGATATCTAGCTTACATGATTGTCAAAAAAAAAAGGATATCTAGCTTACACGATGTCCGTTGTGTCAAACACCAATATTCGTGACAGGAGGAGGTTACCCTATGTGATACGTGAGGAGGTTTCCAAAGTAGTTCGGCTAGGTTGTTGGAGGATCTCTTATCTCTCTGTACCCTAGACTTATCTTTCCTTGACTTTCTCCTCATGATGTAATCTCTCGTGTACCGAATCTTACCTGTATGCGCTATCAGGGAGGTGCGTCCCTGCCTATAACATGTAGGACGTCCACTCGAGTTGAGGTACGACGCTTTTCCCTCATCGCACATGGTATTCAGAGCCATTCTCTTCCACATCATCTAGTTCCAATCTCCGCCAGTGCAAATCATGTCGTCCTCCTCCTGTTCCTCCCAGGCTGGCCTAAGTGGTCAAGTCACGGAGAAGCTATCCTGCACAAACTACGTCCTCTGGCGCGCGCTGATCACGCCGCAGCTAAGGGGCGCCGGGTTCTTCCGCTATGTCGACGACAGCTCACCAAAGCCAGCCAGCGTTCTTTCCACCAAGGACAAGGATGGGAAGGAAAACTCTGGGCCTAACCCTCCCGTACCATCTGGGTTTGAGAGGATCAGCAAGTCCTCGGATACCTGCTGAACAATCTCACCAAGGAGGTACTCGTGCAGGTGACCGCGATCACCACGACGCACGTGCTCTGGGCGGCTTTGGCGGGCATGTTCTCCTCGCAGTCGCTCAGTCGTGTCAACAACATCTATACTGCCCTGATGAATGCACATAAGGGCAACAAGACGGTGACCTCCTACTTCGCCGAGATGCTCGGCCATGCTGATGAGCTCGCCACCGCCGACAAACCACTGCAAGATGACGAGTTGGTCTCCTACATCCTTCACGGCCTCGACATGTAGTACTAGCCGCTCGTCTTGGCGCTCGACGCTCGCATCACCGCGGTCTCCATCGATGAACTCTTCTCCATGTTGAGTAACTTCGATCGGCGCATGGCGCAGTACTAGCGGACCGGCGGCGCGGGTGGATTTCACTCCTCCGCGAATGGTGCCTCACGTGGATGCGGTGGCAACTCCTTCCGTTACCGTGGACGCGGCGGTAAGAAAGGAGGCAGCGGGCAGAACAGCGGCAATTCCAATCCTCGCAGCGGGCGGCCCTCCTCCACCAACAACCAGAGTCGCCGAGGTGGTTCCAGTAGGTCTCGCCCATATGTCGTGCGTTGTCAGATTTGTGGCAAGCTCGGGCACTCCGCGAAAGACTGTTGGTACCGCTTCGAATAAGATGGCGATTCCCCTCAAGACGACGAAAAAGTTCCTACTGCCGTTGATGGATCATATGGTGTCGATACTAATTGGTATCTTGATAGTGGCGCTATCAACCATCTCATGGGTGAACTCGAGAAAGTAGCCCTAAGGGAAAAATACCACGACAAAGATCAAATCCACACTGCTAGCGGTGCAGGTATGAGGATCCGTCACATTGGTCACTCACTTATTAATACCCCTCATCGTAAAATTCATCTTCGATTTTTTTGCATGTTCCTAGTGCCAACAAGAATCTTCTATCGATTCATAGAATCACTCTTGATAATCATGTCTTCATTGAATTTCATCCTTTCTTCTTTTTGATTAAGGATCAGGCCACGCCACGAAGAAAACCCTCTGTCGAGGTAGATGTGTTCGAGGGCTTTACCCATTGATTCCGGAGCATAGAAGATTCAATAAACAAGCCTATGGTGTTGTCAAACTCTCGTCAACACGGTGGCACCATCGATTAGGACATGCTTCTTTTTCTTTATTTAGTTGAACGGTTGCTTAGGAAGAATAAGCTATCGTATGTTGGTGAGCGTAATATTGAAACCATTTGTGATTCATGTCAACGATCAAAAAAGTCATCAATTTCCTTATCCCATATTCACTAGTGTTTCTACACAACCATTGCAATTAATTTTTTCGGATGTTTGGGGCCCTGCCCCTAGCTCTGTTGGTAGACACACAAACTATGTGAGCTTCATTGATGACTTTAGCAAATACTCATGGATCTATCTTCTTAAGAAAATATCCGATGTATTTCAAGTTTTTCAAAACTTCCAAGGACTCATTGAATGCAAGTTTGACCGCGAGATCATTGCTGTCCAATCCGATTGGGGAGGGGAATATGAAAAATTAAACTCCTTCCAAACTCTTGGTATATCCTATCATGTGTCATGCCCCTACGCTCACCAACAAAACAGCTCTGCTGAACGCAAGCATAGACACACCGTTGAGGTTTGCCTCGCTCTTCTAGCTGGGGCATCCATGCCTCTAAAATTATGGGATGAAGCTTTTCTTCCGGCTATTCACATCATAAACATGCTTCCAAGTCGTGGTATAAATAATGAAACACCCATAGAAAGACTTATCCATAGCAAACTAGATTACACATCTCTTCGTGTAATTGGATGCGCTTGTTGGCCAAATCTCCGTCCCTACAAGAATCGCAAGCTCATGTTCGCTCAAAGCAACAATGTGCTTTTCCTGGGTATAATGCTCAACATAAGGGTGTAAAATGCCTTGACATCTCCACTGGTCGTGTCTACATCTCTCTAGATGTTGTCTTTGATGAAACAAAATTCCCCTTCGCGGACCTTCATCCTAATGTCGGTGCCTTACTTCGTCAAGAAATTCTTCTCTTTCTACCTCACATATCCTGTCATGATCAAGGGGGGCATAATAATAGCACACGTGAGCCTTGTGATGATACATGAGACAACAACAAAGAAAACAAAAACAAAAACGATGAAGAAAATAACTCCAATGAGCCATATCTCATGTGTCGCGGCGTGGGGAGCATGTCCTCCTTGGGATCAGCCTTGGAGCAGTGCAACGAATCAGCCTCAGGATCAGCTCCGGCGACATAACTAGGCGCGGGTGGTCGCATGAGTGGGTGTGTAGCTACCCATGAATTAGTGCCAGGCACACGGTCGCACCCAGCTTGGTCAGGCGCATCCGTCGGCTCCCGTGACTCGTCAACCTCCACGCGGCAGTCCCCGGCTGGGCTGGATGGCGCGCGCTTTGCAACCCATCTCGTGGTCTACAAGCGGCGTGTCACGAGTTGTCCGCCAGACACTGGGCCAGGCGCTGTCTCCTGCGGCCCCACGACGCCTGCTCACGTGGGATCTTCTACGTCCCGCTCTTCAGTGGAGCAAAGGCCAACTACCACAGAAGATCCGACCCGCGTGGAGACGAGTCTAGATTACGTGGAAACTTCTAGCGCTGACAGATTCGCCTCGGGATCGCCAACAGATTCGTTGTCTCTTGCTAGGGCTCCTAGATTTTCTGCATCACAAAATGTTGTTGCAACAGTACGATGTCGCACAAGGCTATAGAAAAGGGGTAATTCAACCTGTTAATTATAAGCATGTAACCAAATATAGTCTCGTTTGTTCCACATGTGAACCAGGTGAGCCCAGTACACTTGAAGAGGCTCTCGGTGATGAGAGATGGAGAAAAGCAATGCATGAAGAATACATGACATTACAAAGAAACAAAACATGGCATTTGGTTCCACCACAGAACGGTAAAAATCTTATTCATTGCAAGTGGGTTTTTAGAATCAAAAGAAAGACTGGTGGAACCATTGATCGCTACAAGGCTAGACTTGTCGCAAAAGGTTTCAAGCAACGGCATTGTCGTGGTTTTGTCACGACAGATGTCCTAGTGTGAGGAATTAGTCATGAGGCCAACACATCTAAATGGTACCTTGAACGGGGTTGAGCGGGACGAGAGACGCGAGATTTTACCCAGGTCCGGCCCCTCACGGTGGAGGTAAAAGCCTACATCCTGCTTGATTAATATTGATGATGATGACGATCTCGGTTACAAGGGCGGTGTTTCGCTACCTCTATCTCGAGAGCATCTATTTTGATCTTGTCTAAGACTTGTCTATCTAAGTCCTGACTATTGTCCCCCGGCCCTCTTGGGGTTCCATGTCCCTCCTTATATGTGTTGTAGGGGCGGGTTACATGTAGAGTCCCATTAGGATTAGGACTTAGCCTATTTATGGCTTCTCTCCGTGGGATTCTTAACGCCTCGACTTCTCTCCGTGGGCTTCTTAACGTCAGGCGGCTCATTTTTGTGGCTAAGTATATGCCGGGTTACAATCTGTCTGCCGGGTTAGAAAATGTTTGTCGGGTTAGAACTGGCTGCCATGTTAGAAACTGTCTATCGGGTTAGAACTGTCTGCCGGGTTAGAAACTGTTTGCCGGGTTACAACTGTCTGCTAGGTTACAATCTGTCTGTCGGGTTAGAACCTGCCAGGTTACACAATCTGTAGTGTTAGGATCTGTCGGGTCAGGATTTTTCGGGTCGGGATTTGTCGAGTTAAGTCTAGAGATGACTTAACAGGGCTGCTTAAGTTTAGAAATGACTTAAAGTCATGAGCCGGGTTTAACGCGGGTATCCTCGACATTAGCCCTGAAATTAGCTTGAATACAAGCTTGTCATGCATTCATGCTAAGCTTCTTGAAATAAGAATGGATAGTGAACCGGCTCCTTGAAAATCTGGGTCTCTGTCATATCAATATGCCAATAATAATTCCATGCAGAAAAAATAACCCAGATGATATCTTGAGTTGTCTTCAAAATGCCTTGGCTTGATATGAAGAAATTTCGTCTGATATTGTATCAATCTTTCAATGCTTCAGATTTTGATGTTGAGTTGCCTTGTGTGAATAGTTTGGAGAAGATAAACCTTTACCAATTTCTTCACCAAACATATGAGACCTGGTTTGCTCACAACTGAAAAGTCTGAAGGTGTTCTCCCTCACATGTAGCTCCCAAGTCCTGAGTAGAACAAAGTGACAACTTAAGACTTGCTTAAATATAAATGTTGTAACTTTGGAGAAGAGTCACGAGTCAAGTTGAATGTTCCATATATGTAACCCCCAAGTACCGGATTGTCTTGCCTGCAGCAACCTAGGACTTCTAATTGCCTTATGCTCATAAAACTTCAGCCAGTGTAGCCCCCAAGGGCCGGATCATTGTGCAATAATGAGCGGGGACTTTTGCAGATATGATTATATGGACTTGAACAACATCGTGTAGCCCCCAAAGAATGGCTTAGTCAGATAATATTAGGCTGGGACTTACCTCTACTTCTTTGAAAATAACATCATATGATGTAACCCCCAAGCTTCAGGTCACCTTTGATATAGTGGATAAAGGCTTATGTACTTTGAATTTTTGACAGGAGCAGTTGGTAGCCCCCAAGGGCCGGGTCATCAATATGTGATGGGTCGGGTTTTCAATTAGGCGAGTTAAAAATGACCTTGCATTAGCCCCCAAGTGCCATGGTGCATGCTTGTAGTGACATGGGACTTGCATATTTGATAATCATGATTTGAATAATGTAGCCCCCAAGTGTCGGGTCGTGTGCCTGCAGCCACTCGGGACTATTCCTTCCATTGTTAAATAAAATCATATCCATCGTCTGGATGATGTTGCTGAATGCCTTTTATATCAATGTTGAACCATGCTCCTTGATGTAAGTTGGTATTTTTGGATGAGGGAATAATAGCCATTTCCTGAAGCAGCTTTGAAAACCTCAATCATCCAATATTGGTTATGATAACCATAATGAAAATCCATCCATGTTGGCTACTTAAGATTTGAATAATATAACCTGGTTTGAAAACCAGTTCCTACAATATAAACGAGTATATCCATGCATATATGATGCATGGTATGATGATGCAATGTATCATGATGTATGTATATGATGGCAGAGTATAAAAATACAGACTTTTAAGGCTCGACATAATACCGGATTTTAATGCTCGAATCTTGCTTCAATGAAGCTTTGGCATGATAGTCGTTTCTTCCGTAAGCCGGCCCTCAGGTGATATATCTCGCCGTTTTAACCTTGACTAGTTCAGGGTCTTATAGATTGACTGTCAAGAGTACGACGAATCTCATTGTAGAGTAGCACCAAGTAGATGGGTGAGTTTATCCTCGCTCGCCGTAATCCGGCTCTCATATGAAAAAAACCATCGTTTTAACCTTGACTTGTTTTGGGTCATAAAAGATTGACTGTCAAGAGTACGGTGGGTCACCTGTTGGAGTAGCAAGTTGAAAACAGGCAGGTCCCATATAATGGCGTTTAATTGCCGATCAAGAGGGTATTAAAGCTAAAATCAGTGAGTTGGAAGACCCTAGATGACCTTATGATCAATTAATTAAGACTCATACCCAAAAAATATGGGATGAAACGACAGAGGCCCCGAATTTCGGGGATGCCTGCTCTATTATGTTGATCATAATATGATAAGACAATAAGGCATCATACCCATGTTTGAACCCCGCATCATGGTAGTGATATAAACCGGTATAGAGTTCGAACAGCGGAACATTGGAATGTGTTCGAAGCTGGAGGTAAGGTGGCGAGTTGATGATCATCGCAACACTCATGTATATCATTGGCTTTGATAACGCGTTGTGAATCCGCGGAAGGTTGAGATCGATCGTGGCAGGTTATAAATGATCTCGTATGATTTATACGAGTAAGCCGGTTGATGGTTCATCCTGGCTGGTTGCTGAAGTTTAACCAAACCACAGTGGCGGCAACTTGTGCGCCTGTCCAGTGAGTCCTCCGATGCAGGCGGAGGCTGATATTATTATTTGCTCCAGAGTTTGTTGGAATAGACCGGGTTGCAGGAACGGTGACTTGCGTGCGCTCACTAAGCAGCTCGTGTAGATGGGCATGGCCCCGATGTGTTGATGTAAACCAGACTGCGAGGGCGGACGATATAGACGGCCGCAGCGTCGGAGGCGGCGCGGAAGGGGGTGAGTTGGCCGCGGGCGCGGATAGATGAGCCAGACGCGGGATTGTTGATGAGGACATCAATACCACTGTTACACCCACTACCCCTGCTATTATACATACTGGACCAATTACTAGAGCTCGCGCACGACAATTGAATTACCAGGTACTTTCGTTTCTTGGTAATGATTCTATTGTTCATGAGAATATGACGCTGCCTAAACTGGATACATTTGTGTTGATTACTAATGAAGGGCCTAGCATGGACAAGAGGGATGAACACTGGAGTAGGATCAAGCATGGATATGAAGGCGCGCGCGAAGGGATCCTGAACGGCGTTTCTAGTGCATATTTGAGTACTTTGAAGCCTCCGTGATGACTTCCAAGGACATGGACGAAATATTCAAGATACCCCTTCATAAATTTCGTCAATAGCTAATTTTAGGTGTTGCGTCACCTTATTTTTGGGCCAGGCCCATGTAATTTCGAAATATTAAAGTATAGGTTGTTTTAGAGTCCGTATGTGTGGGGAAAACAGAGTTAGGGTTGGTTTCGGACCCTTCTCCAAGGGCCCACGAAATTCCCTCTCTTTTTCTCCATATATACAACCATTAGGGCATCGTTTAGACTTTGGGTTTTGTTTACATTAAAGTTCGCCATAGCTGCAACTTCGCGTACTTCGTTTGTGTTCAACGACCAGACAAAGACGTCATAGAACCCCACCTTGATCAATAAAGCTTTCCTCTTATATTCGCAATATCCAGATTGCAATATCAGTTTCTTGCTTGTTCTTCGTTTGCTTGCAGGAATTAGACCCTCGTGGTCAGATTGATCGTGCTCCGATGTGGTCAATAACCTCTCAGAGTTGGTTTAGCGATTGCTAAGGCGCGACGTCCTCGCACGTTCGTAGTCGAGTTGGCGAACTCTACTCCACCAAAAATGATAGACACAATCTCATCGAAAGACGGGACACCTTTGCCTCTATTAGTTGTAAACTTGCACGATCAGGCGAGTCGACTGCGGGCGCGGCCCCTGCTAGTTGATGTAGACCAAGCCGTAGGGGCGGCGACTTGCACACGTCCGTTGAGCAGCAAGGAAGTGCGATCTTGGCAAGTCAATGTAGACCGAGCCGCGGGGGCGGCGACTTGCGCACATGTGTTGAGCAGTGAGGATGCGCGATCTCAGTCAGTCGATGTAAACCGGGCCGTAGGGGCGGCGGTTTGCACACATCAATTCACCAAGTAATGTGGCATGGACGAACGCTAGTGCAGAATGTTGCCAACGTGTGCGCCATACCCATTGTATAAGCCACTTTTGCCGTGAATAATTGTCCTGCATATAAATATCGTAAGCCAGAGTATTTGCTATATATACTGAAAAGTAGATAAGGCGGATAGCACCTAGTAGTTTTGTGTCGGTCCACTCGTGATAACGAGATGACTATAAAGATGAGCCGGCGGGTATAACGAACCGGCAACAACGGTGGGTCAGTGGCGGTTGTTTGTCGGCTTTGACAGCAAGGCGGCTAAGTTGACAGCTTGAACCAGCTTCGTTCCTCTAACAACTCCAGGTCTCAACTATTGCCTATCTTTTCACTGAGCATTTTTTAGCAGTCATCGTATTCCACCGGGTCAACTCTTCCTCGTTATTTTTAACACCCAATTTGGGCAGCCAGCCTTATTTACTTTTGTCTTTCCTTCTCTGAAAAACGGCTGCCGTAGAAGCACATGAGGGCATCTCCAATAGTTTGTATGTTAGCTTGTTGGTAAAATATGCCATGTCATCAACCAAGACCTTAACATACAATAACTACAATGGGCTGTATCTAGTTTGCCCAATAGGATGTGAGATAATAAATAAGGTGTTCTCTCATTCTACATTGGACCTTGTGGAAGGGGTGTTCGTTCATGTACATACAATCTTCCTCTCTTCCCTCATTAATTGTATGATACATCATAAAAAAGCATATGTGGCAAAGTCGACCAACAACTATCTTACAACCATTGAAGATCTAAGGCCGGACGACTCGATGATAGACGATAGAGACGGTGCAAGGCAGAGGCAGCTCGGGGCCGACTCAAGGCGTGAGGTGAGGCAGCGCTTAGCACGGCGCGGGGCACGACATGTTGGAAGGGCGCGTCGACGGGTCAGCCACGACAGCGGGGCGAGTCATGGAGGCGGGTCGTGGAGAGACCCACTTGGCGTGGCCGGTGGAGGGAGAATCAGGCGCAGCAAGGCATGCAGCGCTGCTGAGCAGGGGCCGGGGCGGCTGTTGGCGGCTCAAAGCATCCCCGGCAGCGATTTTAAGTGGAGGCAGATACTGCCCTGTCGTGGCCGCGGTTGAAGTCGTCAGGGGTAAAGGCGGGTCAAGCCCACGACGTCTTGGTGACTTGACGAAAACCGCAGTGAAAGAGCAAGGCATGAGGCGACGAAGGTCGGAGGCGAGCAACGACGGGGCGGCTCGACAGGTCGGCTTGCGGAGGCCCCGGCGAGGCGACAATTTGAGTGGAAGGCGACGATTTGAGTGCAAGGCGACTTGGGCAGAGGCCAGCGGGGTAGCAGGTCACAGCAGGTGACCTCGTCTGTGGAGGTGGAGGCGAGCGTCTTGAAGCACGAGGCCCGGGTTGACAGCCGCAGGTGAGGGCGGCGGCTGAAGGAAGTTCAACGTGGGAGAAGGTGTTGCTGGCGATTTGAGACGGCACAATGAGGCCGGGTCGGGGCTGTACCCCCTTCTGGTTCGTCGAGGCAGAGCCGAGCTATGGCCAGGGCAACTCGACGGCTGGCGCGGAGACACGTCGGCGGCTTGGCAATGGCCAAGGTAGAGTGCGATCGGCGACTCAAATTCTGAGGCCGCGAGCGAGGCGGGTTGCAGCTAAGGTACAACGGCTCGGAGTGGAAGGCGAAGGCGCCATGGCGCGAGAGGCGGAGCTCGACCGAGGCAGCTTGGCCGCATCAGCGGCTGAGTAATGTCTACTATACAACTTGTTCTTGTAGACTCGTGTTGGGCCTCCAAGCGCAGAGTTTTGTAGGACAGTAGCAAATTTGCCTTAAGTGGATGACCTAAGGTTTATCCATCCGTGGGAGGCGTAGTATGAAGATGGTCTCTATCAAACAACCCTACAACCAAACAACAAAGAGTCTCTTGTGTCTCCAACACACCCTATACAATGGCAATTTGTGCGTACTAGTTCGGTGAAGAGATGGTGATAAAAGTATAGTAACGATAGTAGATATTGATTTTTGTAATATGAACAATAAAAAAATAGCAAGGTAGCAAGTGATAAAACGGAGCACAAACGGTGTTGCAATGCTTGAAAACAAGGCCAAGGGTCCGTACTTTCGCTAATGCAATCTCTCAATAATGCTAATATAATTGGATCACATAACCATCCATCAACGTGCGAATCATTCCAAAGTTTCTATCTAGCGGAGAACATAAGAAGAAATTATTTGTAGGGTATGAAACCACCTCAAAGTTATTCTTTCCAATCGATCTATCAAGAGTTCGTACTAAAATAACAACAAGTTATCATTTCCGATCGATCTATTAAGAGTTTGTACTAAAATAACACCATATGATACACATCAACCAACTCTAATGTCACCTAGATACTCCAATGTCACCGCGAGTATCCGTGAGTTAATTATACAATATGCATCAAACAATTTAGAATTCATAATACTCAATCCAACAAATAATAACCTCAAAGAGTGCCTCAAGATTTCTACCAGAAAAACAAAGACAAGAACGTGCATCAACCCCTATGCATAGATCACCACAATGTCACATCGGTAATCCGCAAGTTGAGTGC
The DNA here is from genome assembly GCA_902687465.1 of Secale cereale. Taxonomy (NCBI): domain Eukaryota; kingdom Viridiplantae; phylum Streptophyta; class Magnoliopsida; order Poales; family Poaceae; genus Secale; species Secale cereale. The sequence goes on from LR738715.1 coordinate 171,394,350, forward strand.
CAAAACACATATCAAGTGAATCAATATGATACCCATTGTCACCACGGGAATTCATAGCAAGACATGCATCAAGTGTTCTCAAATCCATAAAAGTATTCAATCCAAAGAAATCTCAAAGGGAAAACTCAATTCATCACAACAAGATAGAGAGGGGAAAACACCATATGATTCGACTATATTAACAAAGCCCGCAATACATCAAGATTGTGCATCTCAAGAACATGTGAGAGAGAGAGAGAGATTAAACACATAGCTACTGGTACAAACCCTCAGCCCCGAGGGTGGACTACTCCCTCCTCATCGTGGTGGCCGCTGGGATGATGAAGATGGCCACCGGTGATGATTTCCCCCTCCAGCGGAGTTTCGAAAAAGGGCTCTAGATTGGATCTCGTGGTTCTGGAACTGGCGGGGCTGGAACAAAATTTTGTCAACTCCCCTAGGGTTTTTGGAATATTTAGGCATTTATAGAGCAAAGAGGCGGTGCGGGAGGCCGCCGAGGTGGGCACAACCCACCTGGGCGTGCCTGGGGCTCCTGGCGTGCCTGGGGCTCCTGGCGTGCCCAGGTCTTTTGCTCACCTCAGGCCTCCCCTCTGGTACTTCTTTGGCCCACTGGGTGTCTTCTGGTCCAGAAAAAAATCACCAAAAAGTTTCGCTGCGTTTGGACTCCGTTTGATAATGTTTCTGCGATGTAAAAAACAAGCAAAAAACATCAACGGGCACTGGGCACTATGTCAATACGTTAGTCCCAAAAATGATATAAAGTTGCTATAAAATGATTGTACAACATCCAAGAATGATAATATAACAGCATGGAAAAATAAAAAATTATAGATACGTTGGATACGTATTAACATCCCCAAGCTTAATTCCTGCTCGTCCTCGAGTAGGTAAATGATAAAAACAGAATTTTTGATGTGGAATGCTGCCTATCATGTTCATCACATATTCTTTTCTTTATAGCATGTACATTTGGACTTTTGTATGGTTCAAAGCAATAGTCTAGTTTTGACATGAAGACTTTAGTACTCAAGCATACCAACAAGCAACTATGCCTTTCAAAATATCAATACTAAAGCAAGTTATCCCTAGCCCATCATGCTCAATCATTGATCCATTCATGAAACACGCTCGCATATTAGCTACAAGTAATGCACAAGTACGATCATAGTGCCCCTTAGTTGGTGCTTTATAAGAGAAGATAGAGACTCAAATAAAAAATAAAATTGCATAAAGTAAATAGAAAGGCCCTTCACAGAGGGAAGTAGGGATTTATAGAGGTTCCATAGCTCGAAGCTTAAATTGAGAGATACAAAATAATTTTGGGAGGTATACTTATCCCGTCAATGCTACTTCTTGAGCTTGCGTTGGGTTTTCCCTTGAAGAGGAAAGGGTGATACAGCAAAGTAGAGATAAGTATTTCCCTCAGTTTGAGAACCAAGGTATCAATCAAGTAGGAGATGAACGCACAAATCACCAGTACCTGCACAAACAATCAAACAACTTGCACCCAACGTGATAAAGGGGTTGTTGTCAGTGTTAAAACTGGCGGATCTCGAGTAGGGGGACCCGAACTGTGTATCTGAGGATCGATGGTAATAGGGGGAACAAGGACACTATGTTTACCCATGTTCAGGCTCTCTTAATTGAGGTAATACCCTACTTCCTGCTTGATAGATCTTGATGAATATGGGGATTACATAAGTTGATCTACCTCGAGATCATAATGGCTAAAACCTAGATGTCTAGTCTATGGTAGTTGTAATTGTCTCTACGGACAAAACCCTCCGGTTTATATATGCACCGGAGGGACCTAGGGTTGTACATAATCATCTTGCAGAGGAAGGAACCATTACACCCGGATTTAAACTTGCCATTCTATAGACATAGGAGTCCTATCTGGACACGAGGGACAATCTTCTGTGTTGATCTTCACGGCCCACCAGTCCGGCCCATAACGAGTAATTCGGACACCCGGGGACACCCTAGTCCAGGACTCCCTCAGCAGCCCCTGAACAGGTCTTCGATGACGATGAGTTCGGCACGCATACTGTCTTCGGCATTGCAAGGCGGGTTCCTCCTTCTGAACATATGAAGTTTATTTCCTGTGTAAAGGAACTAAGTCTGGCTCTGCATGATTAGTACAACCCTTAGGCACCAAGGCATAAACATCGAAATAGGTACTGTGTCTTTATTGACAACTTTTTTGACAAAACATCACATTTGACCCTTTAATATTTCGAGCATTTTCTTGGCTCTGGTTTCGCATTTCGAGGCATGGTCTCCATTGGCACATCGTGTCGAAGTAGATATCGTGCCCGCTTATCGCGTGATCCTGATCAATATGATTTGGGTAACCCAACCATACCTTACGCACGATCTCGTTGGGAACATGCGATTTTTACGGCTTGAGTGGGGGACGTTTTGTATTTACCACCTATAAAAGAACATAGATCCCTCCCTTTTACCTCACGCTTTCCTCTAGCCCTTTGCTTCCCAATCTCCTAGCTCTAGCGCCCGCAGCTCCAGCGCCCGCATCTCCCATTCCTTCCACCACCACCTCCTTCTCCAGCAATGGATGGATCTGGCTCTAAGGACAAGTGGGAGGCCTCCACCATCACAGAGAAAGACGTGAAGAGTATCCAGAGCGCAGGCTATCTTGCCTCCAACATAGCGCATTGGATTCCTGACAAGAATCAGGTGACCCCCGTCCCAGGGCCTGGCGAGAGAGTTGTGTTCATCCTCACTTTATTCGCGGCTCGGATTCCCACTCCACCCCTTTGTCTGAGGTCTCTTGTTCTTGGACGGGCTAGATTTCCATGATCTAGCCCCGAACTCTATTCTTCACATATCGGCTTTCATAGTCGTGTGTGAAGCCTTCCTCCGTGCCCCCCCCACTTCAGCATATGGCTCAAGACCTTCAATCTGAAGCCGAAGGTGGTCGACGGGCAGCACGCGGATTGTGGGGGAGCTATGGTAAGCAAGCTCCCCAACACCACCTGGCCCAAAGAGGCTTTTGTGGAAACCAATAAGGTATGGCAGCAGGAGTGGTTCTATATCACCGAACCCCGTGAGGCTAAATGGGCGGCCATGCCCGAATTTAGAACCAGACCACCGGAAAGGCACACCTCATGTACTACCAAGGGCCTTGTAGGGGGGTCTCAATTAGAGGTGAAGATGCTCTAGAATTGCATCTCCGAAATGATAGTAGAGGGTACCCACCTCACTGACCTGATTCAGGTGATGCTTTTTTGCCGCACCCTCGCCTGCCAGCTCCGGGCCTCCCGCTTGTGGGAGTTCAATTCAGAGGGACCTCGGACCTTGAAGCGCTTCTTCGATACTATGCATGAAGACATATGGAAGCATATTTTCAAGGCCCAGAAGAAGTGGCCAAAGTAAACCGAAGACATTGGATCCGACAGCGAGACTCCGACCACGGAGGTAAGCACGATTTTGCCGAAGACCTATCATGTCTATTTCAATTATAATAGGAGTTAGAACATTTGCATTCCATACAGGCCTGGACAACGAAAGCAGAGCGGATCGACTGTCCAGCTCCGCTACCCGAGAACCCAGCCACGCCTCAGCTAACATCGATGCTGGTGCCGGCGTCGTACCACGCGCCGAAGAATAAGGCCAAGAAGAAGGGCAAGGAGGCCAAGAGTGGCCCCCGCCCTAAGGGTCCTTCGGAATCTATGTCCGGAGAGACCGATGCCCCCTCCTCCCATGACGAAGAGGAAGAGGAGGAGGAGGTGGAAAGCGACTCCCCCATCAAGGGGAAGAGGAAGAAGAGGGCGGGCTCGAAGACACGGGAAATGGGGCGCCTAGGAGGAAACTGAACCTCCCGGACAGCTCGGACTCAGCGTCCGAAGCTGATTTCCGAAAACAGCCCAAGATCAAGCCCCTGGCCGAATCGTAAGTATTCGGAATTTAACTATTATCTTCGGTCGGCCTGTTATCATCGTATAAGTAATTCTATTTGTTGTTTTGCAGTCCTCCCCACACATTCCCTGGCGCTTCATTATCGCCAGGGAACTCTCTGCCGCCCGACATGGTGGAGTGTGACACGCCACCGCGGGCTCAATCGCCCGTCCTAGTGGACACAGAGGTGTCCTTCCTGCGGGCGTCCCCTGCGCGAGAAGGTGGGAGCGGGGCCGACGAGAGGGTGCCCGAGGTTAACACCTCGGCCATCGTCAGCCAAGGGGAAACAGTCCCCATGGAAACCAACAGCAGGGAGCCCAAGCAATCCGAGCTCCCGCCGAACACTATTCCAGAGGCCAGTACGGCTCCAGAATCGGACATGCAGCCTCCTACGATAGGGGCAGGAGCATCATCTCCACCGGTGACCTCCATTAATCCGGAGGCGCCAAACACGCTGGAGGAAGCACTCCAAGGTGCTTCCATCGTGGCAGAACACCGCACCTTGATGGGAGCAGTTATGGGGAAGATTCAGTCAGCCAAGAGCAGACTGAATGAAGCCTTCAATAGCCTACCGATAGGCTTTGAGGTATGCAATGTAATACTCTAAGAAAACTTTATGTTTTATTTGTATAGGATAATAAACCTGTGTACGGATGCTAGCCCCTGATGCTCTGTTTGATTCTGAAAGGAATTTGTGGGGACCCCGACTCATAAGTCGTGATCACCGAATGCACGTGTACAGTGATCCCAGAGATCAATGCTCACTGAACACACAGAAGCTGAATAACAAGAGTCTTACATCCATACATACCGTATTACATGAATAGGACCATTATGGTCAAGCCTTGAGTATATCATCGCTGCGGAAATCTTCAAAGACAACTGGGACCCATGCCATCTGCCTTAACCCTACAGGCATTCTGACTGGGAAGCGTCCTAGCTCGCATGCTCGTCACCAAGAAATCTTCATCATAACCTGTTCTCTCATGCCTGGCCAATAAAATAACCAGTGGCAAGCCAATGAGTACTTTGAATGTACTCGCAAGCAACCCAAGTGTGATAACAGAATAATTATGCAAGGCTCTACTGCTAGGTTGGCAGTTTTGCGGAAAGCTAGTTTTTCATATGCAAGTATGATCAACATATAACATGGATATGCATGTGTCTGTAACAAGTACCAGGAGGTCACATACTTCATTATCGAGAAAGAGTTGTAGTCAACTCATGCTCAAGCTCATTGTGACTTTCTCACAATCACATCAACAATACCATCATACCGTGTTTTTTCCCAGAAACTTATGGACATAGTCTAAGTAGCACCACCCAACTGTCCTTGACCGCGGACACGGCTATTCGAATAGTTTGACACTCTGCAGAGGTTGCACACTTTACCCACAAGATCCGGGGAACTTCCGTGTCATCCACGACCCGCGGTACCTCAAGTACCCGGGGTAAGCACCGGATCACTATCTTTCCCTAGACGACACTAACATAGAGTCCACTCGATTGGTAGTAATCCCCGTGCCCACATTTCACATCTTAATAATTGTGGAGACTCGCTCCATATTCATCACATACCAATGACACGGGGTACCAACGGTGTGTTCGGTGCCCTGTGAAAACAGTCATGGCCGCCTATCCAAGCACGACCCCGTCCCGAGAGTGACCTCATGTCACCCCCGTCACTAGTAATGTGGGCACCATGCTAGTATCGACCTAGGTAATCAATAATGCCCTTTCCCATATAAGGGTAGAGTGGTTGCGCATGTTTGGTTGGGACGGTAGTCACACATAAATCTAATCCATCTCTGTAAACAACACTTTCGTCAAGCCTCGGCACACTACTTCTTCACCAAGTAGTGCCCTAGCTCCTCCTCATCTCCCAGGGGCATTAGTGGCACCCACTGGGTCATTTGCAAGTATGTCAGACCACACTTGTTTCACTCAATGCATAACCCCGACCCATTTGCGTAGCCAACTACTATAGCATACATCTATCAATTCCCACCCACATAACCCTCATAGGAAGGTAGGGTCATGTTTGATGCAAGTTTCAACAGTAAAGTAACATGGGTAGCAACCAAAGTGGTTTCCACCTCAACATGATTCCGATGCATTGAATAATAAGGTGCTATGAGACATGCATAAAAAGGTTTCTTGAACATGGTCAAAGGGCTGCTTGCCGTATTCTTCCGAGTCTTCAAACCTTCTGGTCCATCTCCGAATACTCCGTTTATTACGTCAACTAACGATGGAAACAATCATAATAAGCAACACAACCAAAGCAAAAATAAAAGTGCTCTAAAAATAGGAGTTGGACTTTTCTAGGATACCTCTGGTCATATGAAAAATAACCAAGGTGGTTTCATAGGTGTTGAATCAATAGGTAGTTTGGAATATTTCATTGTGATGGAACCAAAGGGTTTATGGATTTGGAAGAAGTATACAGAAATATTTCCTTGAATGATGAGAAAAGGTACCCATCATCAAGTCATGATTTTAGAAGCATCTAGGAGTTGGTTTCACTGGTTTTGGAATTGAAATGAATTTCCTAGGATTTTGCAAAGCTGATAAATATGAAGAAATGGCTCGATATTTGGTGGGGTACAGAAACTATTAATAAAAATGTTCCAAAACTAAGTTTGGATGTGACAAGCATCTAGGAATTTGAATCACTGCATTTGGATCAAGATTGAGCTCTCTGTGATTTTCTAAAGTTCATCACAGAAAATGGAATATTGGTATTTGATAAATATTTGTGAAGAAAAAGTCTCTGGAATAATGTGCATGTTGCACCATGTGATAGAGCATGATTTATGGAGCCATAGGAAATTTGAATCATGCAATTTGGAGTTCATTTGAATTATCTAGGCATTTTTGAAGTTGACAGAATAAAGAAAAAGAAAAGGAATAAGGGTTCAACCTTATACGGTGCTCTGGGCGAAGCCCACCTAACCATCGCCAGCCCAGTGGCTCAGCGGCGTGACGGAGGTGGTGACGCCGAAGGCGTAATTGCGGCGGGCGCCACCACCACAGGAAGGCGCAGCCACGCGAGTGCGCTTCCACTTAGCGG
>LR738715.1:171401426-171527255 GCA_902687465.1 Secale cereale
GGGGGGGGGGGGGGGGCACCCGTCAGCTGCTCCCACAGGCCCTGTGGCGCTTACAGGCGGGGCCCGCCTGGCGGGTTCGTCGTCCTCCCCCCGCCCGACGCAGAGGAGGAGGCAGGGGTGATGCCGGCGCCGTTCCCCGGCGGCTCCGGCCGTCCCCGGTGGTGCCCGGCACACCGAAGGCCCCAGCGGAGCAAGCCGCGCCCATCCCTGGCCCTCAAGCTGGCCGGGAGGAGCAGGAGCGACGGCGGCCGAGGCGTCAGCGGCGGCTTCGGGTCGAGACGGGGGCGGTGCCAAAGACGCTAGGGGGAAGGAAGGGTGGACTGGGGGTAGCTCCGTGGTCCAGGGGTGCTCCTCCTGGCGGCCAACAGAGAAAGGGGAGGAGAGAGCGGCCGTGGTGCCCGATGCCGAGCGGCGGCTGGCGGCGGCACTTCGGCCATGGAGGGATGAAGAGCACATGAGAGGGAGAGGGGCGTGTCTAGGAGGTGCACGGGAGAGAGGAGGGTCCAGAAGAGGCAAGGGGCGCTCGGGGGGGAGGCTTTTTATAGGGCAGCCGCGGTGCACCGTGAGCGACGCCCATGGACGCGCTCGGGCGAGCTTGTGGAGAGAGGAGAAGGGCCGGGGAGGATAAGGCCGACCGTCCTGCAGGTCGCGGACATCTAGGCGACCTCGGGGGACACGAGGGGGAGGCCCAAGGCTGTCGGACGCCCCTGATTGGAGGTGGCTACAGTGCGCCAGGGCACTGTAGCGTGCTCCAGAGCGTGAACCCTGCATGCCAGGGCATGCACACGGTGTCATTGGCGTGTCCTCTTGTGTCCAGCAGTGCTAGGGGATAGTAAACAAAGGCGTGAAGGTCTTGGATGCTCTGGGGAGCCTCTGGAATGAGGAGAGAGGTGAAGGAGAGGGTGAAAGCTGCTGCCAAAATAGTGAATTTGGGGTTTTACCCCCCTCCAATAATTGAGCTGAGGCCATAGAGAGTTACTGGGGGTAGAGGATGATCAGGGGAAGTTGTGGTAAGAATTTGGGGTAAAGGGAAATAGTAAAAGGGGTCCAAACACTTATTTTGGTAATTGGACAGAAGGTGTTTGATCAGGTTTTGGGGAGGCAAATGACTTCCAATTGGCATGGGACTTAACAGGATCAAATGTCACATATAATTACGCCCCTACACCAAATTTGAGCTCATTTGGGCAAAGTGGCCAATGTAACTTTGGTGAACCCTAGAAATCAACAGAAATGGTTTCACCATGTTTGAGTTAAGCAAATCAACTCCCCTTGATGCACCACTTGGTGTAGCATCATCATTTGGGGTATTGATCATGCCCACAAAGTTTGAAGCTCCAGATAAAAAGTTGGTAATGTAAAGTTGTTCAAATTTGAATTTGAACAGAAGTGGTTTTGGGGCACTTAGACCAAGTTATGCTTCTCCAAAACTTGTGCCATTTGGCATAGATGCATAATTACATCATTTTAGCACGTACACCAAGTTTGAGAGCATTTGGACAAGTTTGGCAATGTAAAGTTGCACAAACTTCAAATATGGACAGAATGGTTTTGAGGGGATTAGATGATGTTCCCTCGATCTTCAAGGCATGAGGCTTTGTAGGATCATCAAATATGTCATATTTGTCATGATAGAATTTCCCTGGAATTTTTGGAGAATATTTCCTTTGTAAATATTTCAAAAGCTTGAAATATCCAGAAAGGGTTTTGGAAGGATTTGCCCAATATTTTGAACATGACCATGTGCTGAAACTCTTATATATGGACAATATATGTCCTATGAGTCTACCTGAATTTTGGCAAATATTTTTGAAATGATTAAATAATTTTTCCCTATTAAAGACCATTTCTGGCCTTAAGAAAAAGCTTTTAAATAAAATATAAAAATAACTTTTAAAATTATAATTTTGTGGTTTCTGGGAGTCCTATACCTAATAGGATTCAAATATACTTTTTGAAAGATTTTTCACACCCTAAATATGGTACTTGCAGTGCAAACCTCAATTCAGGGGTTTTTGGAAAACTAATTTTAGAAAATACCATTTGGCCAAAATATTTTTATAAGAAAATTCTATACTGGTCTATACACATGGCCTGATCATTGGGAAAAGGTTTTGGATCAAGGAGATGAAGTATAAGAGTTGAAGGATTTATTTGATTTTTAGAGCACTAGCAAACAGCAGACAAAAGTCAAATCAAGCAAAATCAAAAACACTCAAAAGTTTTTGCAAATCCACATTTTTAACATGAAAATTAGCTTAAGCAATGTGATATGAAAATCAGGGTGTGACAGAATTGGACAGAGGATCCGCATAGTACCTTCTAATGTAACATAATGTGCCATTTATTTGAGCAGTCTTCCCTGTTAGCGGCATCCGCCCAGGCCGCAGAGGTTTCCGAGCTCAATCGAAGCTTTGAGAAGCTGACGAGGAGCTCGACCGCATTAACAAGAGGTTTGATGAAACTATAAGTATGCGGACTTTGAAAATTATTATGTCAAAAGATGATATGTCTTATTTAAGAGTTTTAACTCATTGTGTGGTGTGATTATGGTCATAGCTGGCGCAGCCGAGGTCGAGACCTCAAGGGTACCCTTGCTCAGGCCAAGAAGGAGGCCGAGGTGAACAAGGCAGTCGCTGAGAAAGCGGTTGCCGAGCTGGAGGCCAAACATGCCTCCCGCGGTCAACATGAGTCTCGGGTGGCCGAAGTCGAACAAGAGCCGCGAGACGCCATCCGCAAATGCGAGGAGTTGGAGCAGAAGACTCCGGACTAAACATCCGAGCTCAACAAAGCTCTCAGTGTTGCCAAGGAGGCACAGAGCGAGTCCAAGAGTGCTCGCGAGGAGATCCACCAGGCGCGGCATATAGCGGCTGGTAAGGCCTTTCTTCTGCAGAGTATCTTTAGAGGTTAGAAGTATGCGTCACTAACTCGAGTGTGGAGTTCTCCAGGCGCGTTTGCGGATCTCCCGGAGAGTATTGCCGACGCTGCCCAATTCTCTGTTCTGGTCGCAATTCCTTGCACCAGAACATCCGACACCTCTGAAGGACCAGCTGAAGCAGCTGGTCGAGCTGCATAAGATGGCGGGTGCGGCTGTGAAGGATTTAGTAGTCCATCTCTGGCCAGCCGAGCCAATCCATAGCAGCTACTTTGGATTGGTGAAGCGGGTCGTCAATGCGAGGTCGCGGGTCGAAGCTGTGAAGTGTTCGACCTGTATAGAAGGTGCCCGAATGGTGTTTGCCCGCGTCAAGATGCACTGGGCGAAGATGAAGGCCACCGAAGTTGCGACCACAGGCCCGCTCGAAGGCAAGGATCATCAGAATCTGGAGACGTACTTCGATGATGTCCTTGAGGGTGCCCACATTGTATAGGGGTAGTGCTCAAAGGACGTGGCTTTTAATTATAGGATCGAGTACTAGGGCCGCCGAACCTCCATGACAGATACTGGTTGGGTGATCCCTATGATCAAAGGTGATCGGACAAGCCGACCATGGGTTGAACTTGGGGGCGACGGGCTCTACGGCATAAACGACCCTTAGTGCGCGCTTGCACTCCCTTTTGGGGATATGTGTGGCGTAGATCATATTCACCGTTTTAACTTCAGGGGAAATTGCTTCTGCCCCCAGTATTCGGTTGGCGAGGCTCGTCTTCGTCCTCGCTTTGAGGTCCTTTCCCCTTGTGTTCGGAATTGAACTTGTGAAAGCACAAGTGCTCCCTGGGTGATTTTGGTAATTAATGTCAACATATCTCTTGTTGGACTAATGTTTTCATCTAGTATATTTCAGACAAGTTCAACAGATGGAGTGGCATGGACTGGAGGATGTGGAAACCCTTCAAGATGATAAGGACAAAAGGATTAGCTCAAGCTCAAAGCTCAGGACTCTACATTTTCTACTTTAGTGATCCAAGATCACATTGAGTCCATAGGAAAACCAATACTATTAAAAGGGGATGAGGTGCTGCTTAATGGCTTGCTTGCTCAAAATGCTTAGTGATATGCTCCAAACCCTCAACCACTTTCTCACATCCACATATGACCCAAAACAAAAGTCATACTCGGCCCCACCAAAAAGATCTATCCGGCACCACCGAGTTCATTTGACATAGCCACTGCTACAAACCCTAATCATTTTCGGTCTCACCGAGATGGGATTGCAAACTCTCTGTTTCCCTTCGTAATATTTCGGTCTTACTGAGATGAGCGATCGGTCCCACCGAGTTTGCAATGCAAACTCTCCGTTTCCTCTTCGTAACGTTTTTGGTCCCACCGAAACGAGCGAATCGGTCCCATCGAGTTTGCCTGACCAACTCTCTGTAAGCTCATTACCAAAATCGGACCGACCAAGTTTGTGTAATCGGTCTCACCGAGATTACTTTATGCCCTAACCCTAATAAAATCGTTCGCACCGAGTTGATCATATCGGTCCCAACGAAATTCCTAACGGTCGCATTATGAACTAAATCGGTCTGACCGAGTTCTCTGAATCGGTCCCGCCGAGTTTGTAAATTGTGTTTAACGGTTAGATTTGCTATATATACCCCTCCACCCACTCTTCACTCGTGGAGAGAGCCATCAGAACATACCTACCCTTCCATCATTCATGTTCTGAGAGAGAACCATCTACTCAAGTGTTGAGATCAAGATATTCCATTCCTACCATATGAATCTTGTTCTCTAGCCTTCCCCAAGTTGCTTTCCACTCAAATCCTTCTTCCATCATATCCAAATCTATGAGGAGCTGTTTGAGTGTTGGGGAGACTATCATTTGAAGCATTTGAGCAAGGAGTTCATCATCAACACACCGTCTATTACCTTTTGGAGAGTGGTGTCTCCTAGATCGGTTAGGTGTCACTTGGGAGACTCTGACAAGATTGTGGAGTTGAACCAAGGAGTTTGTAAGGGCAAGGAGATCGCCTACTTCATGAAGATCTACCCCTAGTGACGCAAGTCCTTCATGGGCGATGGCCATGGTGGGATAGACAAGGTTGCTTCTTTGTCGACCCTTCGTGGGTGGAGCCCTCCGTGGACTCGCGCAGCCGTTACCCTTCGTGGGTTGAAGTCTCCATCAACTTGGATGTATGATAGCACCACCTATCGGAACCAAGACAAAAAATATCCTTGTCTTCACTTGTGATTGCTCCTTCAAACTCCTCCCTTTACCTTCATATGCAATTGATTTACATTCCGTTGTCGCACTCTTAGAATTGCATGTGTAGATTGATTGCTTGACTTGTGCTAAGTTGCTAAAATCTGCCAAGAACTAAAATTGGGAAAAGGCTAGATTTTGCTTTAGTCAAGTGGTCAAAGTTGCATGCTTTACCTCACAATACCTATATACTCTTGTTATGCATGCTTGTTGTGTATTGTAAAAGCTAAACATGTGCTAAATCTCCATTCTAGTATCAAGCATGTTAAAATCTGCCACTTTTCTTGCTAGAGTCTATTCACCCCCCTCTAGGCACATACTCTTATCGATCCTTTCGATTGGTATCAGAGCATTGGTCTCCATTGCTTTGGTTTAATAACCATTGGAGGAAGATGGATGAGTCTACGTTCAGGAGTATTAGACATAGAGTGCCCATGCTTGATGGAGAGTACTTTCATGAATGGAAAAATGAGATGCTTGAGATCTTCAATGAATATCATTTGAAAAGGTACATTGATAATCCTTGCATGCCCCCCATTGATGCTTCAAATCCTACTCTCAATGAGAAACTTGACATGGTTCGAAATCTTAGGACTGTTAATCTTATCACTAGAGGATTGCCTAGAAACTTGCTTGTATGTTTCCCAACTCTGGACTGTGCTTATCCTATATGGAGATTTCTAGAGGAACAATTCCCAAATTATCCCTTGAAAAATCTGGATGAGATTCTCCATAAGTCTATTGCATTAAATAAGATGAGTACTAGTGATCCTAAGTTTGGTGATTGTTTGTTTGAGCTTCGTGAACTCATGCGTGCCAAAGGAGATGTTGGAATAATTAGCAATATCATTTCCAAAGTCATTAGAATTCATAGAGATGAACATTTTTACGGTCATACTTCTAATGAATCTCTCTCTCTAGGTGTTGATCAATCACATGACGATGAGGAACGTGGATACTATGATGAGGAAGATGATAGTTACCTTGATGAACAAATGAGACATTTTGGTCTTATGGCAAATCTTCATGGCTACGCAGCTGGAGGAAAGGAATGGATGCTTGAAAGTGGTTGCACGGATCACATGACCGGAGATAAGGACATGTTTGATGAGCTTGCTAGAAATGATGGTCCATGAAAGTATGTTACTTTTGGTGACAACTCTAAGGGTAAAGTTGTTGGCCTTGGTAAGGTGGCCATATCCAACGATAGCTCAATTAAGAATATCATGCTTGTAGAATCTCTCGGATATAATCTTCTCTCCGTGTCTAGATTAGCTGATTTTGGTTTAAATGTGCTATTCACTCATGTTGATTGCCAAGTCTTTCCTAGAGATAATCACAACATGGTATTTACCGGCACTCATAGAGGTGACCTATACATTGTTGACTTCACTAAGAAAGCCCAACCTCGCACTTGTTTTATTGCTAAATCTTCTAAAGTTTGGTTGTGTTATAGAAGGTTAGGTCATGTCGGTATGCGAAATCATGATAAGCTAATTAAAGGTGATCATATCCTTGGTGTTAAAGATGTTATATTTGACAAGGATAGACTTTGTAGTGCTTGTCAAGCAGGAAAACAAGTTGGAGTAAGTCATCCCGTGAAGAACATCATGACTACTAGAAGACCACTTGAGCTACTTCATATAGATCTTTTTGGTCCCAACGCTTTCAATAGCCTCGGTGGTAACTCTTTTGGATTAGTCATTGTTGATGACTTTTCAAGATTTACGTGGGTGTTCTTTCTTGATGATAAATCACAGGTCCAAAAGATCTTCAAAAACTTTGCTAGGAAGGCCCAAAATCAATTTTAAGTGAAGATCAAGAAGGTTCGTAGTGATAACGGAACGGAGTTCAAGAACGCAAATGTGGATACCTTTCTTGACGAAGAAGGGATTTCACATGAGTTCTTGGCTACGCACACACCTCAACAAAATGGAGTTGTTGAGAGGAGGAACCGGGCACTCATCAAAATGGCAAGAACGATGCTTGACGAATACAAGACGCCAAGACACTTTTGGGCGGAAGCGGTTGAGACAACTTGTCATGCAACAAATCGCTTGTATCTTCACAAGCTTCTCGACAAGACGACATACGAGCTTCTCACGGGTAACAAACCCCAAGTTGGATACTTTCGAGTATTCGACTCAAAGTGCTACATTCTTGATAAGCATCGTCGTTCTAAATTTGCTCCTAAATCTCATGAAGGTTTCCTACTTGGTTATGGCTCAAACTCTCGCACTTACCGTGTCTACAACAATTTCACCCGAAAGGTTGAAGAGACGTTAGATGTGAAGTTTGATGAATCTAACAGCTCACAAGTAGAGCAATTGCCAATTGATGTAGGAGATAAAGATCATTCGGAAGCAATTCAAGACTTGTCTATTGGCAAGATCCGTCCAACGAAGGTGAAAGAAAGTTCTTCGTCCATCCATGTGGAAGCTTCTACCCCACGACAAGGTGAACCACAAGTTGACTCGGAGGCATCCACAAGTGGGACACGCCATGACGAAGGAAACAAGGATGTGCTTCAAGATGAACTTCATCAACCTCCTTCTCCACCTCCACAAGGGGACAACAACACCAACAACAATGAAGAAGGACAAGAAGAAGAAGAAGAAGAAGATGAAGAGGATGTTCCACCTCGACCCAAGCAAAATCTTTCATGAGTTAGAGCAAGAATTGCAAGAGATCACCCCGTAGAGCAAATCTACAATGATATCCAAACCGGGAGAATCACTGCTACGTCTTGAGCTTGCGTTGTATTCCCTCGAAGAGGAAAGGGAGATGCAGCACAGTAGCGTAAGTATTTCCCTCAGTTTTTGAGAACCAAGGTATCAATCTAGTAGGAGACCACACGCCAGTCCCTCGCACCTGCACAAACAAATAAGAACTTCGTAGCCAACGCGATTAGGGGTTGTCAATCCCTTTACGGTCACTTACGAAAGTGAGATCTGATAGAGATGATAATTATTTTTTTGGTATTTTTGGTTTAATAAAACAACAAATAAAAGCAAGAAAAGTAAAGTAGATGTAGATTGATATGTTGAGAATAGACCCGGGGGCCATAGTTTTCTCTAGTGGCTTCTCTCATGATAGCGATATTCTACGGTGGGTAAACAAATTACTGTCGAGCAATTGATAGACAAGCGAATAATTATGAGACTATCTAGGCATGATCATTGTATATAGGCATCACGTCCAGTAGACCGACTCCTGCCTGCATCTACTACTATTACTCCACACATCGACTGCTATCCAGCACACATCTAGTGTATTGAGTTCATACGAACAGAGTAATGCCTTAAGCAAGATGACATGATGTAGAGGGATAAACTCGAGCAATAGGATGTAAACCCCATCTTTTTACCCTCGATGGCAACAATACAATATGTGCCTTGCTGCCCCTACTGTCACTGGGAAAGGACATCGCAAGATTGAACCCAAAGCCAAGCACTTCTCCCATTGCAATAACTATAGATCTAGTAGGCCAAACCAAACCAATAATTCGAAGAGACTTCCAAGGATATTATGAGCACACATAAAAAGTTCAGAGAAGAACAAAATATCTTTCATATATAACCTTGATCATAAACTCACAATTCATCGGATCTCGACAAACACACCGCAAAAAGAGATTACATCGAATAGATCTCCTCGAAGACCAAGGACAACTATGTATTGAGATCCAGAGAGAGAGAAGAAGCCATCTAGATACTAGCTATGGACCCGAAGGTCTATGGTAAACTACTCACAACTCATGGTGAGCGCGATGATGATGATGATGAAGGCCTCCGTGGTGGATCCCCCTCCCGGAACAGGCTCCAAGATGGGATCTGCACGGGAACAGAAGCTGCGGCGGTGGAATTAGGGTTTTCTCTCTGCGTATGGAGTTTCTGGGGTACGTAGGTATATATAGGAAGAAGGAGGGCACCGGGGGCCACACGAGGGGGCCTCAAGGCAGGGGGCGCGCCCCCACCCTTGAGGGCAGCCCCTCTGTCCCCTGACTTGGTCCTGACGTTTCCCGTGCGTGATTTTCTCCAAAAATATCTCTCGCGAGGGTTTCATTCCGTTTGGACTTCGTTTGATATTCCTTTTCTGCAAAACCCTGAAATAGGAAAAAAATAGCAATCTGGACTGGGCCTTTGGGTTAGTAGGTTAGTCCCAAAAATGATATAAAAGTAAATGATAAAGCCCATTAAACATCCAAGACTTCATAAATAAGAGCATGGAACAATCAAAAATTATAGATACGTTGGAGACATATCAAGCATCCCCAAGCTTAATTCATGCTCGTCCTCGAGTAGGTAAATGATAAAAACAGAATTTTTGATGTGGATGCTAACAAATATAGTTTTTCAATGTAAATCTCTTAATTGTGGCATGAATGTTCAGATCTGAAAGATTCAAGATAAAAGTCTATATTGACATAAGAAATAACAATACTTCAAGCAATACTAACAAAACAATCATGTCTTCTCAAAATACTATGGCTAAAGAAAGTTAGTCCTACAAAATCATATAGTGTTGGCTATGCTCCCTTATTATCACACAAAACTATTCATATCATGCACAACCCCGATTTCAGCCAAGCATTTGTTTTCATACTCTATCTTTTCAAACCTTTCAACTTTCACGCAATACATGAGCGTGAGCCATGGATATAGCACTATGGGTGGAATAGAGGTGGTTGTGGAGAAGAGAAAAAAGAGGGAGATAGTCTCACATCGACTAGGCGTATCAACGGGCTATGGAGATGCCCATCAATAGATATCAATGTGAGTGAGTAGGGATTGCCATGCAACAGATGCACTAGAGCTAAATTTGAATGAAAGCTCAACAAAAGAAACTAGTGGGTGTGCATACAACTTGCTTGCTCACGAAGACCTAGGGCATTTGAGGAAGCCCATCGTTGGAATATACAAGCCAACTTCTATAATGAAAAATTCCCACTAGTATATGAAAGCGACTAAGCATGAGACTCTCTATAATGAAGAACATGGTGCTACTTTGAAGCACAAGTGTGGAAAAAGATAGTAGCAATTGTCCCTTTTTTTCTTTTCCTTTTTTTGCGGTGGGGCTTTATAGATTTAGCCTTTCCTCCCATGGGACAATGCTCTAATAATGATGATCATCACACTTTCATTACAACACGAAATTACAACTCGATACTACAACAACAAAGTATGACTCTATATGAATGCCTTCAGCGGTGTACCGGTATGTGCAATGAAACAAGAGTGACATGTATGAAAAGATTATGCATGGTGGCTTTGCCACAAATACGATGTCAACTACATGATCATGCATGGCAATATGACAATATGATGCATGTCATATAAACTGAACGGTGGAAAGTTACATGGCAATATATCTCGGAATGTCTATGGAAATGCCATGATAGGTAGGTATGGTGGATGTTTTGAGGAACAATATGATGGCTGTTTTGAGGAAGGATATATAGTGGGTTTATTATGGCACCGGCGAAAGTTGCGCGGTACAAGAGAGGCTAGCAATGGTGGAAGGGTGAGAGTGCGTATAATCCATGGACTCAACATTAGTCATAAGAACTCGTATACTTATTGCAAAAATCTACGAGTCAGCAAAACAAAGCAATCAACGTATGCTCCTAGGGGGTAGGTTGGTAGGAGTTAACCATCGCGCGCCCCCGACCTCCACACAAAGGTTGGCACTCTACAAATACCTCATGCTCTAACTTAGTCACACAACGATTCACCATCCGTGCATGCTACGAGAATCACTAACCTTAACACAAGTATTTCTCAATTTCATAATAACTCCACTAGCATGACTCTAATATCACTATCCTCATGTCTCAAAACAATTATCAAGCATCCAACATATCATTCTATTCAATGCGCTTGGTGTGAATTTTTTTACTACATTGACATTGGATGTTTATCATGTGAAGACTAGTTTCTTTAGCCTAAACACTTTACCATGCTGTTCTAATATACTCTCAAATAGATATAAGTGAAGCATGAGAGTTCAACAATTTCTACAAAATATTACCACCACCATGCTCTAAAAGATATAAGTGAAGCACTAGAGCAAAAACTATTCAACTCAAAAGATATAAGTGAAGCACTTAGAGTGTCCTAATAATTTGTAGGGCATATCTAACTCTCTCAAATAGGTGTGTCCAGCAAGGATGATTGTGTCAAACTAACAAGCAAAGACTCAAATTATACAAGACGCTCCAAGCAAAACACATAACATGTCGCGAATAAAAATATAGCTCCAAGTATAGTTACCGATGGATGAAGACGAAAGAGGGGATGCCTTCCCGGAGCATCCCCAAGCTTAGGATTTTGATTATCTTGAATTTACCTGGGGTGCAATGGGCATCCCCAAGCTTAGGCCATTGCTACTCCTTGTTCCATAGTCCATCAAAGCAATACTCAAAACTTGAAAACTTCACAACACAAAACTTAGACAAAAATTCTCGTGATCTCCGTTAGTATGAGAAAGCAAACCACTACTCAAAGGCACAGAAATGACTTAATTATTTGTTTATATTGGTGTTAAACCTACTGTACTCCAAGTTCTCTATGGTTCATATCCTCCAATATTACTCATAGACGCATCGGGATAAGCAAACAACACACGAAAAACATAATCTGTTAAAAATAGAATAGTCTGTAGTAATCTGCAGGGTTCACCTACTTCTGGAACTCTAAAAAATTCAAAATAAATTGGTAAATTTTCGCAATTTGTCTATCAATCAGCAGCAAAAAGAATCAACTAAAAAGCATGCTCCAGTAAAATCACGACTACTTTAGCAAGCGCTAACGATCTGTTTTTTCACAGCAAGATCATATAAACTCCACACAAGTCTTACCAAAGGTTCTACTTGGCACAAACACTAAACAAAACATGAAACCACATATAATCAGAGGCTAGATGCAATATTTATTCCCTAACAGCAACAAAAGCAAAAAACATAAATTTGGGTTGCCTCCCAACATGCGCTATCGTTTTACGCCCCTAGCTAGGCACGATACAAGATAGATCTAGGTATTGCCATCCTTGGAAGGCAATCCATAAGTGGCTCTCATGATAGATTCATATGGTAATTTGATTTTCTTTCTAGGAAAGTGTTCCATGCCGTTGCTTAATGGAAATTGGAATCTAATATTTTCTTCCTTCATATCAATAATTGCACCAATCGTTCTAAGAAAAGGTCTACCAAGAATAATAGGACATGAAGGATTGAAATCTATATCAAGAACAATGAAATCTACGGGCACATAATTCCTATTGGCAACAATAAGAACATCATTAATTCTTCCCATAGGTTTCTTAATAGTGGAATCCGCAAGATGCAAATTTAAAGAACAATCATCAAGCTCATGGAATGCTAGCAAATCACACAAAGTTTTTGGGATAGTGGAGACACTTGCACCCAAATCACACAAAGCATAGCATTCATGATCTTTTATTTTTATTTTTATAGTAGGTTCCCATTCATCATAAAGCTTTCTAGGTATAGAAACTTCCAACTCAAGTTTTTCTTCATAATATTGCATCAAAGCATCAACTATATGTTTAGTGAAAGCTTTATTTTGACTATAAGCATGCAGAGAATTTAGCACGGATTGCAACAAGGAAATACAATCAATCAAAGAGAAATTATCATAATTGAATCCCTTGAAATCCAAAGTAGTGGGTTCATCACTATGCAAAGTTTTAATCTCTTCGTTCCCACTTTTAACAATTTTAGAATCAAGATCTAAAAACTCCGAATCATTGGCACACCTTAAAGTAGAATCATCTCCAATCCTATTCTCAACAAGATTAATACTAGAAAACAAGGATCTAATAGGAGACACAGCAATAACTTTTAGATCTTCATCTTTATTTTCATGATAACTAGAAGAACACGATTTAATATAGTCTTCTCTTTTAGAATGCATTCTAGCGGTTCTTTCTTTGCATTCATCAACGGAAATTCTCATGGCTTTGAGAGACTCATTGATATCATGCTTAGGTGGGTTAGATCTAAGTTTCAAAGAATCAACATCAAGAGTAACTCTATCCACACTTCTAGCCAATTCATCAATCTTAAGCAATTTCTCTTCAAGCAAAGCATTTAAATTCTTTTGCGAGATCATAAACTCCTTAACACTAGTTTCAAATTCAGAAGGCATCTTTCCATAAGAGTTGTTATAGGAATTACCATAATTATTAGAGGAATTACTAGGGAAAGGCCTAGGATTAAAATTACCTCTATAAGCATTGTTACCAAAATTATTCGTACCAACAAAATTCACATCCAAAGATTCATTGTTATTCTCAATCAAAGTGGACAAAGGCATATCATTAGGATCAGAAGAAGCACTCTTAGCAGCAAACAATTTCATAAGTTCATCCATCTTTCCACTCAAAACACTAATTTCTTCGATAGCATGCACTTTTTTACTAGTAGATCTTTCGATGTGCCATTGAGAATAATTAACCATAATATTATCAAGGAGTTTGGTAGCTTCTCCTAAGGTGGTTTTCATGAAAGTGCCTCCGGCGGCCGAATCTAAAAGATTTCTAGAAGCAAACTTCAAGCCAGCATAAAAGTTCTGAATAATCATCCATAGATTCAAACCATGTGTAGGGCAATTACGTATCATCAATTTCATTCTCTCCCAAGCTTGTGCAACATGCTCATGATCTAGTTGCTTAAAATTCATAATCGTTTCTAAGAGAGATGATCTTAGCATGAGGGAAATACTTAGAGATAAAAGCATCTTTGCACTTATTCCACGAATCAATACTATTTCTAGGCAAAGAGGAGAACCAAGTTTTAGCATGATCTCTAAGTGAAAACGGAAATAACTTCAATTTAACAATATCGTTATCTGTATCCCTTTTCTTTTGCATATCACACAAATCAACAAAGTTGTATAGATGGGTAGCGGCATCTTCACTAGGAAGGCCGGAGAATTGCTCTTTCATGACAAGATTCAACAAAGCAGCATTGATCTCACAAGATTCAGCGTCGGTAGTAGGAGCAATCGGAGTGCTAATAAAGTCATTGTCGTTGGTATTGGAGAAGTCACACAATTTGGTATTGTTCTAAGCCATAGTGACAAGCAAGCAATCCAACACACACAAGCGAACAAGAAACAAGCGAACAAAAAACACACGACGGAAGAAGGGCGAATAAAACGGCAAGGGTGAAGTGGGGGAGAGGAAAACGAGAGGCAAATAAATGTAATGCGAAGGATAAGGGTTTGTGATAGGTACTTGGTATATGACTTTTGCGTAAGCCTCCCCAGCAACGGCGCCAGAAATTCTTCTTGCTACCTCTTGAGCTTGCGTTGTATTCCCTCGAAGAGGAAAGGGAGATGCAGCATAGTAGCGTAAGTACTTCCCTCAGTTTTTTAGAACCAAGGTATTAATCCAGTAGGAGACCACGCGCCAGTCCCTCGAACCTGCACAAACAAATAAGAACTTCGCAGCCAACGCGATAAGGGGTTGTCAATCCCTTTACGGTCACTTACGAAAGTGAGATCTGATAGAGATGATAATTATATTTTTGGTATTTTTGGTTTAATAAAACAGCAAATAAAAGCAAGAAAAGTAAAGTAGATGTAGATTGATATGTTGAGAATAGACCCGGGGGCCATAGTTTTCTCTAGTGGCTTCTATCATGGTAGTGATATTCTACGGCGGGTAAAAAAATTACTGTCGAGCAATTGATAGAAAAGCGAATAATTATGAGACTATCTAGGCATGATCATTGTATATAGGCATCACGTCCGAGACAAGTAGACCGACTCCTGCCTGCATCTACTACTATTACTCCACACATTGACCGCTATCCAGCATGCATCTAGTGTATTGAGTTCATACGAACGGAGTAACGCGTTAATCAAGATGACATGATGTAGAGGGATAAACTCAAGCAATATGATGTAAACCCCATCTTTTTATCCTCGATGGCAACAATACAATACGTGCCTTGCCGCCCCTACTGTCATTGGGAAAGGACACCGCAAGATTGAACCCAAAGACAAGCACTTCTCCCGTTGCAAGAACTATAGATCTAGTAGGCCAAATCAAACCAATAATTCGAAGAGACTTGCAAGGATATTATGAGCACACATAAAAAGTTCAGAGAAGAACCAAATTTCTTTCATAGATAACCTTGATCATAAACTCACAATTCATCGGATCTTGACAAACACACCGCAAAAAGAGATTACATCGAATAGATCTCCTCGAAGACCGAGGAGAACTTTGTATTGAGATCCAGATAGAGAGAGAAGAAGCTATCTAGATACTAGCTATGGACCTGAAGGTCTATGGTAAACTACTCACAACTCATGGTAAGGGTGATGATGATGATGATGAAGGCCTCCATGGTGGATCCCCCTCCCGGGACAGGCTCCAAGATGGGATGTCCACGGGAACAGAAGCTACAACGGTGGAATTAGGGTTTTCTCTCTGCGTATGGAGTTTCTGGGGTACGTAGGTATATATCGGAAGAAGGAGGGCATCGGGGGCCACACGAGGGGGCCTCGAGGCAGGGGGCGCGCCCTGGGAAGGGGGGCGCGCCCCCACCCTCGAGGGCAGCCCCTCTGTCCCCTAACTTGGTCCTGACGTTTCCCGTGGGTGATTTTCTCCAAAAAAATATCTCTCACGAAGGTTTCATTCCGTTTGGACTCCATTTGATATTCCTTTTCTGCAAAACCCTGAAATATGCAAAAACAGCAATCTGGACTAGGCCTTTGGGTTAGTAGGTTAGTCCCAGAAATGATATAAAAGTGAATGATAAATCCCATTAAACATCCAAGACTTCATAAATACTAGCATGCAACAATAAAAAATTATAGATACGTTGGAGACGCATCAATCACTCGCTCTAAATTTCGTTTAGCTAACTTTTGTGAACATTACACTTTCATATCTAACCTTGAACCTATGAAGGTTGAAGATGCTCTTGATGATCCAGATTGGGTGAACGCCATGCACGAAGAGCTACACAACTTTAAGAGAAATCAAGTGTGGACATTGGTCGAAAAGCCCAACAACAACCACAACATCATCGGTGCCAAATGGGTGTTTCGCAACAAGCAAGACGAAGATGGTCAAGTCGTCCGCAACAAAGCACGTCTGGTCACCCAAGGCTACACTCAAGTTGAAGGTATGGACTACGGTGAGACATACGCCCCCGTTGCTAGACTTGAATCCATTCGCATCTTGCTTGCCTATGCTAATCACCATGATATCACCTTGTACCAAATGGACATTAAAAGTGATTTTCTCAATGGTGAAATTGAGGAGGAAGTTTATGTTAAACAACCTCCTGGCTTTGTTAATCCCAAGAAACCCGATCTTGTTTACAAACTACACAAAGCTCTTTATGGTCTTAAACAAGCTCCTAGAGCATGGTATAAATGCTTGACCAAGTTCCTAATTGAAAAAGGCTTTGAGATTGGAAAAATAGATTCCACTCTTTTTACAAAAAGGGTTAATGGTGAATTATTTGTGTGCCAAATTTATGTTGATGATATCATATTTGGTTCTACTAACCCCCATTTTAGTGAAATGTTTGGAAAGCTAATGTCGGAAAAGTTTGAGATGTCTATGATGAGTGAACTCAAGTTCTTTCTTGGTTTGCAAATCAAGCAAACTAAAGAGGGTACTTTCGTTTCTCAAACAAAGTATACCAAGGACTTGTCCAAGAAGTTCAACATGCAAGAATGCAAAGGTATGACTACACCCATGCCTACTAGTGGACATCTTGACTTGACTAAGGGTGGCGAACCAGTTTATCAAAAGGTTTACCGCTCTATGATTGGTTCATTGTTATATCTATGTGCCTCCCGTCCCGATATTATGCTAAGTGTGTGCATGTGTGCACGATACCAAGTGGCTCCTAAAGAATTTCATCTTAAGGCTGTGAAAAGGATAGTGAGATACCTAATTCATACACCAAATTTTGGCATTTGGTATCTTGAGAGGTCCTCTTTTGATCTTGTAGGCTACTCCGATTCGGACTATGCCGGTGACACGGTTGATAGAAAGTCCACTTCGGGTACTTGTCAATTTCTTGGTAGATCTCTTGTGTCTTGGTCCTCCAAGAAACAAAACTCGGTATCCTTATCCACCGCTGAAGCGGAATACATTGTCGCTGGTTCATGTTGTGCTCAATTGCTTTGGATGACCCAAACTCTTAAAGATTATGGGATATATGTGAAACATGTTCCATTGCTTTGCAACAATGAAAGTGCTATTAACATTGCCCATAACCCCGTGCAACATTCTCGAACTAAGCATATTGAAGTTCGTCATCATTTCATTCGAGATCATGTTGCTAAGGGTGATATCAATCTTAAACATGTCCGCACCGATAAGCAATTAGCGGATATATTTACTAAACCACTTGATGAGAAAGTGTTTTGCAGGTTGAGAGGAGAATTGAACATTATTGATGCCTCAAACTTGGAGTAGGAACTCCATTTGGATACATGCAAGGCATAAGCCTTTAACCAATCCTTGACCTTTTCTCTTATGATCAAATGTCTTGGATATATTTGTACCCTTGCATGCTATCTAACTCTTGTAGGTACTTGGATGAATCTAAATCCATGAGATTGCAACTCACTCATATCTTGACCAATCTCTATATCACCAAGTCTCTACACCGTCGTGGATGAAGACTAGGAAGCAAGAAACTCTTCAACATATCCTTTGACAAGTTCTATATATCAAATTTCATTTGGTATCAAGTTTTCATGATTGTCATTTTGGATACACAAGTGCTCTTTCTTGCAAGACTAACCCATGTAGGTAGATGAACTCAAACTACAAGTGGTGCTCCCAATTCTTGATGAGCTACATCAACCTTGAGCAACCCACACAAGTTCAACTACATGATCAAGACCAACATCACTACCCAAGGTATGTTATTCTATCTTAGAGAAGCTTTACCTCAAGTCATGGGTCAAAGCAGCTCAACAAGATGTGAACACATCAAATGCTTAAACGAAAAATGGTAACCCCATTTTGAGCTTAAATGATGAGTATGACCTACGATCAAGTGTCTTCACTGGACTCCTAAGTCAATATACTCTAACATAGGTGACTTTGTCGCCGACCAATTCTAGATGAAGTTCTCTAGTGTTTCTTTGTGCTCTTGCATTTTGTTTCCCTTCTTTAAACAAAAACAAAAAAACTTCATCTAGATTTTCTTTTCTCTGTTTTGTTCTGCATTTTCTGCATCCAATTCGTTGCAAATCCATCAGTTAATTCTTTGCAAATCTTTGTGAGAACTTATTTGCCTAGTGAGCTGAGATGGAAAATTGCTCTCTCTGTATTGAACTCGGACCCACTGATTTGCCTCTTTCGGTCAAACCGAACCATCTCGGTGCCATCGAATGAAACAACTCGGTGCTACCGATTTCAATACTGAGGAGACAATTTGTCATTTGCATCCTGCACGTTTATTCCAGCTCCACTCTATGATACTTGTCCTCTACAAGCATCACATTTTTACACAGCTCTGCTCTGTGACTCAAGGACTGCACCTATTTTGACTCACACTCCAGAAGATCCCTTTTTGGAAATTGATGTCAAAGGGGGAGAGAGAGTGCACATCAAAGCTTCTGGGAGAGAGAGAGCTCAAAGCTTAAGGGAGAAAAATCACATGCCCCAGATGCTTGGTGTTCAAGAGGAGAGTAGTTACATGTCTTTAAGAGGGGAAAGACATGTCTATGTTATTGACCTGTTTTGCTCTGATTCTTTCCCTACTTTCTTCCATTATCCAATATAAGATTCAGTGGGACAAAGACTGCTAGGGAAGAAAGTCTTTGAATTCATTGCATATCTTTTACCTTTGGAACATGTCTGTATTCAAGAGTACCTAGTACTCACTCTCTACATGTTATCCCAATCTTGATACTCTTGTGACTCTATTGTTGCTCTGTCTAGTAGATGTACCTGCGTTATCTAACCTTGTTTACTCAGGTTCATTCCTTCATAAGCCAGCTCAAGATCACAAGGTAAGTATATGCATCACACTCATGTGCATGAAGATTTCTTGCTGATGTACATATTGTTTGCAAGAAGGAATCATGAACATGATGATACACTTCATATATTCCTATCATTTGCTCTAATGCATATAGCCAAGATACATGTAACTCATTGCTTGCTCTATCATGCCTATGCTTTCACATGTTCTTATACTCCATATTCACATGATTGCATACATGTAGGGGGAGCCTATGCATGTTACATGTCCTTTCAAAGCTTTACTTGTTATCCTTCATATCTTTATCTAAAGCTTTCATGTATGTTGTCACCAATTACCAAAAGGGGGGAGATTGAAAGCACAAGTGCTCCCTGGGTGATTTTGGTAATTAATGTCAACATATCTCTTGTTGGACTAATGTTTTCATCTAGTATATTTCAGAAAAGTTCAACACATGGAGTGGCATGGACTAGAGGATGTGGAAACCCTTCAAGATGATAAGGACAAAAGGATTGGCTCAAGCTCAAAGCTCAGGACACTACATTTTCTATTTTAGTGATCCAAGATCACATTGAGTCCATAGGAAAGCCAATACTATTAAAAGCGGATGAGGTGCTGCTTAATGGCTTGCTTGCTCAAAATGCTTAGTGATATGCTCCAAACACTCTACCACTTTCTCACATCAACATATGTCCCAAACCAAAAGTCAAACTCGGCCCCACCGAAAAGATCTATCCGGCACCACCGAGTTCACTTGACATAGCCACTGCCAGAAACCCTAATCATTTCGGTCTCACCAAAAGGGATCTCGGTCTCACCGAGATGGGATTGCAAACTCTCTGTTTCCCTTCGTAACATTTCGGTCTCACCGAGATGAGCGATCGGTCCCACTGAGTTCGCAATGCAAACTCTCTGATTCCTCTTCATAACGTTTTCGGTCTCACCGAAACGAGCGAATCGGTCCCACCGAGTTTGCCTGACCAACTCTCCATAAGCTCATTACCAAAATCGGTCCCATCAAGTTTGTGTAATCGGTCTCACCGAGATTACGTTATGCCCTAACCCTAATAAAATCTGTCCCACCGAAATGCCTAACGGTCACATTATGAACTAAATTGGTCTGACCGAGTTCTCTGAATCGGTCCCATCGAGTTTGGTAAATTGTGTGTAATGGTTAGATTTTGTGTGGAGGATATATATACCCCTCCACCCACTCTTCACTCATGGAGAGAGCCATCAGAACATACCTACACTTCCATCATTCATGTTCTGAGAGAGAACCACCTACTCAAGTGTTGAGATCAAGATATTCCGTTCCTACCATATGAATCTTGTTCTCTAGCCTTCCCCAAGTTGCTTTCCACTCAAATCCTTCTTCCACCATATCCAAATCTGTGAGTAACTATTTGAGTGTTGGGGAGACTATCATTTGAAGCATTTGATCAAGGAGTTCATCATCAACACACCGTCTATTACCTTTTGGTGAGTGGTGTCTCCTAGATTGGTTAGGTGTCACTTGGGAGCCTCCGACAAGATTGTGGAGTTGAACCAAGGAGTTTGTAAGGGCAAGGAGATCGCCTACTTCGTGGGTGATGGCCATGGTGGGATAGACAAGGTTGCTTCTTCGTCGACCCTTCGAGGGTGGAGCCCTCCGTGGACTCGCGCAGCTGTTACCCTTTGTGGGTTGAAGTCTCCATTAACTTGGATGTACGATAGCACCACCTATCGGAACCAAGACAAAAAACATCCTTGTCTTCACTTGTGTTTGCTCCTTCAAACTCCTCCCTTTACCTTCATATGCAATTGCTTTACATTCCACTGATGCACTCTTAGAATTGCATGTGTAGGTTGATTGCTTGACTTGTGCTAAGTTGCTAAAATCTGCCAAGAACTAAAATTGGGAAAAGGCTAGATTTTGCTTTAGTCAAGTGGTCAAAGTTGCATGCTTTACCTCACAATACCTATATACTCTTGTTATGCATGCTTGTTGTGTACTATGAAAGTTAAACATGTGCTAAATCTCCATTCTAGTATCAAGCATGTTAAAAGCTGCCACTTTTCTTGCTAGAGTCTATTCACCCCCCCCCCCTCTAGGCACATACTCTTCTCGATCCTTTCAACTTGCCGGCCTGCTTGAAGACCTAACAATTTATGTTAGTGTGGTTTGCAGGTTTGTCAAGGGTGCCATGAATCTGGCAAGGTCTCTCTAATATCTTGTCCAAGCTGGATGGACCGTCTCTGTTGCCTTTGAACGGCTTCTTTCGTTGACCGGACCTGAAGCCACTGAATCCGGCATTTACTGCCGTGTCATCTGTTTCTCCGTTATTGTTCTGATGCTTATTATTATTGCGTCGTGGATTGCCATTGCCGTCCCTGACTTCGGAGGTGCAAGGGTAGCTGGTACTGTTGCTTCTACAAGCTAGCCAGCTGTCTTCACCTGCGCAAAAGTGGGTCATGAGTGTAGTAAGGGATTCCATTGTCTTCGGCTTCTCCTGGCCAAGGTGTCTTGCGAGGCATTCGTCTCAGATGTTGTGTTTGAATGTCGCTAAGGCTTCGGCATCTGGACAGTCGGTGATTTGGTTCTTTTTAGTTAAGAACCAATTCCAAAGCTTGCGGGCTGACTCCCCGGGTTGCTGGATTATGTGCTTAAATCATCAGCATCCGGTGGCCAGACATAAGTGCCCTGAAAGTTAGCCCGGAAAGCGTCCTCTAAATCTTCCCAGCTTCCTATGGAGTTCTCTGGGAGGTTGTTCAACTAGTGTCGAGCTGTCCCTTTCAACTTTAAAGGTAAGTATTTGATGGCATGGAGGTCATGTCCACGAGCCATGTGGATGTGAAGAATAAAATCTCCAATCCATACAGTGGGATCCGTCGTTGCATCATATGCCTCGATGTTCACGGGTTTAAACCCTTCTGAAAATTGGTGATCCATCACCTCATCGGTAAAGCACAGAGGGTGCGCAACGCCCCTGTATCGTGCAACATCGCGACATAGTTCGGATGGCATCTGTGTTCATTGTTGACTTTGAATTTGATTGTATCTGGTGTGCTTGGCTTGATATCCACCATCCCGTGTGGGAGCATGTTCTCTTGATCCATAGATCGATCTGGCATGACCGGCTTTTTTATTCAGGTCCTGACGTAGATCGTACTTATGGCCCTAAGACGTTGTATCCTTTCCTTTATAGTGGGGAGGTGTGGGCTGGTATACAACATTTCTAGCCGCTTTGTCCCGTCCACCAGGTGGTCGGTCCGGTTGATCGGCCTGATCGTGCCTCAATGGAATTGGCGCAAGGGCCTCTTCATCGAATTGTGGTAGCAATTTGCCCTTGGGATAGCTCTTTGTTTGGCGCTCACGGCTGTATCTCTCTTCGGCGTCTAGCACTTCATTCCATCTATCATTGAGCGTATCATGCTCGGCTTTAAGCCGCTGCTGCTGCTTTTTAAGTCTCCTTGATGTGGCAATAAGGCGTTGTTGAAAGCGTTCTTGTTCTAGGGGTTCCTCTGGGACGATGAATTCCTTGTCTCCTAGGCTGACATCCTCTTGGGAGACAGGTAGGTAGTTATTGTCTGCAGAATCATTGTGATGGGTGAGTTGTTCAGGATTGCATTGACCATCTTCTCGCTCATCCTTCTCTAACGCTGGCTCTGCGAGGTCTTCGGCGTCCTCTGGAGCTTCATTGTCTCCAGTTCCGGTATTACTTTCCCTTTCTCGACGCGACCGTGAGCGGCGCCGCTGGCGCCGGCGCTTAGGAGGTTCATAGACGGGCCTATCCTGCTCTGGATCTTTATCGCCATCGTCGTCCTTCTCCTTGGATGTGTCCATCATGTATATGTCGTAGGTAGAAGTGGTCGTCCATCGCCCGGTGATGGGAGGGTTTTGACCTAGATCAGCTTCGATGCCATTGTCCATCCTATCTAATCTTCGAAAGCGTAGTATAGTACGTCGGTTAAGTCTTCGACCATGGCTACCAAGTCGGTGGTGGGTGGGAAGAAAAATTCCCCTGATCTTAGCCCCTAGTTTTAACTGGGCATAGTTCGGCGGTGAATCATTCGTAATGGCGAGAGATTGCAGCAAGCCCAGCGCCTCGTTTAAGAGCGAGAGCTGGATAGGAGTTAGGGGGTCTGCGGAACTAGGCTCGGTGATGACCACTTGGTTGCGCCCGAAGAGTGTGGATCCCAAGAGTTCAGAGCTCGTAATTTGAGACGAGTCCGGTTTCCCTGCGGTGGGGAGGGTCCCGCTCAATCCTGGGTTCGTGAGCGGTACAACCGCCGTTGAATCTCCAGCTAGAAGTTCCATGGAGGGGGAGAGTCAGGCGGGGTTTATCCTCCCATCTTCGGACGAAGCGATCTGCTCCGGATCTAGGGCCAGAGCGGTCGTGGGTGTAGACCCCTAGATGGGACCTGATGATAGATCTGAGATGTCTTATCCGTGTAGGCAGGGAGCGATAGCCGCAGGTGTAAATCCTTCGAAGATCAAGTCTCCTCGGATGTCAGCAACATAATTCAAACTTTCAAACCTTATCTGATGACCAGGGGCGTAGCTGTCAACCTGCTCAAGGTTGCCATCCGAGTTGGCGCATAGCACGAAGCCGTCAAACACGAAAAGCTGGTCGGGGAGGAAGATCTCCCCGGGGGTGGCGCCATCGCTGATGACGAGGCGAGCCATCAATCCTGCTGTTGACGACACAACGGAACTCTCAATGAAAGCACCAATGCCTGTGTCAAAACTGGCGGATCTCGGGTAGGGGGTCCCGAACTGTGTGTCTGAGGATCAATGGTAACAAGGGAATGGGGACACGATGTTTACCCAGGTTCAGGCCTTCTCTATCGAGGTAATACCCTACTTCCTGCTTGATTGATCTTAATAAATGTAGGGTTACAAGATTTGATCTACCTCGAGATCGTAATGGCTAAACCCTAGAAGTCTACCCTATGTAATTGTGATTCCGCCTCTATGGACTAAAACCCTCTGGTTTATATAGGTACCGGAGGGACCTAGGGTTGTACATGATCATCTTGCTGAGGAAGGAAACATTACACCCGGACTTTAAACTTGCCATTCTACACATATAGGAGTCACATCCGGATACGAGGGATAGTCTTCTGCGGTGATCTTCACGGCCCATTAGTCCGGCCCATAACGAGTAATCCGACCACTCGAGGACCCCTTAATCCAAGACTTCCTCACTTGCAAAGCCTCATGTGATGCTCCTACTTCATCAAGTGAGAAACAAGTCTTCAATGAAGAATTGAGCTTAATGGTGAAGAACTTCAACAAGTTCTACATGAATAGAAGCAAAGAGAGAAGCTCCAAGTCAAGGGCCTACAATGACAAAAGATCTTCTAGTCATGATCACAATTGCTACAATTGTGGGAGACCCGGACACTACTCAAATGAGTGTACGGCTCCACACAAGAGAAGAGAAGATTCACCCAAAAGGAGAAGTAAAAGAGATGAATCACCTCCAAGAGAGAGAAGGAGTAGAGATGATCATTATGAACGAAGACCGTCTCGTAGAAGAAAGGATTCAGAAAGGAGACAAATCATCAAGGAGCTATACAAGACAAAGACATCAAACTCATGTTGGTGAATGGGTATCCGATTCCGACTCCGATGACCACTCCGAGAGGAGCTATTACTCCGACTTCGCATATACTCAAGATGAAGGTGTTGCCGGAATTGCTCTTGTGTCATCCAACTCCTATGATATATTTGACTCACCTAATGAAGGAATTGGAAGATGCTTCATGGCTAAAGGCCCTAAGGTATCACACCCCGAATCTTGATTTAAATAGTGATGAAGATGATTTGCTAGTAGATGATGATTTACTTGTTGGTAGCACTAGTGATGAAAACTATGATGAAAACTATGATGAAGTTGATATTAATCATGCTAATCAAGATGAAATGAATGATAATGATAAGAAGTAAATTGAGTGTCTAACTAAAGAACTAAACACTCTTAAGTTAGCTCATGAAACTACCTTAGAGGATCATCGAGAGCTTTTAAAAACTCATGAGAAGCTATGCTTTGAAAATCTCAACCTAGAGCAAGAATATGGGTTCTTAAAAGCAATCAATGATAATCTTCATAAGAAAACTTCTTATTACATTGCCAAGCATTTACTCTTGTCTACTTACATGCCACAAGTGAAATCTAGCAACAAGAGTAAGAAAGATTCTTCTTCTAGTAGTAACAATAATCATGCTAAATCCAATATTGTTGCTTCTAGTAGTTATCTTGATTCCACTAATGATTCTCTTAGCTAAGTTACACTTGAGCAAGAAAATAGCTTATTGAAGGGAATTATATAGAAACATGTTTATAAGAGCCTTGCCGGAAGTAAGCAATTCAAGGAAATTGTACGCAAGCAAGGAAGGCACCAGAAGAATCAATGTGTTGGTTTTGAATGAAAGTTCAATGCTAATGGAGTTGAGTGGGAAGAAGATCAATACTGTCGTGGTGGGCGCACGATAGATGCCAAGGGATGGCTAAAGATAGGAGGCGGCTCGAGGGCACTGGTGGACTCCATAAGCGGGGTTGGTATGAGCGAGCGCGGGACGCAAGACATACCCAGTTTTGGGGCTCTCCGGGGAGATAATACCCTTAATCCTACCGAAGGTGGTTGATGTTTTACCAGTATAGAGTTACTCCTTGAGTTGTGTGGTGGAAGGAGGAAGACAGGCCAGGGCTTAGGCTGATTTTCCTGAGGTGTGTCTATCTTGTTCTCTAGTTCTCGTCCCCGTATGCATGAGGGCTCTGGGGGTTTTATAGGTCAACCCCCCAGGGATACAATGGTAATGTTACACAGACGTGGGGCTAGGTTATCATCGTCTGGGATGAGAGAGGTGGGAACGAGCATTCGCGAGCATGATGATGCGAGAGGACTCCCTTGGTCACTTTATAAATAAGTGCCCAGGGTACAAGTAGCACTGTGGATGATGGTGGTGATGGATGAACCATGTCCTGTAGATGACGAGGTGCACTATAGATGACGACGCGGCACTGTAGATGATGATGCGACACACTGCTCCAATATTTGCCGTCTCGTCTGCGCATGTCCGATGGGACACGGTAGTTGACTTCGGGCAGCCGACTTGCTGGAGGAACTGGCCGCAGGCCGGAGCAGCTGACCCGGACAAGCTGACACCCCATCCGGTTCACTGTCTTGGGACTACCCGGGGTCACCCCCCTGACAGTAGCCTCCGAGCCTCCGGGCAACTTGAAACGTTGGGCGGAGGGTTTGTGCTGATGTTGATGTAAACGATGTTGTCGAAGACAGCCGACTTACTTCTTGTGGGGAGCTCGAGCGCGAGCGCACCCACTGGGTGTAGCCTCCGAGCCTCTAGGCGACTCTGAACAGTCGGGCGGAGGGTTTCCGCAAACTTTGATGAAGAAGCCGACGGCGATGTCGAGGGTGCCGGGCGCGGATACAGAGTCCGCCGGCCGGAGGGCGCGGCGCCCTACCTGACACGGACGCGGAGTCCGCCGACTGAGTGGGGGCGCGCGAGCGCACCCACTGGGTGTAGCCTCCGAGCCTCCGGGCAACTTGGAAAAGTTGGGCGGAAGGTCTTAGCTATTGTTGGAGAAGCTGACGGTGACATCGAGGGTGCCGGGTGCGGACACGGAGTCCGCCGGCAGGAGGGTGCGGGGCCCTGCCGGACGCGGACGCAGAGTCCGCCGGCTGAGTGGGCGGGCACGAGCGCACCCACTGGGTGTAGCCTCCGAGCCTCCGCGCAACTTGGAAAAGTTGGGCGGAGGGTCTTCACTGCTGTTGATGACGGTGGCCGGCTACTTGCTGCAGCCGGCGTGTAGCCTCTGAGCCTCCGGGAAAGGGGGGTTCCCCACATAGGTGATCGTGCAAAAGACAAGGTTAGCCCGTGCAGATATATCAAATGTTTGCTTTCAACATTGTAAATTTTATGCAGAGGGTGCCGATTAGGTTTTGTCCGAGCCCCCTTCAGTCTTTCTGATGTCCCCTCCTCCCTTTGGCTTTGCCTCTTGTTAGCTAGACAGCCCGGAGCCGGTCTGTAGCTGGTACGAAGAGTGGCCGCGGAGTGGAGCGTACAATACTCGGACTACATGAGCGGATTCGACCGAGCAGATACTCATAAAGGAAGCGACCGGGTTGCCCTAGCCGTCTTTCCCCGGACGTTTTTCGCGTGGGGTGACCTCCAGCTTTTGCTCTCGCTTGCCGGACAGCCACGCTGCGGTTTGCGGCTGAGAGTGGGCCTTTGGTACCGTATGCGCTACTAAGCTGTCTGCGAGAAAGAACGTATCGGGCCGAGCGGCCAGCCTCCGGGTCGAGACTAGCCGGCGTCGGAGCGTATAGTGATGCAACTGTAATAAAGACGGAAGTGGTCCCCGAGTGTCGCTCGGGGTTATCCGTGTTTGCACGTGGTGCGAAGGTATATGATTGAGGAGCTCACATTGATTTTCGTGTAGACGAGGCGGGTGTTGTCGATGACGACCGGTTGCCGGTTTGCAGCTGGTGGATCCCACCCACTGGGTGTAGCCCCCGAGCCTCCGGGTGGCTCGAGGGGTGCCCCAGCAGGTCGGACCCGATCGGCTAGGCGTCGAAGCGGACAAGCAGCCGGGCTGGCTCGCAAGCTGGCCAGGCGTCAACAGGCAGTGACACGGGCAAGCGAAGAAGCCATCACACACATTTTTTCTTTTTTAGCCGGCATCTATTTTCCCAGCCGACATCACTTTTTTTCTTCTAACCAGGTTGGCCCCAGCTGGTATCTCTTTTTATTTCCTTTCACCACGAGAGGAGCCGGCCCAAGCGGGACGCGGCGGAGGCCGGCTGGAATGCCCAGCCAATGGTCGGGTCACGGTCGAAGCCGGCGTCCGGGTCGCGGCCGAAGCCGGCGAGGGCGCGCGCGAGGAGGCCAGGCTAGGCGGGGGGAAGCCGACACGAGGCTGGGTTGTGGGCGAGCCGGCAGGCGGCCGACGCGTGCGGACCCGACGCGGAGAGCAGCGCGGGCGGAGCTGGCGCGGAGCGTGCGCGGACGAACGATCAGCGGAGGGACAGGCACACGCGCAGGCCCGCGCGGGGAAGAGCCGAAGGCCTGGTGGGAGGAGAAGCCGGACAGCACGGGAGCTGATCGCCGGGTTGCGGGGAAGCCGGCGTAGGGGCGAAGCCGGCCACCGTGGGAGCCGGCCAGGGACGCGCGGAGCCGCCGGGGCGGCGTGGGGGCGCGAGTCCTGTGGGCGTGCTACTTATTGAGCTTGTGTTGTATTCCCTCGAAGAGGAAAGGGAGATGCAACAAATTAGCGTAAGTATTTCCCTCAGTTTTTGAGAACCAAGGTATCAATCCAGTAGGAGACCACGCGCGAGTCCCTCGCACCTGCACAAACAAATAAGAACTTCGCAGCCAATGCGATAAGGGGTTGTCAATCCCTTTACGGTCACTTAAGAAAGTGAGATCTGATAGAGATGATAGTTTATATTTTTGGTATTTTTAGTTTATAAGAACAACAAATAAAAGCGATAAAAGTAAAGTAGGTGTAGATTGATATGTTGAGAGTAGACCCGGGGGCCATAGTTATCTCTAGTGGCTTCTCTCATGATAGCGATATTCTACGGCGGGTAAACAAATTACTGTCGAGCAATTGATAGAAAAGCAAATAATTATGAGACTATCTAGGCATGATCATTGTATATAGGCATCATGTCCGAGACAAGTAGACCGACTCCTGCCTGCATCTACTACTATTACTCCACACATCGACCGCTATCCAGCATGCATCTAGTGTATTGAGTTCATAAGAACAGAGTAACGCCTTAAGCAAGATGACATGATGTAGAGGGATAAACTCAAGCAATATGATATAAATTCCATCTTTTTATCCTAGATGGCAACAATACAATACGTGCCTTGCTGCCCATACTGTCACTGGGAAAGGACACCGCAAGATTTAACCCAAAGCCAAGCACTTCTCCCATTACAAGAACTATAGATCTAGTAGGCCAAACCAAACCAATAATTCAAAGAGACTTGCAAGGATATTATGAGCACACATAAAAAGTTCAGAGAAGAACAAAATATCTTTCATAGATAACCTTGATCATAAACTCACAATTCATCGGATCTCGACAAACACACCACAAAAAGAGATTACATCGAATAGATCTCCTCGAAGACCGAGGAGAACTTTGTATTGAGATCCAGAGAGAGAGAGAAGAAGACATCTAGATACTAGCAATGGACCCGAAGGTCTATGGTAAACTACTCACAACTCATGGTGAGGGTGATGATGATGATGATGAAGAACTGCGTGATGGATCCCCCTCCGATGGAGCTCCGGAACAGGCTCCAAGATGGGATCTTCACGGGAACAGAAGGTACGGTCGTGGAATTAGGGTTTTCTCTCTGTTCACGGAGTTTCTGGGGAATGTAGACTTATATAGGAAGAAGGAGGGCATCGGGGGACGCTCGAGGGGTCCACGAGGCAGGGGGCACGCCCTGGGTAGGGGGCACGCCCCCCACCCTCGTGGGCCAGCCCTCGATCCCCTGACATGGTTCTCAAGCTCCGTGTGCGTGATTTTCTCGAAAAATATCTCTCGCTAAGGTTTCATTCTGTTTGGACTCCGTTTGATATTCTTTTTCTGCAAAACCCTGAAACAGGCAAAAAACAGCAATCTGGACTGGGCCTTTGGTTTAGTAGGTTAGTCCCAAAAATGATATAAAAGTGAATGATAAAGCCCATTAAACATCCAAGACTTCATAAATAATAGCATGGAACAATAAAAAATTATAGATACGTTGGAGACGTATCAAGCATCCCCAAGCTTAATTCATGCTCGTCCTCGAGTAGGTAAATGATAAAGAAAGAATTTTTGATGTGGAATGCTAACCAATATAATTTTTCAACGTAATTCTCTTAATTGTGGCATGAATGTTTAGATCTGAAAGATTCAAGATAAAAGTCTATATTGACATAAGAAACAATAATAGTTCAAGCATACTAACAAAGCTATCATGTCTTCTCAAAATACTATGGCTAAAGAAAGTTATCCCTACAAAATCATATAGTGTTGGCTATGCTCCCTCGTTATCACACAAAAATATTCATATCATGCACAACCCCGATTTCAGCCAAGCACTTGTTTTCATACTCTATCTTTTCAAACCTTTCAATTTTCACGCAATACATGAGCGTGAGCCATGGATATAGCACTATGGGTGGAATAGAGGTGGTTGTGGAGAAGACAAAAAGGAGGGAGATAGTCTCACATCGACTAGTCGTATCAACGGGCTATGGAGATGCCCATCAATAGATATCAATGTGAGTGAGTAGGGATTGCCATGCAACGGATGCAATAGAGCTAAATATGAATGAAAGCTCAACAAAAGAAACTAGTGGGTGTGCATCCAACTTGCTTGCTCATGAAGACCTAGGGCATTTGAGGAAGGCCATCGTTGGAATATACAAGCCAAGTTCTATAATGAAAATTCCCACTAGTATATGAAAGTGACTAAGCATGAGACTCTTTACAATGAAGAACATGGTGCTACTTTGAAGCACAAGTGTGGAAAAAAGATAGTAGCAATTGTCCCTTTTTTCTTTTCTTTCTTTTTTTTCTTTTTTTCTTTTTTGGGCCTTTCTTTTTTTCTTTCTTTTTTTTTTCTTTTGCGGAGGGGCTTTATAGATTTAGCCTTTCCTCCCATGGGACAATGCTCTAATAATGATGATCATCACACTTTCATTACAACTCAATACTACAACAGCAAAGTATGACTCTATATGAATGCCTCCGGTGGTGAACCGGTATGTGCAATGAAACAAGAGTGACATGTATAAAAATTATGCATGGTGGCCTTGTCCCAAATACGATGTCAACTACATGATCATGCAATGGCAAAATGACAATATGATGTGTGTCATAGGAAGAAGGAGGGCACCGGGGGCCACACGAGGGGGCCTCGAGGCAGGGGCGCGCCCCCCACCCTCGAGGGTAGCCCCTCTGTCCCCTGACTTGGTCCTGACGTTTCCCGTGCGTGATTTTCTCCAAAAATATCTCTCACGAGGGTTTCATTCCGTTTGGACTCCGTTTGATATTCCATTTCTGCAAAACCCTCAAATAGGCAAAAAAACAGCAATCTGGACTGGGCCTTTGGGTTAGTAGGTCAGTCCCAAAAATGATATAAAAGTGAATGATAAAGCCCATTAAACATCCAAGACTTCATAAATAAGAGCATGGAACAATAAAAAATTATAGATACGTTGGAGACGTATCAAGCATCCCCAAGCTTAATTCATGCTCGTCCTCGAGTAGGTAAATGATAAAAACAGAATTTTTGATGTGGAATGCTAACAAATATAGTTTTTCAATGTAATTCTCTTAATTGTGGCATGAATGTTCAGATCTGAAAGATTCAAGATAAAAGTCTATATTGACATAAGAAATAACAATACTTCAAGCAATACTAACAAAGCAATCATGTCTTCTCAAAATACTATGGCTAAAGAAAGTTAATCCTACAAAATCATATAGTGTTGGCTATGCTCCCTTATTATCACACAAAAATATTCATATCATGCACAACCCCGATTTCAGCCAAGCATTTGTTTTCATACTCTATCTTTTCAAACCTTTCAACTTTCACGCAATACGTGAGCGTGAGCCATGGATATAGCACTATGGGTGGAATAGAGGTGGTTGTGGAGAAGACAAAAAAGAGGGAGATAGTCTCACATCGACTAGGCGTATCAACGGACTATGGAGATGCCCATCAATAGATATCAATGTGAGTGAGTAGGGAGTGCCATGCAACGGATGCACTAGAGCTAAATATGAATGAAAGCTCAACAAAAGAAACTAGTGGGTGTGCATCCAACTTGCTTGCTCAGGAAGACCTAGGGCATTTGAGGAAGCCCATCGTTGGAATATACAAGCCAAGTTCTATAATGAAAAATTCCCACTAGTATATGAAAGTGACTAAGCATGAGACTCTCTACAATGAAGAACATGGTGCTACTTTGAAGCACAAGTGTGGAAAAAGATAGTAGCAATTGTCCCTTTTTTATTTTCCTTTTTTTTGCGGTGGGGCTTTATAGATTCAGCCTTTCCTCCCATGGGACAATGCTCTAATAATGATGATCATCACACTTTCATTACAACACGAAATTACAACTCGATACTACAACAACAAAGTATGACTCTATATGAATGCCTTCAGCGGTGTACCGGTATGTGCAATGAAACAAGAGTGACATGTATGAAAAGATTATGCATGGTGGCTTTGCCACAAATACGATGTCAACTACATGATCATGCATGGCAATATGACAATATGATGCATGTCATATAAACTGAACGGTGGAAAGTTGCATGGCAATATATCTCGGAATGGCTATGGAAATGCCATGATAGGTAGGTATGGTGGGTGTTTTGAGGAACAATATGGTGGCTGTTTTGAGGAAGGATATATAGTGGGTTTATGGCACCGACGAAAGTTGCGCGGTACAAGAGAGGCTAGCAATGGTGGAAGGGTGAGAGTACGTATAATCCATGGACTCAACATTAGTCATAAGAACTCATATAATTGTTGCAAAAATTTACGAGTCATCAAAACAAACCAATCAACGCATGCTCCTAGGGGGGAGGTTGGTAGGAGTTAACCATCGCGCGCCCCCGACCTCCACACAAAGGTTGGCACTCTACAAATACCTCATGCTCTAACTCCGTCACATAGTGGATCACCATACGTGCATGCTACGGGAATCCCTAACCTTAACACAAGTATTTCTCAATTTCATAATAACTCCACTAGCATGACTCTAATATCACTATCCTCATGTCTCAAAACAATTATCAAGCATCCAACATCTCATTCTATTCAATGCACTTGGTGTGATTTTTTTTACTACATTGACATTGGATGTCTATCATGTGAAGATTAGTTTCTTTAGCCTAAACACATTGCCATACTTTTGCGTAAGCCTCCCCAGCAACGGCGCCAGAAATTCTTCTTGCTACTTCTTGAGCTTGCGTTGTATTCCCTCGAAGAGGAAAGGGAGATGCAGCACAGTAGCGTAAGTATTTTCCTCAGTTTTTGAGAACCAAGGTATCAATCCAGTATGAGACCACGCGCGAGTCCCTCTCACCTGCACAAACAAATAAGAACTTCACAGCCAACGCGATAAGGGGTTGTCAATCCCTTTACGGTCACTTAAGAAAGTGAGATCTGATAGAGATGATAGTTTATATTTTTGGTATTTTTAGTTTATAAGAACATCAAATAAAAGCGATAAAAGTAAAGTAGATGTAGATTGATATGTTGAGAATAGACACGGGGGGCATAGCTTTCTCTAGTGGCTTCTCTCATGATAGCGATATTCTACGGCGGGTAAACAAATTACTGTCGAGCAATTGATAGAAAAGCCAATAATTATGAGACTATCTAGGCATGATCATTGTATATAGGCATCACGTCCGAGACAAGTAGACCGACTCCTGCCTGCATCTACTACTATTACTCCACACATCGACCGCTATCCAGCATGCATCTAGTGTATTGAGTTCATAAGAACAGAGTAACGCCTTAAGCAAGATGACATGATGTAGAAGGATAAACTCAAGCAATATGATATAAACCCCGTCTTTTTATCCTCGATGGCAACAATACAATATGTGCCTTGCTGCCCCTACTGTCACTGGGAAAGGACACCGCAAGATTGAACCCAAAGCCAATCACTTCTCCCACTGCAAGAACTATAGATCTAGTAGGCCAAACCAAACCAATAATTCAAAGAAACTTGCAAGGATATTATGAGCACACATAAAAAGTTCAGAGAAGAACCAAATATATTTCATAGATAACCTTGATCATAAACTCACAATTCATCGAATCTTGTCAAATGCACCGCAAAAAGAGATTACGTCGAATAGATCTCCTCGAAGACCGAGGAGAACTTTGTATTGAGATCCAGAGAGAGAGAGAGAGAAGAAGCCATCTAGATATTAGCTATGGACCTGAAGGTCTGTGGTAAACTACTCACAACTCATGGTGAGGGCGATGATGATGATGATGAAGAACTCCATGATGGATCCCCCTCCGGTGGAGCTCCGAAACAGGCTCCAAGATGGGATCTTCACGAGAACAGAACGTACGGCGGTGGAATTAGGATTTTCTCTCTGTTCACGGAGTTTTTGGGGTACGTAGACTTATATAGGAAGAAGGAGGGCATCGAGGGATGCTTGAGGGGCCCACAAGGTAGGGGGCGCGCCTTGGGAAGGAGGGCGCGTCCCCACCCTCATGGGCCAGCCCTCGATCCCTGACATGGTTCTCAAGCTCCGCATGCGTGATTTTCTCCAAAAATATATCTCGCGAAGGTTTCATTCCGTTTGGACTCCATTTGACATTCTTTTTCTGCAAAACCCTGAAACAGGCAAAAAACAACAATCTGGACTAGGCCTTTGGGTTAGTAGGTTAGTCCCAAAAATGATATAAAAGTGAATGATAAAGCCCATTAAACATCCAAGACTTCACAAATAATAGCATGGAACAATAAAAAATTATTGATACGTTGGAGACGTACCAGGGCGTGCGGCTGCTTGCGCGGTTTGGGTCAACGAAGCTAGCCGTGGGGCGTGGCCGGGCATCATAGGCGGAGGCGCCGTGGAATGACACAGAGACGCGATAGTGCGGGCGGAGCGACGCAACGACGCGATGATGCGGGCGTGCAGGAGGTGGAGCAGACGTGCACGGGCGCGGAGCATAGGACACGCATGGGACAAAGCGGAGCAGGTGACGCAGAGGGCGGGCTCGGAAGGCCGGGCGCTGGGCTGGAGCGGACGGAGCTACGCGCGGGGGCGTGCGTACCGATGCGGTCGCGAGGCCGCGGAGGGCCACCGGGGCGCAGCCGAGCAGAGGAGCGGCGGTATGGGAGCGGCGACGAGGGCTAGCTATGGGAGGAGGGTTGTGGAGTAGCAAAGGGGCTCAGGGCGGACGGAGCAGTGCTCGGGGCGTGGCTGCACTGTCGTGGAGGAAGCAGCGCTTGAGGGGGACGACACAGAGACGCGAGGCAGAAGATGCGTGCGGACGCAGCGTA
Organism: Secale cereale; assembly: GCA_902687465.1. Lineage (NCBI taxonomy): Eukaryota > Viridiplantae > Streptophyta > Magnoliopsida > Poales > Poaceae > Secale > Secale cereale. The sequence goes on from LR738715.1 coordinate 171,436,631, forward strand.
GCGGGCTGCGCGAGCAGCGCGTACGAGAGGGAGCGCGCGGTGAAGGCCGGAGCAGGCCAGAGGGGTGGGCGCTGGGCGCGTGGGGGCGCGGCAGGCACGCCCGTGCGCGGAGGCGCACTGGTGCACGGGGGCGGACTGAGCAGGCGGGGCCAGTGGCGACCGGCCCACCCACTGGGTGTTCCCACTGGAAGGGGACGTAGAGAGGCCGGAGACGACGAGGACGTCGTCGGGGCGGTGGCTGGGCACACGGCAGCCACGATGCGGTGGAGCGGTGACTAGTGCCGCACTCGGTGTTTCCATTCTTCACAGGAACTTTCACTGTCCATTCTTTGTACTACTACCCAAGAGGAGAAAGCAATTGAGAGAAGGATATCGAGCGTGAGCTGCATTGTTGGATGGCTAGCTAGGTGGCCTAACTTGCCGGAGGTGCCGTGAGAGCCGACGACAGGGGCCGTGGTAGCAGAGGAGAGGTTTTTTCGAGAAGGCGTGAACGAGGGAGCGAGAGCATGATGATGCGAGAGGACTCCCTGGGCCACTTTATAAATCAGTGCCCAGGGTGCAAGTAGCACTGTGGATGATGGTGGTAATGGATGAACCATGTACTGTAGATGACGAGGTGCACTATAGATGATGATGCGACATAGTGCTCCACTATTTGTCGTCTCGTCTGCACGTGTCCGATGGGAAGCCGGCCGCACGCGCGAGCCGGAGTAGCCGACCCGGATAGGCTGACTCCCCATCCGGTTCGCTTTCTTGGGACTACCCGGGGGTCATCCCCCCTACAGTAGCCTCCGAGCCTCCGGGCAACTTGAAAAATTGGGCGGAGGGTTTGTGCTGATGTTGATGTAGACGATGTTGTCGAAGACAGCCGGCTGCGGGCTGCAGCCGACACGGCTTGCTTCCCGTCGGGGCGCGCGAGCGCACCCACTGGGTGTAGACTTCGAGCCTCCGGGCGACTCGGAAGAGTCCGGCGGAGGGTTTCCGCAAGCATTGATAAAGAAGCCGACGGTGATGTCGAGGGTGCCGGGCGCGGACACGGAGTTCGCCGGCTGGAGGGCGTGGGGCCCTACCAGACGCAGACGCGGAGTCCGCCGGCTGATTGGGGGCGCGCGAGCGCACCCACTGGGTGTAGCCTCCAAGCCTCCGGGCAACTTGGAAAAGTTGGGCGGAGGGTCTTCGCTGTTGTTGGAGAAGCCGACAGTGACGTTGACGGTGCCGGGCGCGGACACGGAGTCCGCCGGCTGGAGGGCGTGGGGCCCTGCTAGACGCAGACGCGGAGTTCGCCGGCTGAGTGGGGGCGCGCGAGCGCACCCACTGGGTGTAGCCTCTGAGCCTCCACGCAACTTGGAAAGGGTCTTCACTGCTGTTGATGACGGTGGCCGGCTACGTGCTGCAGCCGGCGTGTAGCCTCCGGGCGACTCGGAAGAGTCGGGCAGAGGGTTTCTGCAAGCGTTGATGAAGAAGCCGACGGAGAGTGCCGGGCGCGGACATGGAGTCCATCGTCTGGAGGGCGCGGGGCCCTACCGGACGCGGACGCGGAGTCCGTCGACTGAGTGGGGGTGCGCGAGCGCACCCACTGGGTGTGGCGCCCACCGTGGGCGCCAACTATCGTGGTGGGCGCACGGCAGATGCCAAGGGATGGCTAAAGATAGGAGGCGGCTCGAGGGCACTGGTGGACTCCAGAAGCGGGGTTGGTATGAGCGGGCGTGGGACGCAAGACATACCCAGGTTTGGGGCTCTCCGGGGAGATAATGCCCTTAATCCTGCCGAAGGTGGTTGATGTTTTACCAGTACAGAGTTCCTCCTTGAGCTTTGTGGTGGAAGGAGGAAGACAGGCCAGGGCTTAGGCTGCTTCTCCTGAGGTGTGTCTATCATGTTCACTAGTTCTCGTCCCCGTAGCATGAGGGCTTTAGGGGGTTTTATAGGTCAGCCCCCCAGGGATACAATGGTAGTGTTACACGGGTAGTCATCGTCTGGGATGAGAGAGGCGGGAACGAGCGTCTGTGAGCATGATGATGCGAGAGGACTCCCTGGGTCACTTTATAAATCAGTGCCCAGGGTACAAGTAGCAATGTGGATGATGGTCGTGATGGACGAACATGTACTGTAGATGACAAGGTGCACTGTAGATGATGATGCAACACTGTAGATGATGATGCGACACATTGCTCCACTATTTGCCATCTCGTCTACGCGTGTCCGATGGGACGCGGTAGTTGACTTCGGGCAGCTGGCTTACTAGAGAAGCCGGCCGCAGGCGCGAGCTCGAGCAGCCGACCCAGACAGGCTAACACCCCGTCTGGTTCGCTGTCTTGGGACTACCCGAGGGTCATTCCCCTGACAAATACCCCAAGACGGAGTTTGTTCCTCAACAAGGGAAGTATGACCCTACTTCCTTCAAGGGACACAAGCTCAAGATGATCTTCCACCACAAGACCACAAGCTAAAAGGCAAGGACAAGCTTCAAGAGGAGATTGATGCATTTGAAGAAGCTCCAAAGGCCTTGGTCAAGTGGGTTCCCAAGACTACGTCAAGTTCTACTTCATCAAGTACGACTACAACTCCAAGGATTCCCATCAAGATGATGTGGATCCCGAAGAAGAAGAACTAGAGAGTTCTTGAGGGTGACTCTGCCAACATACTTCACTCATATTCATATTGGCTAGGACAAGTGCAATCAACTTCCACGTCTTGCACTAGTTCAAGGAGTCACAAACCCTCTTGTTGGTAAGTCAAGGGAAAAGGTAACCTAATGCTTTCATGAACGTCATCTTGTGTGTACTTCACTCTATGTCCATGGATATCCTTGTTTGTTCCTTGTGGGACTAACCCATGTAGGTATTGAAAGTGCAACTCACTCCAATGGATTGCTCCAAATGATCTACATCAACATTGAGCATCTACATCTTCAACACCTACATGAAGTGCATCTACGTCTTCAACACCTACATGAAGTCATCATCGACAAAACCCAAGGTTAGTTCATCCCTCTTAGGGGATATATCACATCTAGGGGGAGCTTCACTCTAAGAATTGAGCTAAAGCAATTCTAATGGTGTGTACACAACAATGCTTTATGTAAAAGTGGTAATCCCACTTGTGCTTAAACGATGAGTATGACCTATGATCAAATGTTCTCATTTGACTCCTAAGTCAATATACTCATATATAGATGACCTAGTCATCGCCTGCTTGATAGATGCTAGAGTGTTTATGCATGCTTTGCCACATATTTCATTTGCCATCTTATTGTGTGAGCATGTTGAGTGCATACTTTTCTCATTCGATCCATTTGTTGCTTTGATTATTTGGTTTTCTTCTTTTGCCAAATGGATGGACAAGAATGCCTAAGAACTCCCTCTAGCTATCTATGCTTTTGTTGTATCAAACTATTCATGCTACATCACAAAGTTTGATCAAGTCAGCTTCGAACCCTCTGGGTGAGGAGCACTCGGAGCCACCAATTCGTCGGAGACTTAAACTTCCAAAACCTCTTAGTGCATTTCGGTCTGACCGATTCATTCCTTTCGGTCATACCGAGTTCACTAAGTTGATCTAGGTTTCAACCTCGGTGCAACCGATTTGAATAGTTTGGTCACACCGAGTTGCAGTAACCGCTTGCGATTCTGCATCTCGGTGCCACCGAGCCGTTCCAGTCGGTCACACCGACAGGGTCTGGATATATATACACATGGGTCGAATTTTGGAAATTTCTCTGAAACCCTTCGCCCGCGCCTATCCAGCTCTGCCGACTCAAGGACTCCGGATCGTCTCCTCATCGCCAGCGACCCCCTGTCGCTGGTCTCCGCCGCCCTCAACGGATATCTTCGCCGCTGTTGTCGCCGTAGCAAGCTCATCGCCAAGTTAGGGTATGAGTTCTACCCCTTTGTGCAATCTTTACCTCTGATTCCTGCACTTAGGTCAATGCCATAAATCTTATCACATTTGAGATACTTCTATCCAATCAAATACTCCTTTAGATTAGTTTTGATTCGAAAACTTAGGGTTAGGTTTCCGCCGAATTCATCTCGGACCGTCCGAGTTGTAGAAATCGGTCTCACTGATTTGGCTTAGGCCATTGCACTTGTGATTTTTGGTCTGACGAAAACTTACAAATCGGTGTGATCGAGTTTGATTCTCAGTGAAACCCTAGCAATCTCGGAGTCACTGATACATCTCCAACGTATATATATTTTTTGATTGTTCCATGCTGTTATATTATCATTCTTAGATGTTTCATAATAATTTTATAGTCATTTTATATCATTTTTTGGTACTAACCTATTGACATAGTGCCAAGTGTCAGTTGCTGTTTTCTGCATGTTTTTTACATCGCTGGAAATCAATACCAAATGGAGTCCAAACACAACAAAACTTTTTGTGGATTATTTTTGGACCAGAAGACATTCAGTGGGTCGGAGAAGCGCCTAGGGGTGCTCCGAGGGGAGCACAACCCACCAGGGCGCGCCAGGAGGCCCATGCGCGCCCTGGTGGGTTGTGCCCACCTCGGGTGCCCCCCGGACTGCCTCTTCGCTCTATAAATATCCATATACTATAGAAACCCTAGGGGAGTCGACAAAAATCAATTCTAGCCGCCGCAGAGTCCAGAACCACTAGATCCAATCTAGACACCATCACGGAGGGGTTCACCACTTCCATTGATACTTCTTCGATGATGTGTGAGTAGTTCTTTGTAGACCTACGGGTCCGTAGTTAGTAGCTAGATGGCTTCCTCTCTCTCTCTCTCTTTTGATTACCAATACAATGGTCTCTTGGAGATCCATATGATGTAACTCTTTTTGCGGTGTGTTTTTTGGGATTCGATGAAATTTGAGTTTATGATCAGATATATCTTTTTATATCCATGAAAGTTATTTGAGTCTTCTTTGATCTCTTATATGCATGATTGCTTATAGCCTCGTATTTCTTCTCCGATATTTGGGTTTTTTTGGCCAACTTGATCTATTTATCTTGCAATGGGAAGAGGTGCTTTGTAGTGGGTTCGATCTTACGATACTTGATCCCAGTGACAGAAGGGGAACCGACACGTATGTATCGTTGCTACTAAGGATAAAATGATGGGGTTTATTTCTACATAAATAGATCTTGTCTACATCATGTCATTGTTCTTATTGCATTACTCCATTTTTCCATGAACTTAATACACTAGATGCATGCTGGATAGCAGTCGATGTGTGGAGTAATAATAGTAGATGTAGGCAGGGGTCGGTCTACTAATCTTGGATGTGATGCCTATATAATGATTATTGCCTGGATATCATCATGATTATTTGAAGTTCTATCAATTGCCCAACAATAATTTGTTCATCCACCGTTTGCTATTTTCTCGAGAGAAGCCACTAGTGAAACCTATGCCCCCCGGGTCTCTTTCTTATATTATTTGCCTTTACGATATACTTTTCCTTTGCTTTTATTTTCAAATCTATTAAACCAAAAATACAAAAATATCTTGTTGTAATTTATCTTATTTAGCATTCGATCTATCAATATTTACAACTCTCTCACGTCTCTTTCCCTATCTCTAGGTGTTGTTATCCGAAAGGGATTGACAACCCCTTTTACACGTCGGGTTGCGAGTATTTGTTATTTGTGTGCAGGTGCCGTTTACGTTGTATTACTTGGTTCTCCTACTAGTTCGATAACCTTGGCCTCATCAGTGAGGGAAATACCTACCATTGCTATGGTGCATCATCCCTTCCCGTTTGGGGAAATACCAACGTAGTTCTAGCAAGCATCAGTCATCGAACTATGTCTCGGTCTGACCGATTCCACTAGTTTAGACTCTAATGTTGCTTTGGTTTCACCGAGTTTAACAAATCGGTAGCTCCGAAATGCTTACTATAGAAAACTAAAACTAAGTTTTTGACTCAATTGTTTTGCAAAATCTCCGCACTTTGTGATGCTCATCCACTCTATCCCAACTACATCTATTCACAGGGTCAGCTTGCAGTTTCAACCATGTCAGACAACAGTGACAGTCAAAACAGGTCTGAGGAATAGGTTAACTTGAGTGAGGGCACTAGTCCTTCTCAGAGCCATGATGATGGAAGCAGAAGTACTCCAAGAAACCTTCCTAAGGCTGCTACTAGGCACAGGAGGAAAAGGAATTCAGATTCAGAAGATGAAGATTTTGTGGCTAATGAGGAAGTCACTTCAAAGAAAAAGGTTGTCAACAAAGAGTATGGCACAACTGCTGCAACCAAGCCTGGGTTGCATAAGAAAGCTCCAGCCAAGAGAGAGTGCCAATGTCAAAAGCCAGAACTTCCACACAAGAAACCATGGTGTTTACTCTTGAAACAAGAGATGATGAGCCTACTGGAACAAATAACAGAGCTAGGAGGACTACTACCAGAGTGATTGGAAAGCCATCTATGAGAGATGATGTTGATGATGATGTTGATGATGATGTAGATGAGCCTGCTTGTGACAACCCGAGACCGATGCACCAGGTGTCTTCCTCGTATTCTCTACCGTTGCCATGTCATCTACTTGCGTGTTGCATCTTTGCCATGTCATCATGTGCATTTCATTTGCATAGTTTTCAAAACCTGCATCCGTTCGTAGTTGCCCGATACCCCTCCTCTCTGTTGTCCGTTCTGAGTCCAAACACACTTGCACGCGCCCGCGGCACCTCCGAATATTTATTTTATAAGTCACCGGAAAATGTTCTCGAAATGGGATCTTGGCGTGTGGTCTTATTATATTGTAGGTAGACCGCCTGCCAAATTTCATCGCATTCGGAGCTCGTTTGATAGCCCAAACGTTAAACCTATAGCGGCAATATAGTCGGATAAACGTCGGGCGTTTTCAGTCTCCGAAAACCCCCACGGGCCTCTCTCTCTCTTCTCTCCCCACAACCCACCTCCTCCTACACAGTCCACTAACCTCACGTGCAGCCCACCTAGACTCCCCTCCTTCCAGAACCATCCGATGGCGATCGAACCGCTCCGAAACGGAGCAAATCCCCTAACCCTAGCCCCCTTTCTATAAATAGACCCCTCCACCTACCAATTTTGGTCTAAAACCTAGATCCTAGCCTTCCCCTAACCTCCAGCGCCGCCCCTGCATCATTTTCCGCGCCGGACCTCTCCACCGCTGCCACTTGTCGCTGATAAGCCAGTCAGCGCTGCCGCAACCACCCCCTCCACCATCCACCATGCGCCACATGTCCCCGCACAGCCTCCCCGCCGCCGCGGCCTTGCGGGCCCAGCTTCGGCCCGCCCGAGCTCGAACTAGGCAGTGCGCCGCCAGCGGAGCCCGCCTGCTCTGCCTCCCCGAGCCGCGTCCCGCACACTCGCCCCGCCTCGCACCGCCGGACGACGTGCGTCGCCGCCCCGCACCTCTCGCTCGACCTCGCCTCCTTCTCGTCGCCTCACCTCGCCGCCTCTCCGCGCTGCCACGCGCCCGACCGCCTCCCGAACGCTCTGCCTCCCACCGCGCCGGCTCACACTCCGCCGTCGCCGTTCCGCAGCTCCGTCGTCGGCCGCCGCCTCGTCTTCGGCCAGATACAGGCCAACACCGCCCGGATCCGTCGGCCCAAGCACCCCACCGTCGCCACCGTCTGCCCGATCCGGAAGGAACACCGACCCGCGAGCCCACATGACAAACACTCGGCGAGTCCATACACGTCTGGGCAAGCTCAGACACGTCCACTCCCTAGGTTATTTTTTGGCTAAGTCCCTGTTAAGCCTTAATATATTGCATACTTTGGGTGATCATAATTTTGTGCCTGTTTGTACAAATTGAGTGTATGATATATCAAAATGTTCTTCTCTCTGTGCTCTACATGTTGGTTGAATGTGCATGCATGTTAGGATCCATATTGCCATGCTAATCTCTATTGCAAAAGTGCTAACTACTGTTAACTGTTGAAACTTGATATAACTTGTATATTTGTCTTTTTCATATCTTTTTGTGTGATTTTTGTTTGAGCATCATGTCAACATGTGTTAGGAGCACAATCATGTCATCTTTGCTATGGTGCAATCCACTTTTCATGATATGCCTTGTGGTGAGTTGAACAAGCTTGCAAAGTGACCTACTCACTGTTTGCTGTTTTCTGAGACTTGTTGAAAACTGCTAAGCCTGAAACTGTTATATTATGATGCCATGTTTGCATGAAGCTACAGTCATATCCATGCATGTTTTGGTATGTCCAGTGACCATGTTGTCGGCGTCCTAGGAACCAGGGTACCCGGACTTGCCTGCCTGTGGTCTGCGACGCGCTCCTACTACGGCCTGGTACGGCCCAGCTGGTCGACCAGCTGCTCAAGACCCTCGCGAGGGGGCTAGGCCTCGCGAGGAGAACGACACCAAGACCCTCTTAGGAGAGGCCTTGGCTAGGCTGCTCCGGAGGGGCGGAGAACTCAAGGCCAAGCCTGCCTCAGGAGGAGGCAGTGACGCGAGCAGTGACGCACCGCGCCAGCGGGTGCCAGCGCGTGCCAGCGGCATAGTTGCCGTTTTGTTGCAAAGGAGATAACGCACGCGTAGGTTCCCGAGGGGCGAGACAAAGGTTTCCCCTTTGGTGCAACAAGACCGAAGACCGTAAGGACGACAGGGAGGATATCACCACCGAGCCCACCATGGCGTCATCATCTAGCTATGGCCGTTGTGGGATCCCTTCCCGCCTAAACATTTCGGGGGAAGAGGACCCTGGCCGCCTATATAACTAGCTATGGTCTCCACTGTGGAGGCAATCGGATCGAACTTAGATGGACCTCATCTCGAACACCCCACCTTCACTTCAAGGAGCAAGAACACTTGCCTCCTGACCCTCTTGAGCTCTCCTCCTGAGCTCAAGAACCACTGTACTTGTTCATACTCGAGCCCTCCTGAGGCTAATCCACTCAAGCAGGACGTAGGGTTTTACACCGCAAGGTGGCCTGAACCTGGGTAAACATGTGTGTGCTTTTACTTGTTGCTTGCTTGAATCTCACCACCGGGCCAGGGCGTGGCACTAGGTAGACGTGAGCAGGAGAGATCTTCGTTCACGCCCCTGTGTTCGAACTTCTTTGGATTTGCGGAGCCCGTAATCCAACATTTGGCGCGCCAGGTAGGGGGCGTGTCGAAATCTCGCCTCTCCGACGACCTCGCCTCCCCTTTCCTGCTCCACGCCGCCATGATGGCCGCAGCTTGCCGCATCCGCGTGGAGGCTGGTGCTGTCCCCGTCGTCTGAGCGGCGTCGGTGGACCGCGCCACCCATGGGCGCTCCGACCCCTCCCCCGACGGTGTTTTCGCCGGCCGGGCCACCGGGGAGCAGCCTGCTCCGCCATTTTCGCTCCCCGTGGACTCACCGGCGGCACTCTTAGCGGCGCAGAAGCTACTCCGGCACCGGCCACCCACGGAGGAGCTCGATGCTTGGGTGGCCCGTGTCGACGAGCTGCTGGGCGCTGCTGGTGGGGGGGTTGCCCTGCAGCGGGGTCGCCTGTATCATCGGAGGATCCCAAGCACCGACGTCGGCCCGACACGTCAAGTCAGACTTTCGACGGATCGGGCTCGCCGCCAAGCAGGAGGAGGCCCCGCGGAGGTGCAACGCGCAGGGGCACGCCATCGCTTTTGGCTTCGACGATCGCACCATAGCTGCAGCCGGCACGAACGTCCTCCCTACGGTATGTACCCACACCATCTACGGGGTGGCTGTCACAAGAGCCCTCATTGATGGCGGCGCCCGGCTCAACATCCTCTCCGCGGAGGCTTTTGGTCATCTGCCCGTTGTCGGCGTCCTGGGAACCAGGGTACCCATACTTGCCTGTCTGCGGGCTGCGACGCGCTCCCACCACGACCTGGTATGGCCCAGCTGATAGACCAGCTTCCCAAGACCCTCGCGAGGAGGCTAGACCTCGTAAGGAGAATGATGTCAAGACCCCCTCAGGAGCAGCCTCAGCTAGGTTGCTCCGGAGGGGCGGAGAATCCAAGGCCAAGCCTGCCTCAGGAGGAGGCAGTTACGCAAGCAGTGACGCACCGCGCCAGCGGGTGCCAGCGCGTGCCAGCGGTGCAGTTGCCGTTTTAGTGCAAGGGAGACAGCGCAGGTGTAGGTTCCCGAGGAGCAGGACAAAGGTTTCCCCATTGGTGCAACAAGACCGAAGACCGCAAGGACGACAGGGAGGATGTCACCACCGAGCCACCACCGCGTCATCGCCGGATCCCTTTGCAGGCAAAGACTACTTTTGTCAGGGCAGGAACGTCCTTGTGTTCCCGCTCAAAATGGCCATTGTGGGATTCCTTCCCGTCTAAACATTTCGGGGGAAGAGGACCCTGGCCGCCTATATAAGTATCTAGGATCCCCACTATGGGGGGAAGTCGATCAGAACCAGAAACTCTGCCCTCGCATAGGGGAGCAAGAACTCTTGCCTCCCAACCCTCCTGAGCTCAGGAACCACTATACTCATCCATATTCAAGCCCTCCCGAGGCCAATCCACCAAAGCAGGAAGTAGGGTTTTACACCACAAGGTGGCCCGAACCTGGGTAAACTCGTGTGTGCTTTACTTGTTGTCCGCTTGAATCTCTTCACGGGACGAGGGCGATACGCTAGATAGACGTGAGTGGGAGAGATCTTCGTTCACGCCCCTGTGCTCGAACTTCTTGGGTTTGCGGAGCTCGTAATCCCACATTTGGCGCGCCAGGTCGGGGGCATGTCAAGATCTCGCCTCTCCGATGACCTCGTCCCGCTCTCGTCGTCGACTTCGCTCTACTGCCATGGTGGACACACGCCGACCACGCGCCACCCGCCGCACCGCGAACATTGCTCTAACGGCAGCCGCGGGCAACGGTGCACCGCTCCGCCCCAACTCGCCGGTCACCAACGCCACCACCGACCCGGCCGTCCACGAGCAGTAGGACTCGTCGCTGCCGCTGTCCGTGTGGCGCGATGGTGATGGGCCTCTAACCCCTCGTTGGTTACCCCAAGTGGAAGGTGTGAGATACAGTGTTGTGGAAGTTTTTCCCTTAGCAAAGATGCCAAGGATCGAATCCCCAGAGACTCCTAGGTTCAACAAGTAGGTGTCAACTGCTAACGGCGCCAGATATTAGCAATCAACGTGGACCTGCACACAGATACAAATAACTTTCCTCCCAACGAGTACAGAGAGGTTGTTAATCCCTCCGGCCTTGTAGTTCACAAAGGATTAAACGCAAATGATAGTAGTGATAGATAATGTTTGAAATAGTAAGTAAAAGCGAAAAGTAAATAGCGGATGTGATCAATGATGGTAATATGGACCGGAGTCTCATGATGTTCACTAGTGACGTCTCTCTCCCAAAAGACGATAAAACAACTATGTGAGATAAACGAATTACAGCTGGGCAATTGACAGGACCACGAACGCAAACCAATGCTGACTACATTGCAAGAAAGGTTGAGGTTCAAAGCATGGGCGGTACGCCAAAGTAAGTAGACCGAAATCCATCAATATCTACTACTAATCATCCACCTTGAGATATCTATCCAGAACATCTCGCTGGTATTAAGTTGCGAGCCCCACCCATAGTGTAAACTCAAAGCAACAGACAACTGCATTAAAAGAACTTTGCGTAAAGTAAACAATCCTTGCACCCGCGGGCACAAGCACCGTTGTTTTCCCCCTTGTGGCAACAGCACATCCCCTAGACTCATGTTTCTGTCACTCAAACTAGTCATCGAGGGGCATGAACCCACAATCGAGCATAACGTTCCCTCTTGGAGTCACTACCTATTACTTGGCCAAAGCAATAAATAACAACGGAGAACATGCAAGAATTACTTATGAACATAAATATAAAAGAGGTAGATCAAATATATTACTCAATCACAATCTGAACATAATCTCATAATCCATCGGATCCCAGCAAACTCATCATAGCAACAGCATAAGGATTACATATGTGAATCGATCATGTAGGGCAGCTCACGAGGACTAATTAGTGAAGCACAAGAACGGGAGGAGAACATCACATAGCTACTGGTCATGGACTCATGGTCCAAGGGAGACTACTCACAACTCATCCGGGAGGCGTACATGGTGGTGGAGAGGCTCCCGATGGTGATCCTCCCCTCCGGCAGGGTGCCGGGAAGAGTTCTCCTGGTGCTCCTGAAAGTGCAACTAATCCCCGGGTGGTTTTGGTAATTAATAACAACATATATATCATTGAACTAATATTTACTTGAGAATCATTTCAGAAGAGTTCGATGATATGGCTATGGAAATGTCTGAAGAAGTGGACCCCTCAAAATGCTAAGACAAGCATTGGCAAAAGCTCAAGACTCTATTTTTGGTTTAGTGATCAAAGATCACATTGAGTCCATAGGAAAAGCCAATACTATTAAAAGGGGATGAGGTTGTGTTAATGATCTAGTTGCTCAAGTGCTTGGTGATCTAGCTCCCTCAACTATCAGCACTCTTCACTACTCAACACACTCATAAGTAATCTCGGACAAACCGATTCTGCAAACTCAGTCCCACCGAGATGAACCACCTCAGTTATTCCTCCAAACCCTAATTTCTCGGTCCATCCGATTTTGAGTTTCGGTCTCACCGAAAATGGACTGCCAACCTTCTGTAACCAATTGACATCACTTCGGAATATCCGAGTTGTTGTTTTCGGTCCCACCGAGATGGCAAGCTCCAACCTTTGACTCACTTCGGACACACCGAGATGGTATTTTCGGTCCCACCGAAAATCCCAACGTTCACTATATTTGAACTTTCGGTCTGACCGAGTTTTAACTTCGGTCTCACCGAGATTGGTCAAATGTGTGTGTAACGGTTGGATTTTGTGTGGAGGCTATATATACCCCTCCACCCCCTCTTCACTCGTGAGGAGAGCCATCAGAAAGTACCACCACTTCTACCATATACTTTCTGAGAAGTGAACCACCTACCCTTGTGTTGAGATCAAGCCATTCCATTCCTACCATATGAAACTTGATTTCTAGCCTTCCCAAGTTGCTTTCCACTCAAACCTTTCTTCCACCACAGCCATATCAGTGAGGAGAGTTGAGTGTTGGGGAGATTATCATCTGAAGCACAAGAGCAAGGAGTTCATCATCATCAACACCGTCTATTACCTTTTGGGGGGTGGTGCCTCCTAGATTGGTTAGGTGTCGCTTGGGAGCCTCCGTCTTTGAGATGTGGAGTTGAACCAAGAAGTTTGTAAGGGCAAGGAGATCGCCTACTTCGTGAAGATCTACCCCGAGTAAGGCTAGTCCTCCGTGGGCGTAGGCCATGATGGAATAGACAAGGTTGCTTCTTCGTGGACCCTTTGTGGGTGGAGCCCTCCGTGGACTTGCGCAGCCGTTACCCTCCGTGGGTTGAAGTCTCCATCAACGTGGATGTACGATAGCACCACCTATCGGAACCACGACAAAAATCTTCGTGTCACCAAACTGCGTTTGATCTTCTCCACCTCTCTTTTACATGTGCAATTTACTTTCCGCTGCTTATACTCTAGAATTGCATGTGTAGGGTGATACTTGAATTGATCTTAATTGTGAAACTGCCAAAAACATTGCATGATCTAAAGGCAGATTTTTTATATTGTCAAGTAGTCTAATCACCCCCCTCTAGACCTACTTTCGATCCTACAAGTGGTATCAGAGCTTTGGTCTCCATTGTTTTGGTTTCCATTGCATTGGACTCCATAAGCTTGGTTTCACAACCTAGGAGAGTATGGCGTCTAGTGAGGGTAATTATCGTAGAGGTCCTTACTTTGATGGTACAAATTTTGCTAGTTGGAAGCATAAAATGAAAATGCATATTCTTGGTCATAACCCAACCGCATGGGGCATTATTTGTGTTGGTATGCAAGGTGATTTCTTTGAAGAAGGAAAAGTTCCGGATCGCGAAGCTACACCCGAAGAGTTGCGGATGTTGCAAAACAATGCTCAAGCTTGTGACATTCTCTTCAATGCTTTGTGTCCCGAAGAGTTCAACAAAATCAGCCGTCTTGAGAATGCTAAAGAGATTTGGGATACTTTGGTTGAAATGCACGAAGGTACTGAATCTGTGAAGGAATCAAAGCTAGATATTCTTCGAGGTCAACTTGACAAGTTCAAGATGAAGGATGGTGAAGGAGTCGCTGAAATGTACTCTAGGCTTGCTCTCATCACAAATGAGATTGCCGGCTTAGGAAGCGAAGAAATGACCGACCGATTCATCATTAAGAAGATTCTCAGAGCTTTGGATGGAAAGTATGACACCGTGTGCACTTTGATCCAAATGATGCCAAACTACAAGACTCTCAAACCAACTGAAGTCATTGGAAGAATTGTTGCTCATGAGATGACACTTAAGGATAAGGAAGAGCTTCACAACAAGTCAAGTGGTGCTTACAAAGCTACAAGTGATGCTCCTACTACCTCAAGTGACAAGCTAATTTCCAATGAAGAGATAAGCCTAATGGTCAAGAACTTCAACAAGTTCTACAAGAATAGAGGCAAAGAAAGAAGCTCAAAATCTAGATCATATGATGAAAAGAGATCTTCTAGCCGTGATCGAAACTGCTACAATTGTGGAAGACCCGGACACTTCTCAAATGAGTGTACGGCTCCCCACAAAAGAAGAGAAGAATCTCCAAGAAGAAGAGCAAGAGATGAGTCACCTCGGAGAGAGAGAAGGAGTAGAGATGATCGTTATGAACGAAGACCCTCTCGGAGAAGCAAGGATTCGGAGAGGAAAGACAAGTCATCAAGGAGCTACACAAGAAGAAGACATCAAGCTCATGTTGGTGAATGGGTCTCCGGCTCCGACTCTGACAATCAATCTGATGGAAGCTATCACTCCGACTCCGACTATAGTCAAGATGAAGGTGTTGCCGGACTTGCACTAGTATCCTCCAACTCCAACTCCTACGACTTATTTGATTCACCAAATGAGGGAATTGGAAGATGCTTCATGGCTAAAGGCCCCAAGGTAACACACCCTGAATTCATTGACTTTGATAGTGATGAGGATGACTTGCTAGGTGAAGATGAGCTCTTGCATGATAAATCTAGTGAGCTTAGTAATGATGAAAATGCTAGTAGTCTTTATAGTCGAGAAGAGTTGAATGACAATGCTATGAAGGAGATTGAGCGTCTAACTAAAGAACTAAACACTCTTAAGTTAGCTCATGAAACAACTCAAGAAGATCATAGAGAGCTCCTAAGATCTCATGAGAAGCTACGCTTCGAGAAGCTCACTCTAGAGCAAGAACATGAGTTTCTAAAAGCAATCAATGACGATCTTCGAAAGAAGAGTTCTTCATATCTTGCCAAACGACTTCTCTTGTCTAATTTCTTGCCACCTATTAAGACTAAGCATGACAAACATAAGAAAAATTCTTCCTCTAGTAGTAACAATGACAATGTTAAATCAAATGTTGTTACTTCTAGTAGTTCTCTTGATTCCACTAACAATGTTTCAAGCCAAGTTACACTTGAGCAAGAAAATAGCTTATTGAAGGAAATCATAGAGAAAGGTGTCTACAAGAGTCTTGCCGGAAGCAAGAACTTTGAGGAGATTGTTCGCAAACAAGGAAGACACCGGAAGAATCAAGGGATTGGTTTTGAGCGAAAGTGTTGAGTGGGAAGAAGGTCAATACCCTACTCCACAGTTTGTTTCACAAAAGGAGAAGTATGATCCTACTTCTTCCAATGTGGAACAAGCTCAAGATGACCTTCCACCACAAGACCACAAGCTAAAGGCCAAGGACAAGCTTCAAGAGGAGATTGATGCATTCATTGAAGCACCTCAAGCCATGGTCAAGTGGGTTCCCAAGGACACATCAAGTTCTACTTCGTCAAGCTCAACTACAGCACCAAGGATTCCCATCAAGATGATGTGGATCCCAAAGAAGAAGAACTAGTAGGTTCTTGAGGGTGACTCCGCCAACAAACTTCACTCATATTCATTTTGGCAAGAACTTGTGCAATCAACTTCCACATCATGCACTTGTTCATGGAGTCACAAACCCTCTTGTTGGTAAGTCAAGGGACAAGGTAATCATTGCTTTCATGGACATCATCTTTTGTGTACTTCACTCTATGTCTATGGATACTCTTGTTTGTTCCTTGTGGGACTAACCCATGTAGGTATTGAAAGTGCCCTAATCCAAAGGATTGCTCCCAACTCTTGATGATCTGCATCAACATTGAGCATCCACATCTTCAACATCTACATGAAGTCTTCTACGACAACCCAAGGTTAGTTTGACCCTTTAAAAAGGGGTTCTCACATCTAGGGGGAGCTTTGCTCTAAAAATTGAGCAAAAGCATCTCCAAATGATGTGAACACATAAATGCTTTATGTAAAAGTGGTAACCCCACTTGTGCTTAAACGATGAGTATGACCTATGATCAAATGTTCTCATTTGACTCCTAAGTCAATATACTCATATATAGATGACCTAGTCATCGACAAAGTGTGTGCTAGTAGCTAGAGTGATTGGTTGTGCATGTTTGACACATAATTCAGTTGCTATCTTATTGTGTGAGCATGTTGAATGCATGATTTCATCCATTCAAGGACATCCATTTGTTGTTTTGATTGTTTTGATTTTTCTGGCCAAATGGATGGACAAGAATGCCTAAGCACCTTTCCCTAGCTATCTATGCTTTCTTGTCTCAAATTCTATTCATGCTCATATCACAACTTTGAACAAGTCTTTTTCGGACAGTCCGAGTGAGGAGCACTCGGAACCACCGATTCGTCTAAGGCTGACTTCCAAAACCTTCTAAGTCCATTTCGGTCTGACCGGCTTCTCAATCTCGGTCCAACCGAAACGCTTAGACTGATCTAGGTTTCATCTCGGTGAAACCGAGTTCAAACTCTCGGTCTGACCGATATGCGTAACTGCACAGCAGTTATACATCTCGGTGACACCGAGTTTTTCAACTCGGTCCCACCGACAGCATGGGGTTATATATACCTGAGGGCTGCGCGCGATTCAATTCTTCAAACCGTTCGCCCCCAATACCCCTGCTGCCGTCGCCTTGGTCTACGGATCGTCGCCGTCGTCGCCTGTGCGCCCTCGCCGCAGGTCTCCGCCGCCGTCAACGGTAATCATCTCCACCGTTGCCGCCGTAGAGGGACACCACCAAGTTAGGGTGTGTCCCGATCCCTTTTCGTGCTCCCCTTCCGATTCTTGCACGATAGGCTTGCCATGATTCAATCCACGTTTGAGATGTTCCCTATACATTAGTTCAGATCTTCTAGTTTCGAGGAAAATTCTTAGGTTTAGGTTTCCACGGAATGCATCTCGGTGAAGCCGATTTTTGAAACTCGGAATGACCGATTTGGCCTCTGGCCATTGCACTGCATAATTCGGTTTAACCGAGTTGTGCCAATCGGAACGACCGAAACGTAGTTTCAGTGAAACCCTAAGTTATCGGTACGACCGAAACCCATTTCGGTCTGACCGAAAGTGGTGTGTAGGTTTCTGTTGAGCACTTCGGTTGCACCGAAACATGAAATCGGTTTGACCGAAATACATTCTGTGAAAACTCAAAACTAAGTCTTGAACTCATTTTTTTTTGCAAAAACCCCTGCAGTTGTGATAACTCTTCTACTCTGCCTATACCTTATCTTTTCACAGGTTTTTCAGCCATGTCAGATGTCAGTGACAGCCAGAACAGGTCTGAATCACCGTTTGCTGAAATTCCAGAGGCAGATACAAGTCCTGCTAGCAGCTCCAGTGATGATGGTGAGAGGAGCACCCCTAGTGGTTTGCCTCCTGCAGCCACCAGAACCAGGAAGAAGAGAACTTCTGATGATGAGGACTCTGACTTTGTTGCTGAGGAAGTTACCTCCAAGCCAAAGAGGAATGTGGTTGCCAAATAGCATCAAGGGCAGCAGTCAAGGAAAGGCACAAGCAAAGTGAAGCAGTCAGCAGTTGCAAAGAAGCTCAACTTGGAAGAGCCTACTCCAAGCAAGGTGAAGAAGACTTCCAAAAGGAAGAGGGTAGTATATGCTGAACCTCAAGTTGATGCTGCAGAAGAAGAAGAAGAAGAAGAAGCACCCCAGCCTCCTCCTCAGAAAGCTAAGTTCATGGGTGATGCTATTCGGGCTCAAGCCTCCTCTAAGCCCAAGAAGCCTGCTCAAGCCAAGGCAGCTCCAGCCAAGCCCAAGAGAACAACCAGAAGCATTCCAGCTTCTGAGAAGAACAAAGGTGAGATGCCACCGTCTGAATCAGATGAAGAGCATGTGTTGCTTAAGCTCCGTCCCAAGTTGCCACTCCACAATGATGCTCATCCTCAAGCTGAGGACATGAAGGCAAGGAAGGACAAAGGTCTCAGGCTATGGAGACAATCTGATCCATATGCTGTAAGGAGAAGGACTGCTGTGGACCCCAGATTCCACACCAGAGAGCAGCAGGATTTCTATGAGACCGTGCTGATGGATAAGAAGCCCATTGTTGCTGACACCAGGTATGTTGACTGGAAGTATATTGACAGTGAAGAGCATCGGGACTTCTTTCCCCATGTGCATGAGAGCTTTACTGCATGTGGAGTTGCTGATTTTGTGGGTCAAGAGCTGACAGCTTGGAATGACGAGATGATCATGCAGTTCTATGCCACAGCCCACTTCTACCCTGATGGCAAGATCACCTGGATGACTGAAGGTCAAAGGTTTTCTTCGACTGTTGAAGAATGGGCAGAACTTCTGAACGCTCCAGTGCAGAGAGAGGACGACATTGATGTCTATGGGATTCCTAAGAAGAGTCATGATTCCATGAAGAACATGTACAAGGAGATCCCGGCTGCTGATTTAGAAGGATGGAAGCTTGGCTCAGTGTACTATCTCCAGGCAGGTCTGACCACCACTAACACTATTCTGAGGCATACATTGATGCCTAAGTCTGGAGACCACCGGATGATCCGAGGCTATTCTATCAACATGCTGCACATTCTCGATGAGAAGGCACCTTTTAAGGTGACGGACTTGATGGTAGAGACCATTAAGAGGACTGCAGCTGACCAGAAGAGGTCGTGTGGGTTTGCTCCGCAGATTCAGATGCTCATCAACGCCAAGTTTGGCACGTGCAAATTCATGTTGGATAGGAAGCACTTGCCACTGCAGCCAGAGCATGAGGACAACGTAGTTGTGATGGATGAAGAGGATCCTACCTCAGTTGAAGGACAGGCCAAAATCGAAGCTGCGAAGAAGGCTAAAGCTGACAAAGAGGCAGCAGCAGCAGCAGCTAAGCCAAAGAGCTTTGGAGAACAAATTCTTGAAGCTACCCAGAGGATTGAACAACGCCTGGCCAGCATTGAGCAATCTCAGGAGAGCCTAGAGAGGATTGTCGAGGACAAGATCCACGCTCTGGACGTGAAGCTGACTGAGATTCAGGTGTCTGTCAACAAGCTTGAGGCAGACATGGAGGAGACAAGGCAGGAGAGAGCAGAGCTTATGCAGGATGATCTAGTCCAGGACTCTCATCGCCAGACTGCTCAGGTTCCCAGAGGATCCAGATCTGCAGCTATCCCAGTGACAGACTCCAGGGCTACCACTTCAGCACCAGCCACAGCTCCAGCAGTTGCTCCAGCTCCAGCATCCACTTCTCCACCGCAGACATCTGCAGAAGTCTTCGCCGATGCAGCTATCTCTACACCGACATCTACCCAGACGGGAGCCGCCAGCAGAGCCCGCAGTGACGCTTAGCTCTATACCTTTTCGAACTTTTTGGTAACTTGTTGCCAAAGGGGGAGAAATTGTTATAGATCATAGGGCTTCGAGAGAGAGAGTGCTCTTTCGTCTTTCGTTCTTTTGCCGGTTTTCTTTGAGATACAGTGATTTCTTTTGGTTCCTGAAACTTTAAGTGTGCTTGCTACTAAGTTTGATGCTACCTTAATGAGTGCTTAGTCATACTATGCTTTAATGTGTGCTTATTGCTTATCCTATGCTATTCCTTATTGTATGGCTATTTACTCTTGTCTTGGTGATTGAGTGCATGTTACTCATTCTTATCATTTTGTGCGCTCCACCAAGATGTATGTGACATGGAAGAGTGACCCATAATCCTAATCGATTTGCATTTGCATTCAAACGCAAATTTTAAATAATGCACAAATTTAGGGGGAGCTCTTGTTTATCACATACTTCTCAAAGCGACGATATCATTCATTGATTATATCTTTTGTCGAAGCTTTGATCTATATGTTGTCATCAATTACCAAAAAGGGGGAGATTGAAAGTGCAACTAATCCCCGGGTGGTTTTGGTAATTAATAACAACATATATATCATTGAACTAATATTTACTTGAGAATCATTTCAGAAGAGTTCGATGATATGGGTATGGAAATGTCTGAAGAAGTGGACCCCTCAAAATGCTAAGACAAGCATTGGCAAAAGCTCAAGACTCTATTTTTGGTTTAGTGATCAAAGATCACATTGAGTCCATAGGAAAAGCCAATACTATTAAAAGGGGATGAGGTTGTGTTAATGATCTAGTTGCTCAAGTGCTTGGTGATCTAGCTCCCTCAACTATCAGCACTCTTCACTACTTAACACACTCATAAGTAATCTCGGACAAACCGATTCTGCAAACTCAGTCCCACCGAGATGAACCACTTCAGTTATTCCTCCAAACCCTAATTTCTCGGTCCATCCGATTCTGAGTTTCGGTCTCACCGAAAATGGACTGCCAACCTTCTGTAACCAATTGACATCACTTCGGAATATCCGAGTTGTTGTTTTCGGTCCCACCGAGATGGCAAGCTCCAACCTTTGACTCACTTCGGACACACCGAGATGGTATTTTCGGTCCCACCGAAAATCCCAACGTTCACTATATTTGAACTTTCGGTCTGACCGAGTTTTCACTTCGGTCTCACCGAGATTGGTCAAATGTGTGTGTAACGGTTGGATTTTGTGTGGAGGCTATATATACCCCTCCACCCCCTCTTCATTCGTGAGGAGAGCCATCAGAAAGTACCACCACTTCTACCATACACTTTCTGAGAAGTGAACCACCTACCCTTGTGTTGAGATCAAGCCATTCCATTCCTACCATATGAAACTTGATTTCTAGCCTTCCCAAGTTGCTTTCCACTCAAACCTTTCTTCCACCACAGCCATATCAGTGAGGAGAGTTGAGTGTTGGGGAGATTATCATCTGAAGCACAAGAGCAAGGAGTTCATCATCATCAACACCGTCTATTACCTTTTGGAGGGTGGTGCTTCCTAGATTGGTTAGGTGTCGCTTGGGAGCCTCCGTCTTCGAGATGTGGAGTTGAACCAAGAAGTTTGTAAGGGCAAGGAGATCGCCTACTTCGTGAAGATCTACCCCGAGTAAGGCTAGTCCTCCGTGGGCGTAGGCCATGATGGAATAGACAAGGTTGCTTCTTCGTGGACCCTTCGTGGGTGGAGCCCTCCGTGGACTCGCGCAGCCGTTACCCTCCGTGGGTTGAAGTCTCCATCAACGTGGATGTACGATAGCACCACCTATCGGAACCACGACAAAAATCTTCGTGTCACCAAACTGCGTTTGATCTTCTCCACCTCTCTTTTACATGTGCAATTTACTTTCCGCTGCTTATACTCTAGAATTGCATGTGTAGGGTGATACTTGAATTGATCTTAATTGTGAAACTGCCAAAAACTTTGCATGACCTAAAGGCAGATTTTTTATATTGTCAAGTAGTCTAATCACCCCCCCTCTAGACCTACTTTCGATCCTACAGCTCCCGATCTTGGAAGCGGCGGCGGCGGCGGAACAGAGATGAGATCGCGAAAAAGAGTTCCCGTCCCGAGGGTTTCGAAAGACGCTCTAAATATATGCCAAAGGGGGGCACCAGACGGGGCTCGGGGGGCCCAGGCGCCCCCCCCCCCCGGCGCGGCCCAGGGGGGGGGCGCGCCGCCAGGGCGCCTGGGGCCCTGGTGCCCCCCCCCCGGCTGTACTTCGGGCGCAAGGTAGGTTCTGGAACGCTGATTTTTTATATATTTTTTCTGGATTTTTCCTGACAGTTCTCGTAATGTGAAAACCTGAAATACAAAAACAGCCGAAAACAGAAACTGGCACTGGGGTGCACTGGATTAGTAGGTTAGTCCAAATATGATCAAAAGTGAATGGAAGTGTATAAATATCATAGCAATATCACCCAAAAGTGGCATGGAGCAAGCATAAATTATAGATACGTTTTGGACGTATCAGATGGCCGCACGGCGACGCCGTCACCCTTGCCGGCCGCGGGGTCGTCCTTGCCGGCCCGCCGCAGGCCGGTCTACTAGCAGCCTGCGCTATTGATGGCACGGGAGCTCCTGCGCTACCGCCCTGCGGATGACCTCTACGATGAGTGGCTCCACCGCGTCACCGAGCTCGTCAACACCGCCGGGGAGGCACCTGCACCAACTCGCTCCTCCCGTCCCCCGTCGCCCATGGCGGGGAACGTGGGCCACGGTGTCCTAGGTCCACCTCCACTCTACGGCACCGGCCAGGAGGTCCGGCGCGAGGCTCCGCGGCGTGAGCCGCCCCGTAAGGCCCATGCGCTCGACGAGGAGAGCTGCCAGGTGATCCGCATCTCTAGGCAGGAGCTCGCGGGACCCTGTCCCGCAGCACCAAGACCGCGCACCACAGGAGGTGGTGGCGCCGGCGCCCCAAGAACCAGCACCGCAGGTGCAGGGGGCGCTTGAAATCATGAGCGTGGCTGGATGTTGCGCCTTAGCTCCCGAGCTACGGCGCCTCGTCTGGCCCGGCAAGTTCAAGCCGGATCTACCTCCGCGCTACGATGGCACCACCGACCCCACAGAGTTCCTCCAGCTCTACGAGCTGAGCATCGAGGCATCCAACGACACTGAGCAGGTCATGGCGAACTGGTTCCCCATGGCTCTCAAGGATGGTGCACGCTCCTGGCTCCTGAGCCTCCCCGTGGGATCCATCTCCTCCTGGGGGGAGCTCTGTGAGCGTTTCGTCGCCAACTTCCAGGGCACCCGCGACCGAGCCCCAGCGGCCGCGGATCTGCGCCGTGTGAGGCAGTAGCTGGGAGAGACCCTGCAAAAGTACATCCAACGCTTCAACATCATGCGCCTCTGGATCCCTAGGGTCTCGGACGAGGCCTCATCTCGGCGTTCTCCGAAGGTGTCCGCAACGTCAGGATGAGGGAGGAGCTCACCATCCACGAGGACCTGTGCATAGCCCTCAAGATGTTCAAGCTCGCGGCGAAGTGTGCCAGGACGGAGGAAGGACGCCTCTCCCTCCAGGAGCTGCCTAAAGCAGAGGATGACGACTAGAAGACCAAGGCCAAAGAAGCAAAGCACAAGGGGCCCGCCGTGGTGGCTGCAGAGCCAGAAGTGAAGCATGGCTGCGGCTACAATGAGCCCCCCCAGAGACAACCGTCCGTACTACGTCTTCCACAATGTCCACAGCCACAACACCAACGACTGTCAGGAGCTCAGGGCGATGCGCGGCGGGCAGCGCCCTGAGCGCGACAACCGCGGCTACGGCCGTGGAGGAGGCTGTGGTGGAGGACGCTGGGACGGCAGGAACTCGCGCCAAGGGTGGTGTGAGCAGCCTCGTGAAGACCACTGGTAGGAGTAGCCTCATGACGCCCCCTGGCGCGACCAGCCTTGTGAGGGTCGCCCTCAGGGAAACGGAGGTCTGCCTCTGCTGCCACGACCGCCAAGAAGGAACGACGACGACCGCCCAAGGAGATGGAGCAGGAGGCTTTCAGGAGCCGCGTGCGATTGCATGCATCTTGGGAGGAGCCCATGCTCCGGCTTCCCATCGCATCTTCAAGCAGTTCGCTCGTGAGATGAACGCGGCGCTTCCCAGGCCTGACGCCGCGCGCAACCTCAGGTGGACCAAGAAGGTCATCGCCTTCGACCCCAAGGACCAGCTCAAGTGCACCGCAGCCCTAGGCGCTCTCCCGATGCTCTACACCCCGACCATCAGCGACGTCCTCGTGACCAAAACCCTCATCGATGGCGGAGCAGGGCTCAATGTCCTCTCCGTCCATACCTTCGAGACACTCCAGGTCCCCTACGATTAGCTTTGCCCGACCAAGCCATTCTACGGAGTCACGGATGGCTCGACACTCCCGATGGGGCAGGTCCGCCTCCCCGTCACCTTTGGTGACCGCGACAACTATCACACCGAGCTCATCGACTTCGACGTCGCCAACATCCACCTCCCATACAACGCCATCCTTGGGTATCCTGCCCTCGCCAAGTTCATGGCAGCGACCCATCATGGCTACAACGTCCTCAAGATGCCTGGGAGTGGCGGAGTCATCACGATCACCTCCGACAAGAAGGAAGCGGTGTGTTCCCTGGAGCGTGCCTACCAGACCGCGGCGGTCGAGAGCTCCGACGAGGATGGAGCCGTCTTTGCCCTGCAGACTGTCCCCAAGAAGAAGAAGAACATGCCCGCCAACGGACCTCGGGACACAGGGGCTCCCAACGGTTCCGCCTCAGGACTCGCGCCTGCCGACGAGACGCCCTCCACCCTCGCATAGTGGGGCGCGCCCGACGCCCCTCTCCGGACGGGCTCGAGGGCTCTCCTCTGGAGTGTCTCTGGCCTGACCAGCGTCTCGAGGTAGGTGTTCGGGTACCACCTGTAGGCGTGTCTCGACGCGCATTTTTGTGAGCCCAGCGTGAGCCGTACGGCCCTGGGGGCTCAGGACTTCGTCGACCAGGTTACCAAGGAACTTCAGTACGCAAGGCTCATACGCGGTGGGCGTAACCGCACGATGCCAAGCTCACCTACCCGCAACCCGAGCGATCACTTCCGCGTTTGCATCGACGTCGTGGGTCTCAATCGAGCCGCTTCTTTGGAGCCCTTCTGGCCGACGGCGGTCGGCCGGAGGACCCTCCCCTGCAGCTACGTCCGCACGCTCTTTGGCTTTCGCAACGCAGCTGCCATGTTCCAGCACCTCGCGCGGCAGGCTTTGGGGGCTCGGGAGGCTCAGTGGCAGGCGGTCCAGACGGAGCAAGAACCGGACCCCCGCGACCACTGAGGGCCTCCGGAGCCCGATGATCCTCAGGAGCAACCCGCACGGCTTGCGTCTTCAGCTACCCCAACTCTTTTTCGACAAGTGTCAGGTGACGTTTCAGGTATCCAATCGAGGGCGCCCCCCGGGCTGCATCATCCTCGAGCTACTGGGGCTATCCCCCCGCAGCTGTCTCTTTTTGCGCATAAATCAAGGCTAGTTGCTTCTTCATATTTGCATTACCTATATGCTTGGCGTTCTCACCGCCACTAAGGTCATGAGCCCTTGCGATCCCACTCGCGACCGCCCCATGATTAAGGACTGGCACGGTATCTGTGCTCGGGTCCGTCCCTGCAGCGTCGCTAAACCCAAGGGCTGAGCTCTGTCTTGCGAGCCATTCCCGTGTGTAGGATCGAAAGTAGGTCTAGAGGGGGGGTGATTAGACTACTTGACAATATAAAAAATCTGCCTTTAGATCATGCAATGTTTTTGGCAGTTTCACAATTAAGATCAATTCAAGTATCACCCTACACATGCAATTCTAGAGTATAAGCAGCGGAAAGTAAATTGCACATGTAAAAGAGAGGTGGAGAAGATCAAACGCAGTTTGGTGACACGAAGATTTTTGTCGTGGTTCCGATAGGTGGTGCTATCGTACATCCACGTTGATGGAGACTTCAACCCACGGAGGGTAACGGCTGCGCGAGTCCACGGAGGGCTCCACCCACGAAGGGTCCACGAAGAAGCAACCTTGTCTATTCCATCATGGCCTACGCCCACGGAGGACTAGCCTTACTCGGGGTAGATCTTCACGAAGTAGGCGATCTCCTTGCCCTTACAAACTTCTTGGTTCAACTCCACATCTCGAAGACGGAGGCTCCCAAGCGACACCTAACCAATCTAGGAGGCACCACCCTCCAAAAGGTAATAGACGGTGTTGATGATGATGAACGCCTTGCTCTTGTGCTTCAGATGATAATCTCCCCAACACTCAACTCTCCTCACTGATATGGCTGTGGTGGAAGAAAGGTTTGAGTGGAAAGCAACTTGGGAAGGCTAGAAATCAAGTTTCATATGGTAGGAATGGAATGGCTTGATCTCAACACAAGGGTAGGTGGTTCACTTCTCAGAAAGTGTATGGTAGAAGTGGTGGTACTTTCTGATGGCTCTCCTCTCGAATGAAGAGGGGGTGGAGGGGTATATATATAGCCTCCACACAAAATCCAACCGTTACACACACATTTGACCAATCTCGGTGAGACCGAAGTGAAAACTCGGTCAGACCGAAAGTTCAAATATAGTGAACGTTGGGATTTTCGGTGGGACCGAAAATACCATCTCGGTGTGTCCGAAGTGAGTCAAAGGTTGGAGCTTGCCATCTCGGTGGGACCGAAAACAACAACTCGGATATTCCGAAGTGATGTCAATTGGTTACAGAAGGTTGGCAGTCCATTTTCGGTGAGACCGAAACTCAAAATCGGATGGACCGAGAAATTAGGGTTTGGAGGAATAACTGAGGTGGTTCATCTCGGTGGGACTGAGTTTGCAGAATCGGTTTGTCCGAGATTACTTATGAGTGTGTTGAGTAGTGAAGAGTGCTGATAGTTGAGGGAGCTAGATCACCAAGCACTTGAGCAACTAGATCATTAACACAACCTCATCCCCTTTTAATAGTATTGGCTTTTCCTATGGACTCAATGTGATCTTTGATCACTAAACCAAAAATAGAGTCTTGAGCTTTTGCCAATGCTTGTCTTAGCATTTTGAGGGGTCCACTTCTTCAGACATTTCCATACCCATATCATCGAACTCTTCTGAAATGATTCTCAAGTAAATATTAGTTCAATGATATATATGTTGTTATTAATTACCAAAACCACCCGAGGATTAGTTGCACTTTCAATCTCCCCCTTTTTGGTAATTGATGACAACATATAGATCAAAGCTTCGACAAAAGATATAATCAATGAATGATATCGTCGCTTTGAGAAGTATGTGATAAACAAGAGCTCCCCCTAAATTTGTGCATTATTTAAAATTTGCGTTTGAATGCAAATGCACAATCGATTAGGATTATGGGTCACTCTTCCATGTCACATACATCTTGGTGGAGCGCACAAAATGATAAGAATGAGTAACATGCACTCAATCACCAAGACAAGAGTAAATAGCCATACAATAAGGAATAGCATAGGATAAGCAATAAGCACACATTAAAGCATAGTATGACTAAGCACTCATTAAGGTAGCATCAAACTTAGTAGCAAGCACACTTAAAGTTTCAGGAACCAAAAGAAATCACTGTATCTCAAAGAAAACCGGCAAAAGAACGAAAGACGAAAGAGCACTCTCTCTCTCGAAGCCCTATGATCTATAACAATTTCTCCCCCTTTGGCAACAAGTTACCAAAAAGTTCGAAAAGGTATAGAGCTAAGCGTCACTGCGGGCTCTGCTGGCGGCTCCCGTCTGGGTAGATGTCGGTGTAGAGATAGCTGCATCGGCGAAGACTTCTGCTGATGTCTGCGGTGGAGGAGTGGATGCTGGAGCTGGAGCAACTGCTGGAGCTGTGGCTGGTGCTGAAGTGGTAGCCCTGGAGTCTGTCACTTGGATAGCTGCAGATCTGGATCCTCTAGGAACCTGAGCAGTCTGGCGATGAGAGTCCTGGACTAGATCATCCTGCATAAGCTCTGCTCTCTCCTGCCTTGTCTCCTCCATGTCTGCCTCAAGCTTGTTGACAGACACCTAAATCTCAGTCAGCTTCACGTCCAGAGCGTGGATCTTGTCCTCGACAATCCTCTCTAGGCTCTCCTGAGATTGCTCAATGCTGGCCAGGCATTGTTCAATCCTCTGGGTAGCTTCAAGAATTTGTTCTCCAAAGCTCTTTGGCTTAGCTGCTGCTGCTGCTGCCTCTTTGTCAGCTTTAGCCTTCTTCGCAGCTTCGATTTTGGCCTGTCCTTCAACTGAGGTAGGATCCTCTTCATCCATCACAACTACGTTGTCCTCATGCTCTGGCTGCAGTGGCAAGTGCTTCCTATCCAACATGAATTTGCCCGTGCCAAACTTGGCGTTGATGAGCATCTGAATCTGCGGAGCAAACCCACACGACCTCTTCTGGTCAGCTGCAGTCCTCTTAATGGTCTCTACCATCAAGTCCATCACCTTAAAAGGTGCCTTCTCATCGAGAATGTGCAGCATGTTGATAGAATAGCCTCGGATCATCCGGTGGTCTCCAGACTTAGGCATCAATGTATGCCTCAGAATAGTGTTAGTGGTGGTCAGACCTGCCTGGAGATAGTACACTGAGCCAAGCTTCCATCCTTCTAAATCAGCAGCCGGGATCTCCTTGTACATGTTCTTCATGGAATCATGACTCTTCTTAGGAATCCCATAGACATCAATGTCGTCCTCTCTCTGCACTGGAGCGTTCAGAAGTTCTGCCCATTCTTCAACAGTCGAAGAAAACCTTTGACCTTCAGTCATCCAGGTGATCTTGCCATCAGGGTAGAAGTGGGCTGTGGCATAGAACTGCATGATCATCTCGTCATTCCAAGCTGTCAGCTCTTGACCCACAAAATCAGCAACTCCACATGCAGTAAAGCTCTCATGCACATGGGGAAAGAAGTCCCGGTGCTCTTCACTGTCAATGTACTTCCAGTCAACATACCTGGTGTCAGCAACAATGGGCTTCTTATCCATCAGCACGGTCTCATAGAAATCCTGCTGCTCTCTCGTGTGGAATCTGGGGTCCACAGCAGTCCTTCTCCTTACAGCATATGGATCAGATTGTCTCCATAGCCTGAGACCTTTGTCCTTCCTTGCCTTCATGTCCTCAGCTTGAGGATGAGCATCATTGTGGAGTGGCAACTTGGGACGGAGCTTAAGCAACACATGCTCTTCATCTGATTCAGACGGTGGCATCTCACCTTTGTTCTTCTCAGAAGCTGGAATGCTTCTGGTTGTTCTCTTGGGCTTGGCTGGAGCTGCCTTGGCATGAGCAGGCTTCTTGGGCTTAGAGGAGGCTTGAGCCCGAATAGCATCACCCATGAACTTAGCTTTCTGAGGAGGAGGCTGGGGTGCTTCTTCTTCTTCTTCTTCTTCTGCAGCATCAACTTGAGGTTCAGCATATACTACCCTCTTCCTTTTGGAAGTCTTCTTCACCTTGCTTGGAGCAGGCTCTTCCAAGTTGAGCTTCTTTGCAACTGCTGACTGCTTCACTTTGCTTGTGCCTTTCCTTGACTGCTGCCCTTGATGCTCTTTGGCAACCACATTCCTCTTTGGCTTGGAGGTAACTTCCTCAGCAACAAAGTCAGAGTCCTCATCATCAGAAGTTCTCTTCTTCCTGGTTCTGGTGGCTGCAGGAGGCAAACCACTAGGGGTGCTCCTCTCACCATCATCACTGGAGCTGCTAGCAGGACTTGTATCTGCCTCTGGAATTTCAGCAAACGGTGATTCAGACCTGTTCTGGCTATCACTGACATCTGACATGGCTGAAAAACCTGTGAAAAGATAAGGTATAGGCAGAGTAGAAGAGTTATCACAACTGCAGGGGTTTTTGCAAAAAAATGAGTTCAAGACTTAGTTTTGAGTTTTCACAGAATGTATTTCGGTCAAACCGATTTCATGTTTCGGTGCAACCGAAGTGCTCAACAGAAACCTACACACCACTTTCGGTCAGACCGAAATGGGTTTCGGTCTTACCGATAACTTAGGGTTTCACTGAAACTACGTTTCGGTCGTTCCGATTGGCACAACTCGGTTAAACCGAATTATGCAGTGCAATGGCCAGAGGCCAAATCGGTCATTCCGAGTTTCAAAAATCGGCTTCACCGAGATGCATTCCGTGGAAACCTAAACCTAAGAATTTTCCTCGAAACTAGAAGATCTGAACTAATGTATAGGGAACATCTCAAACGTGGATTGAATCATGGCAAGCCTATCGTGCAAGAATCGGAAGGGGAGCACGAAAAGGGATCGGGACACACCCTAACTTGGTGGTGTCCCTCTACGGTGGCAACGGTGGAGATGATTACCGTTGACGGCGGCGGAGACCTGCGGCGAGGGCGCACAGGCGACGACGGCGACGATCCGTAGACCAGGGCGACGGCAGCAGGGGTATTGGGGGCGAACGGTTTGAAGAATTGAATCGCGCGCAGCCCTCAGGTATATATAACCCCATGCTGTCGGTGGGACCGAGTTGAAAAACTCGGTGTCACCGAGATGTATAACTGCTGTGCAGTTACGCATATCGGTCAGACCGAGAGTTTGAACTCGGTTTCACCGAGATGAAACCTAGATCAGTCTAAGCGTTTCGGTTGGACCGAGATTGAGAAGCCGGTCAGACCGAAATGGACTTAGAAGGTTTTGGAAGTCAGCCTTAGACGAATCGGTGGTTCCGAGTGCTCCTCACTCGGACTGTCCGAAAAAGACTTGTTCAAAGTTGTGATATGAGCATGAATAGAATTTGAGACAAGAAAGCATAGATAGCTAGGGAAAGGTGCTTAGGCATTCTTGTCCATCCATTTGGCCAGAAAAATCAAAACAATCAAAACAACAAATGGATGTCCTTGAATGGATGAAATCATGCATTCAACATGCTCACACAATAAGATAGCAACTGAATTATGTGTCAAACATGCACAACCAATCACTCTAGCTACTAGCACACACTTTGTCGATGACTAGGTCATCTATATATGAGTATATTGACTTAGGAGTCAAATGAGAACATTTGATCATAGGTCATACTCATCGTTTAAGCACAAGTGGGGTTACCACTTTTACATAAAGCATTTATGTGTTCACATCATTTGGAGATGCTTTTGCTCAATTTTTAGAGCAAAGCTCCCCCTAGATGTGAGAACCCCTTTTTAAAGGGTCAAACTAACCTTGGGTTGTCGTAGAAGACTTCATGTAGATGTTGAAGATGTGGATGCTCAATGTTGATGCAGATCATCAAGAGTTGGGAGCAATCCTTTGGATTAGGGCACTTTCAATACCTACATGGGTTAGTCCCACAAGGAACAAACAAGAGTATCCATAGACATAGAGTGAAGTACACAAAAGATGATGTCCATGAAAGCAATGATTACCTTGTCCCTTGACTTACCAACAAGAGGGTTTGTGACTCCATGAACTAGTGCATGATGTGGAAGTTGATTGCACAAGTTCTTGCCAAAATGAATATGAGTGAAGTTTGTTGGCGGAGTCACCCTCAAGAACCTACTAGTTCTTCTTCTTTGGGATCCACATCATCTTGATGGGAATCCTTGGTGTTGTAGTTGAGCTTGACGAAGTAGAACTTGATGTGTCCTTGGGAACCCACTTGACCATGGCTTGAGGTGCTTCAATGAATGCATCAATCTCCTCAAAGTTCTTGCTTCCGGCAAGACTCTTGTAGACACCTTTCTCTATGATTTCCTTCAATAAGCTATTTTCTTGCTCAAGTGTAACTTGGCTTGAAACATTGTTAGTGGAATCAAGAGAACTACTAGAAGTAACAACATTAGATTTAACTTGGTTATTGTTACTACTAGAGGAAGAATTTTTCTTATGCTTGTCATGCTTAGTCTTAATAGGTGGCAAGAAATTAGACAAGAGAAGTCATTTGGCAAGATATGAAGAACTCTTCTTTCGAAGATCGTCATTGATCGCTTTCAGAAACTCATGTTCTTGCTCTAGAGTGAGCTTCTCGAAGCGTAGCTTCTCATGAGATCTTAGGAGCTCTCTATGATCTTCTTGAGTTGTTTCATGAGCTAACTTAAGAGTGTTTAGTTCTTTAGTTAGACGCTCAATCTCCTTCATAGCATTGTCATTCGACTCTTCTCGACTATAAAGACTACTAGCATTTTCATCATTACTAAGCTCACTAGATTTATCATGCAAGAGCTCATCTTCACCAAGCAAGTCATCCTCATCACTATCAAAGTCAATGAATTCAGGGTGTGTTACCTTGGGACCTTTAGCCATGAAGCATCTTCCAATTCCCTCATTTGGTGAATCAAATAAGTCGTAGGAGTTGGAGTTGGAGGATACGAGTGCAAGTCCAGCAACACCTTCATCTTGACTATAGTCGGAGTCGGAGTGATAGCTTCCATCGGATTGATTGTCAGAGTCGGAGCCGGAGACCCATTCACCAATATGAGCTTGATGTCTTCTTCTTGTGTAGCTCCTTGATGACTTGTCTTTCCTCTCCGAATCCTTGCTTCTCCGAGAGGGTCTTCGTTCATAACGATCATCACTGCTCCTTCTCTCTCTCCGAGGTGACTCATCTCTTGCTCTTCTTCTTGGAGATTCTTCTCTTCTTTTGTGGGGAGCCGTACACTCATTTGAGAAGTGTCCGGGTCTTCCACAATTGTAGCAATTTCGATCACGACTAGAAGATCTCTTTTCATCATATGATCTAGACTTTGAGCTTCTTTCTTTGCCTCTATTCTTGTAGAACTTGTTGAAGTTCTTGACCATTAGGCTTATCTCTTCATTGGAAATTAGCTTGTCACTTGAGGTAGTAGGAGCATCACTTGTAGCTTTGTAAGCACCACTTGACTTGTTGTGAAGCTCTTCCTTATCCTTAAGTGTCATCTCATGAGCAACAATTCTTCCAATGACTTCAGTTGGCTTGAGAGTCTTGTAGTTTGGCATCATTTGGATCAAAGTGCACACGGTGTCATACTTTCCATCCAAAGCTCTGAGAATCTTCTTAATGATGAATCGATCGGTCATTTCTTCGCTTCCTAAGCCGGCAATCTCATTTGTGATGAGAGCAAGCCTAGAGTACATTTCAGCGACTCCTTCACCATCCTTCATCTTGAACTTGTCAAGTTGACCTTGAAGAATATCTAGCTTTGATTCCTTCACAGATTCAGTACCTTCGTGCATTTCAACCAAAGTATCCCAAATCTCTTTAGCATTCTCAAGACGGCTGATTTTGTTGAACTGTTCGGGACACAAAGCATTGAAGAGAATGTCACAAGCTTGAGCATTGTTTTGCAACATCCGCAACTCTTCTGGTGTAGCTTCGCGATCCGGAACTTTTCCTTCTTCAAAGAAATCACCTTGCATACCAACACAAATAATGCCCCATGCGGCTGGGTTATGACCAAGAATATGCATTTTCATTTTATGCTTCCAACTAGCAAAATTTGTACCATCAAAGTAAGGACCTCTACGATAATTACCCTCACTAGACGCCATACTCTCCTAGGTTGTGAAACCAAGCTTATGGAGTCCAATGCAATGGAAACCAAAACAATGGAGACCAAAGCTCTGATACCACTTGTAGGATCGAAAGTATGTCTAGAGGGGGGTGATTAGACTACTTGACAATATAAAAATCTGCCTTTTGATCATGCAATGTTTTTGGCAGTTTCACAATTAAGATCAATTCAAGTATCACCCTACACATGCAATTCTAGAGTAATAGCAGCGGAAAGTAAATTGCACATGTAAAAAGAGAGGTGGAGAAGATCAAACGCAGTTTGGTGACACGAAGATTTTTGTCGTGGTTCCGATAGGTGGTGCTATCGTACATCCACGTTGATGGAGACTTCAACCCACGGAGGGTAACGGCTGCGCGAGTCCACGGAGGGCTCCACCCACGAAGGGTCCACGAAGAAGCAACCTTGTCTATTCCATCATGGCCTACGCCCACGGAGGACTAGCCTTACTCGGGGTAGATCTTCACGAAGTAGGCGATCTCCTTGCCCTTACAAACTTCTTGGTTCAACTCCACATCTCGAAGACGGAGGCTCCCAAGCGACACCTAACCAATCTAGGAGGCACCACCCTCCAAAAGGTAATAGACGGTGTTGATGATGATGAACTCCTTGCTCTTGTGCTTCAGATGATAATCTCCCCAACACTCAACTCTCCTCACTGATATGGCTGTGGTGGAAGAAAGGTTTGAGTGGAAAGCAACTTGCGAAGGCTAGAAATCAAGTTTCATATGGTAGGAATGGAATGGCTTGATCTCAACACAAGGGTAGGTGGTTCACTTCTCAGAAAGTGTATGGTAGAAGTGGTGGTACTTTCTGATGGCTCTCCTCTCGAATGAAGAGGGGGTGGAGGGGTATATATATAGCCTCCACACAAAATCCAAGCGTTACACACACATTTGACCAATCTCGGTGAGACCGAAGTGAAAACTCGGTCAGACCGAAAGTTCAAATATAGTGAACGTTGGGATTTTCGGTGGGACCGAAAATACCATCTCAGTGTGTCCGAAGTGAGTCAAAGGTTGGAGCTTGCCATCTCGGTGGGACCGAAAACAACAACTCGGATATTCCGAAGTGATGTCAATTGGTTACAGAAGGTTGGCAGTCCATTTTCGGTGAGACCGAAACTCAAAATCGGATGGACCGAGAAATTAGGGTTTGGAGGAATAACTGAGGTGGTTCATCTCGGTGGGACTGAGTTTGCAGAATCGGTTTGTCCGAGATTACTTATGAGTGTGTTGAGTAGTGAAGAGTGCTGATAGTTGAGGGAGCTAGATCACCAAGCACTTGAGCAACTAGATCATTAACACAACCTCATCCCCTTTTAATAGTATTGGCTTTTCCTATGGACTCAATGTGATCTTTGATCACTAAACCAAAAATAGAGTCTTGAGCTTTTGCCAATGCTTGTCTTAGCATTTTGAGGGGTCCACTTCTTCAGACATTTCCATACCCATATCATCGAACTCTTCTGAAATGATTCTCAAGTAAATATTAGTTCAATGATATATATGTTGTTATTAATTACCAAAACCACCCGGGGATTAGTTGCACTTTCACCGTGACGTCACCTCCCGTGGTCCTTGGTGCCTTGTTCTCGCATGGGCTAATCGTGGATGGGTAAGTAGGGGCCCGTGGCAGGTGCCTCGCTCACGCGGGAACCGTGCGCCGGTTGTTTTTCTTTTGGACTGTTGCATGAGAAGACTGGGCACGGTGTTTGTGCTCGGGTCCGTCCCTGCAGCGTCGATAAATCCAGCGGCTGAGCTCTGTCTTACGGGCCGGTCCCGCTAACGTCACCTCCTGGGGTCATTGGTGCTGCGGCCTTCTCATCAGATGCCCTCTAGGGATGCACTCGGCGCACGTCGACACAGCACCTCTCTTTTCACATTTTGCAGAAGAAGACTCAGGCGCAACCTGCCTCAGCGTAGGGTCTCGTGAGTAATGCGTAAGCTCACGAGAACTTCCTCAGAGTCGTTCAGCTCGTCCCGAGGAGGGCCCATATACACCTTGGCTGTACTACCGTGCAAGCCACGTGTCAGGATGGGGCTGTACATGCCCCGGAGTCTCTCTCGATGGGAGGCTCCCTCCCATGGTCCAGTGGAAGTGCCATGCTCCGCGCTGGCAGAACCAACCGAGGAGCGGTTATTCCCACGAACCAGTGGAAGCACCAAGCTCCGCGCTGGCCGCTACGACCGAGGCGCGGTCATGCCCACACTCCGCGCAAGTGTGGTAGTTCTATGCTCTGCACTAGTTATAAACAACTGAGGGCGGCCTGCAGCGGTCGCACCAACCTCGATGAGCTTTTCAGCTCATGACGCTCACAACTTCTCCTTGGATGGGTGTCGCAAGGGGGGATATGAACGGGGGCTATACTCATGTCAGGCCTGGCAGACGCCACCCTACCAGGTGCCCAGACACCTGGTTTTCTCACGCCCCCATCCTAGGTGAAGGCTCGTGAGCAAGGTATGGTGCTCGTTCTCCCTCATGAGAGCCATTCGTACGTCAAGGGGGACTCCTGGGCATCGCGACCCAGGGGCCTCACCAGCCACGTAGCCCCTCATTCCTTGAGTCTAGTTATTACGATAACCCCGTTCACCCGGAGGGCTCAATGGTGATCAAGGTATGCACGGGGTTGGGCCCTGCCGACACAGAACACAAACGGGATCGCTTGAACGTCAAGGGGGGCCCTTGGGCATCACAACCCAGGGGCATCACTAGCCACGTAGCCCCTCATTCCTTAAGTCTAGTTATTACGATAATACCGGTCACCCGGAGGGCTCAATGGCGATCGAGGTATGCGCGGGGTTGGGCCCTGCCGACGCAGAGCACCTAAGCAAACATGAAAGGAAGCAAGCACGGAAATCATCAAGTTCAATCTAGTTATTAAAATAATACCAAGTCCTTCACATTCAAACGAGTTCTTACGCCTCCCCGAGGCACCTCCATATCTCTCATCTGAACAGGAACGGGTCAGGCATCACCAAGCGCGTCATCACTAGTCTCCGCCTCCTCGGCCGCGGCAGCAGCAACCCGGAGGAACGCCTCCACCAGTTCCGTGACCTTCGCCTCCAGGGCCTTAACAACCGCGCTCTCTATGCTCGCGGTCACGGGCTTAAACAGCGAGGCCAGGTCAAGACCGGGATCACGAAGGCTTAGGTGTCCACACACCTGCGTCAGGGCCAAGGTAAGGAGCGTGCGGCTTTCGACGTCTGCTAACTGGCTAATTGCGGCTGCAACCTCGCGCAGGGACTTCACGAGCGTGGCAAGGAGCCCAGCAGGGCCACCCTCCGGGGCGGCTAGTGGCTTCTCGAACCCTTCCCCATAAGCAGCCCGCAGCGCCGTACGGGCCTCGAGCTCGAAGGCGGCGAGGGCCTCGCGACTCACCGCCGCCGAGGCCACAAGGGCGTCGTCCTTCTCGCGCACAGCTTGGGTCGCCCTGGGCTGCTCGGCCTAGGCCTTCAGCTTCTCCAGGCTCGCGCGACCAGCGAGCTGCTCCTGCTGCAGCCGGGACGTCTCAGCCTTCTGCGCCTGGAGCTCCTTCTCCAACCTTTCAGGCTCTAGGGCGCGCCTGGCGCCTTCCTCGCGAAGGGCTTCCAGCTGGCTCTCCGCCTTGTGGCAGCGTTTCTCGAAGGACGCAGCGTCGACTCACGCGGTGTCGCGTGCCCGCGTGGCTGCCGCAGCATCGGCTCACACGGTGTCGCGTGCCCGCGTGGCTGCTGCAGCTTCCTCTTGACCCTTGGCAGCAACCGCTGAGGCCTGGCTCCAGGATGCCCGCGCAGACTCGTCTGTCAGGAGCCACCCAGAGATCAGCCCCAGGTGTCCTTCCATCGCGCGGCCATCATCACCATGAAGTTCGGCACGAAGCCGACCCAGCGCAGCGGAGGCGGCCTCTAAGGTCTCAGGGCCAAGTTGTGACGGCTGACGGCTGGGCGCCAACAAGACCGACTGCTCGACCAGGGGCTCGGGGGCACCGGCTTCCCTCGCTGGAGCAGCCGGGGCGAGAGCCGCCGCGGCCTCGCAAACAGCAACGACGCCCTCAGGCGACGCCGCCGCCGCGTGCTCGGTGGCCCAGCTGGCCGAGGCGCGCGGAGCTGTGGCACCCTTCTCCGCGGCCACATCAGCAGCAGGAGGAGCAGGGCACCGCGACGTGACCTCCCCCTTCACCTTCTTCATCACGCCACCCAGGCTGCTGCATCAAGAGAAGTACGTCAGGGACACAACGACCAAAGGATAACAGGAGATCGCACACTTACTCATCGGAGGCGAGGCGCGCCCTCCTCTTCATCAGCAGGTCGGCCGCAGCCGCTGGCGCTATGGGCGTGCCGCTAGTCCAGATCTTGGCAAGGAGCGAGGCCACGGACTTGGGTGCAGCCGCATGGCACTCCTCGGCGGGGTCGTCGCATTGCTCCCTCCGAACGCAGCGTGTCCGGATCGACGCGGAGTGGTCGCCTGGGGCCGTTCGGCAGCACCTGCACCCGACGCCACTTCTCCAGCAGACGCCTCGGAGGAGTCCCCCTCGTCAACCCGGTCCTCGTCGCCCAGGGTCTCCTCCGAGTCCTCCCCATTGCTCCCATCATCGGCACCATAAGACACATCAGCCGTGGGCTGAGCAGCCACGGGCACCCCGAAACCTGACACGGCCTTCAGCAGCTCGGCCTTATCAGGACGGCTGTACAGCGGCGGTGGGCCCCCGAGAGGTCCTCAGGAATCATTCCCAAGAGAGTGACTGAGGCAAGGTCCAAGTCGGCCTCGGCCAGCGTCCCCGAGCGTAGCCAGAACCTGTCGTCATTCCCCATCAGCTCCCACATGGGGCGCGAGTGTGCGTGCAGCGGCGCCAGACGCTGCCTCAGGAACTCCTTCACGATCTGGGCTCCTTCAAGCCTTGAGCCCAGGTCGGCTTCAATCCTTGCCAGGACAGGCTCGACAAGGGGGTCGGTGAGCATCGCGTAGCTCCAGCCAACGCGTTTCACCGGACGGGCGGTAGGCAGCGCCAGTAGTGGATGGATGCGATGGGCATCCAGATAGACCCACCTCTTCCGGTGGGAGTCTATATATTCTTCCCGGCTGTCATCAGCCGGCAGCCCTGGCGCTGGAAGACGAAGGAGACACAGCCCGAGCACAGACCTTCATCGTACTGCCGCATGGAGAAGAAGTGGCGGAAGAGGGCGACAGTCGGCTTCACCCCCACAAGCGCCTCGCAATTAAAGGCGAAGAGCGACAGGACGAAGATGGAGCGAGGCTAGATGTGGAGAGCGTGCACCTGGTAATGGTCCAGCATAGCATAGAAGAACTCCGAGAAGGGCGGCATGAGCCCGACGGAGATGTTGTGGAGGAAGAAGGGGTAGCAGGACTTTCACAAGATCCGCGCCACGATGGATCCGACCCAAATCCCCATCGGGCCATGCTCGTTGTGTACGCTCGACAAGAAAGACTGGATCTCCGAGTAGTCCCCCACCTCGGTGATGGTGGACTCCTCGAGCGCCGCCTCAAGGGAAGAAGCAGACCCGGACGCCTGCGCGGCACCCTTGCCTCTCTGCGCCATTGCTGAGGTGCCGGAGGATGCATGCGATTTAGGAAGGCCGAAGGCGAAAGAGAAGGGGATCTAAGCAGGAAGGAAGGGAAATGGTAACTCCTCTACGGCAAAGACACCCCCTTTTTGTCGAGTTGCACGGTTGCTAAAACTGCATGGGAAGCGGAGTCGCCCACGTCCCATCCAACAGTCACGCGCCAGCCTGGCCTGCAATATTTTTGGGGCCCGCAGCGCTTCATCCTCGACTAAGGCTTCGCCCTAAAGCCAACTCCGCGTGCGCCTTGGGCCCGGGGGCTACTGTCGGCGTCCTAAGAACCAGGGTACCTAGACTTGCCTGTCTGCGGGCCGCGACGCGCTCCCACCATGGCCTAGTAAAGCCCAGCTGATAGACCAGCTGCCCAAGACCCTCGCGAGGGGGCTAGACCTCGCGAGGAGAATGACGTCAAGACCCCCTCAGGAGTGGCCTCGGCTAGGTTGCTCCGGAGGGGCGAAGAATCCAAGGCCAAGCCTGCCTCAGGAGGAGGCAGTGACGCAAGTAGTGACGCATCGTGCCAGCGCGTGCCAGCGACATAGTAGCCATTTTGGTGCAAGGGAGACAGCATAGGCGTAGGTTCTCGAGGAGCAGGACAAAGGTTTCCCCATTTGTGCAACAAGACCGAAGACCACAAGGACGACAGGGAGGATGCCACCACCGAGCCCACCACCGCGTCATCGCCAGATCCCTTTGCAGGCAAAGACTACTTTTGTCAGGGCAGGAACGTCCTTGTGTTCCCGCTCAAAATGGCCGTGGTAGGATTCCTTCCCGCCTGAACATTTCGGGGGAAGAGGACCCTCGCCGCCTATATAAGTAGCTAGGATCCCCACTATGGGAGGAAGTCGATTAGATCCAGAAACTCTGCCCTCGCATAAGGGATCAAGAACTCTTACCTCTTGACCCTCCTGAGCTCTCCTCCTGAGCTCAGGAACCACTGTACTCATCCATATTCAAGCCCTCCCGAGGCCAATCCACCAAAGAAGGAAGTAGGGTTTTACACCGCAAGGTGCCCCGAAGCTGGGTAAACTCTTGTGTGCATTACTTGTTGTCCGCTTGAATCTCTTCACTGGACGAGGGCGAGACGCTAGGTAGACGTGAGTGGGAGATATCTTCATTCACGCCCCTATGTTCGAACTTCTTGGGTTTGCGGAGCCCGTAATCCGACACCCGTGTCTTACGGGCAGCTCCTCCCCACCAAGCCCTTCTCGGGGATCGCGGGATCGGCCGTCTCGCTCGGCCAGATCCGCCTCCCGGTCACCTTCGGCACACCCGTTAACTACCGGACCGAGCTCATCGACTTTGACGTCGCGCCCATCCACCTACCCTACAACGCCGTCCTTGGTTTCCCAGCCTTGGCAAAGTTCATGGTGGCAACTCACCCGGGCTACAACGCCGTCAAGATGCCCGGGAGCAGCGGCGTCATCACTGTCGAAGGGGACCCCATGGCCACCATTCAGGTCCTCGGGCGTGCTTACAGGGCTGAAGCCGCTGCCCATTCACGTACGGAGGGGGCTCCGGAGACGTCGGAAGCCGCGCCAGCCAAGAAGCAGCTCTTCTCTCAGGACCCGGCCGAGACGAAGCAGGTGCCTGCTGACGAGGAGGGCTCAGGAGCCACTTTCACCATCGGCACAGGCATGGACCCAGAGCAAGAGGCAGCATTGGTTAGTGTGGGCACCCCGACTCGTAAGTCATGATCACCTAATGCACTTGTACAGTGATCCCAGAGATCAATGCTGACTGAACACACAGAAGCTGAATAACAAGAGTCTTACATCCATACATACCGTATTACACAAATAGGACCATTATGGTTAAGTCTTGAGTATATCATCGCAGCGGGAATCTTCAATAACAACTTGGACCCATGCCATCTGCCTTAACCCTATAGGCATTCTGACTGGGAAGCGTCCTAGCTCACATGCAC
The DNA here is from genome assembly GCA_902687465.1 of Secale cereale. Taxonomy (NCBI): domain Eukaryota; kingdom Viridiplantae; phylum Streptophyta; class Magnoliopsida; order Poales; family Poaceae; genus Secale; species Secale cereale. The sequence continues at coordinate 171,477,230 of LR738715.1, forward strand.
GTCACCAGGGAATCTTCATCATATCATGTTCTCTCATGCCTGGCCAATAAAATAACCAGTGGCAAGCCAATGAGTACTTTGAATGTACTCGCAAGCAACCCAAGTGTGATGACAGAATAATTATGCAAGGCTCTGCTGCTAAATTGGCAGTTTTGCGGAAAGCTAGTTTTTCATATGCAAGTATAGTCAACATATAACATGGACATGCATGTGTCTGCAACAAGTATCAGGAGGTTACAGACATCATTATCGAGAAGGAGTTGTAATCAACTCATGCTCAAGCTCATTGTGATTTTCTCACAATCATATCAATAGATTTACCAAACCGTGTTGTTTCCCAGAAACTTATGGACATAGTCTAAGTAGCACCACCCAACTGTCCTTGACCGCGGACACGGCTATTCGAATAGTTTGACACTCTGCAGAGGTTGCACACTTTACCCACAAGATCCGAGGAACTTCCGTGTCATCCACGACCCGCAGTACCTCAAGTACCCAGGGTAAGCACCCGATCACTATCTTTCCCTAGACGACACTAACACAGAGTCCACTCGATTGGTAGCAACCCCCGTGCCCCACATTTCACATCTTAATAATTGTGTGGACTCGCTCCCATATTCATCACATACCACAAGCACGGGGTACCAACGGTGTGTCCGGTGCCCTATAAAGACAGTCATGGCCGCCTATCCAAGCACGACCCCGTCCCGAGAGTGACCTCATGTCACCCCCGTCACTAGTAATGCGGGCACCATGCTAGTATCGACCTAGGTAATCAATAATGCCCTTTCCCATATAAGGGTAGAGTGGTTGCGCATGTTTGGTTGGGACGGTAGTCACACATAAATCTAATCTATCTCTGTAAACAACACTTTCATCAAGCCACGGTATACTACTTCTTCACCAAGTAGTGCCCTAGTTCTCATCATCTCCCAGGGGCATTAGTGGCACTCACTGGGTCATTTGCAAGTATGTCATACCACGCTTGTTTCACTCAATGCATAACCCTGACCCATTTTGCGTAGCCACTACTATAGCATATATCTATCTACTCCCACCCACATAACCCTCATAGGAAGGTAGGGTCATGTTTGATGCAAGTTTCAATAGCAAAGTAACAAAGGTACCAACCAAAGTGGTCACCTCTTCTACATGATTCCGATGCATTGATAATAAGGTGCTATGAGACATGCATAAAAAGGTTTCTCGAACATGGTCAAAGGGCTGCTTGCCTTATTCTTACGAGTCTTCAAACCTTCTAGTCCTTCTCCGAGTACTCCGTTTATTTCGTCAACTAACGATGGAAACAATCATAATAAGCAACACAACAAGGCAAAAATAAAAGTGCTCTAAAAATAGGAGTTGGATTTTTCTAGGATACCTCTGGTCATATGAGAAATGACTAAGGTGGTTTCATAGGTATTGGATCAATGGATGATTTGGAACATTCCAATATGATGGAATCAAGGGGTTTATGGATTTAAAAGAAGTGTATAGAAATATACTTTTGAACAATGAGCAAAGGCACCCATTAACAAGTCATGATTTTAGAAGCATCTAGGAGTTGGTTTCACTGGATTTGGAATCCAAATGAACTTCCTAGGATTTTGCAAAGTTGATAAATATGAAGAAATGGCTCAATATTTGGTGGGGTATAGAAAGTGTTAATAAAAATGTTCCAAAACTAAGTTTGGATATGACAAGCATCTAGGAATTTGAACCACTGCATTTGGATCAAATTTGAGCCCTCTGTGATTTTCTAAAGTTCATCACAGAAATAAAATAATGACACTTTGATAATATTTGTGAAGGAGAAGTTTCTGGAAAAATGTGCGTGTTGCACCATGTGATAGAGCATGATTTATGGAGCCAGAAGAAATTTGAATCATCAAGTTTGGAGTTCATTTGAATTATTTATGGATTTTTGAAGATTACAGAAAAAGGAAAAAGGAAAGGGAAAGGTTATATACCCTTATACTGCACACTGAGCGGAAGATAGCCGTACAGCAACTGGGTCGGCCCAACAGCTCGGCCGTGCGTACAGGGCGGGGGGGGTGGTGACGTCGGAGGCGTCCTGGCAGAGTGCGCCTTTGCGCAGGGGAAACGGCGTCTCCTTGCCCCGCCTCCACTTAAAATCAGCGGGCCCAGCGTCGGGGTCGCTGACCTGTGGGGCCCTCCTGCAGGACTGTCTCCCTCCTCCCGCTCGCGACAGGAGCGGGGCAGAGGAGCTCGGCCGCCGATCGCGCCGGCGACCCAGGGGGTCTTCGCCGGTGTTCTGCGCACCGGAGTGTTCAGGGCGGCGAGACGCATCCGCCCATGTGCTTCACGCCCGTGGAGGAGCTCGGGAAGGGGAGAAATGCCTGGCGCGGCGGCGATGGGTGACGACGAAGAGGGATATGGCGCTACGGCCTCAGGGGGAATGGGGCGGAGCACGGGGAGGCTCAAGGGAGAGCGTGAGAGGCTCTGGTGATGACTAGGTGGAGAGGGAGAGGCCGGGGTGCCCGAATTCGAGCAGGGCCCCGAGGCGGCAATGGCGACAGAGGAGGAGGAAGAAGGCTCGGGAGGGAGAGTGGTTTGATCAGGGAGGCACACTGGAGGGCGAGGAAGCGGATGGAGCATGGAGAGGGCTCAGGGAGGCCTTATATAGGCCAGCCCGAGGTTCACCGCGGGGCCGTGCGACGGCGGGGCCGTATGTAACACCCCAAAAATTTAATTACTTTTTCTTTAAATAAAATTTGGCTAGAAACAAAAATTTTTGATTTACAAAAGTTCTTTAGTGTTTTTAGAACCTTTTGTTTCTGTTTCTTCCCTCCATATAGAATTTTGCAGTACTTTTGTGGGCCCTGATAATCATCTTAAAACAATTCATTACTTGTTTAATAACAGTATAAATTATTTTCATAATAAAATTTTGCCATAGAAATGCTTTTAATAACTTTTTCTTTTCTTCATATGCTTCTATTTTGCACTACAGCTATTTTAAGTAATTCTGTAAAAATTCCACCAAAATTTTGAGGAGTCATGTGATGCCTATGGATCACCTTTCTGCAAAAACCCATTCCTTCCCTTTGAAAATTTTGAGTGAATCATCCTCTTTTCTATTTCTGCCCATTTTCTAGGTTTCTACTGCAACCCCATTTTTCCTTGCTCTAAAGATTTTGACACTTGGCCATCTTCTAGTTCCTACTACCAAACTCTTAACTCCAAGAGATCAGCTCCATTTGAATTTTATAAGTCCACCAAAAACCCCTCTGAAGTTTCTGTCCAAAACTGAATTTCAGTAAAACTTGCATTAGCAAGTTTTCTCTTTTAACAAACTAACTTCACCACCATCTCTACCATCTAAAGAGACACTATACTGCCAAATCCCACTTCCAACAAGCTTCCCTAGAGGGCTCTATCATTTTGTCAAACAGGTCATGTGCATGACCAAATATGTGCCCCGTCCCTAACTACATTAGAGACTTTACCTTCTGGCCTAAACATCATGTCCATCACTCCTATAACATCCAATGTTAACACCCTGCCAAAGAATCAGCTCAATTGGAGCACCCTAGGATGCCCAGGCATTCTGTCGAGCACGCTGGGTGCGTGCAGAGAGCGTGGCCAGAGCGCCGGGACTGCAGGCCCTGGCATCGACCTGCTGCTGCCCTTTATTGTTCCCCACGCTCGCCTTAGTTCATCACTGGATCAGCCCGACCACCCCGAAGCTTACCGACACCTTTCCCCGTCCCCTAGCGCCACCCTCCACCGTCCATCGCCTCCGTTCCTTGCCGCCCGACAAAAACCGTCTCCGCCACGCCACCTCCGGGACACGCGGCTTCCCCTGAGTCAACTGGCCCCCCCTTGAATCAATGTGGACGGCCGCCGTCCCCACAGAACCCCGCCACCTCGCCACCGGCCTCACCGGCCTCACCCGCCGCCTTAAAAGGCCGCCGTCGCTGCATGCCGTGGACGGCGCCACTCGGGGCACCTGGCTCCGCTCCGAGGCCGCCAGCACAACCCCGCATCTAACTCGCAGGGGCCCCGCCCTCACCTAACCGCACCGGCCACGCCTACTCGCCACCGGCCACAACCTCCGCCTTAAATCGCCGCCGCCTCCATGGCTTCCCCGGGAAGCCACGGGAACCGCCTCCCCCGCCTATAAAACCCCTCCTCGAGCTCGCTCCCGTGCAGAGCACCTCCCTCTCCCCCTCACCAACTCTCCCGTAGAGGAAGAACGACCGAAAACGGTCGTCCTCCCCAACTCCAGTAGCTCTTGCCGCCACCATTCTCTCGATGGTTCCGACGCCACCACAGCCTTCCCCGCTTCCTTCTCTTCACCAAGATACTCCTCTTCACCCCACGGACCCATTTCCCCATCATTTTCGCCGGAGCAAGCTCGTGGGCGAAAGCCCCATTTCGACGCCGCCGGAGTTTCTCGGGTGAGCTCGTCGCCGGCAAGATAGGACTCCCCGGCGACCGTGCCACACACCGGCCGAACCCTCTCTCTCCCCTGAGCACAACGGTGGGCTCAGACCCACGAGGGGTGCCGCCTATCTCCGACGAACGCCGCCGGAGCCTCGTCTCTGTCTCCGTCCCGGCGCGGGCAAGGAGAAGGACAAGGACCGGTCAAACCTGACCGGTGGGCCAGGCAGGGCCCACCGTCAGTGACTGGAGGTCACGCCTGCGCGGCCTCCCGAACGGCTGGACGATTGGGCTCGGCCCAGTGACGCCGTGAAACTAAACAGCGCACAGGGCGCGCTTCGATCCTTTTCTTTATTCCTTCCAGTACTCTTTCAAATATTCCCATAGCCACCAAATCAAATCCAAATTCAATGATTCCAATTTCTGTAGACTCCTAAAAACATGCTATATTTTTCCAGACTAGGTGAACATTTTTTTCTATACTCTGTCTCTACTGGATCCATTAAATAGTCCAAATTCTTTATTCCTTCCAGATTAATAAATCCTTAGTAAATCACATGAACTCCAAATAATACAATTATTTTTCTGTTATTCCTAAAATTTGATCTAGTTTATGTTAATAGTTATTTCATAATTTTCCAATCAACTTTTTATCACTATTTTTACTATATGTGGTAATTCAAATATTTTGAAATAGGAAATGGAGGGAAGATGTTTATTTCAAAAACCTTGGAGTGCACCCCATATTTTTGCATACTCAAGGCAAGCATTTTTGAACACTTGATATGATGAATGTTTGCATGCTAGAATATTTAGGGCATGTTTGATACTTTAATAGGTTTGGTATTTGGATAGAAATATTGCATGCATGCATGGTCATGATTATATTTGTCTTGCATGCATTTTCCCATCAAATTTACAACATGCATAAGTTATGAGAACCCAGGAGTGTACTCCTGCTTTGGATGTGCCGGTGGGCACGTGCCATTTTTGACACGGTGGTGTCACGAGATATATGTGGAAGCAGGCAAGGGTTGTAGCCCTGTCCTGGTGATACTGTTGAGAGAATAAGTTTTGTTGTGCTAACCCTGCAAGAAACATAAGCCTCCTGAGTCGGCCGTAGATCGAGTCTTGTTCCGGTAACTCCCATACTTGAATCGTGCTGCCACTTGTCCCTGCCACGGGTAGGGTATGGTTTAGTAAGTTGTTAACCCCTTTCCGTGCACACACCGTACAGAGGGCCACGATGAGGTTTTTCCACGACGGTGGACTAAATCCTGTCATCGGGTCAGGGGGCATGGGTGTTTCCGGTTGTAGCCGAGAGGGAGTGTACCCTTGTAATCCGCGCGTTTGAATAGTGATCCCATGCTCATGGAGGTTGTAGCCTCTCCGACTTAGAGTTTTACTTAACTGTTGTTTTGGGTGACTCCTGGCAGCAGAAAAGTTAAGCTGGTGTGTGCTGGTTAGGTGTGTTTTCAACCCAAAGACCATAATGGGAATTAGTCAGTGTCCCGATACTGATTAAAGAAATCCTATACTTGTGGGTAAAGAGTACACCCTCTGCAGAGTCGTATCTATTCGAATAGCCGTGTCCGCGGTTAAGGACTACAGTCTGGGTTGGTCAAGTGTCGGTCTTAGAGTCGGTCTCCGGAGGAAATAATTTAATTTTGAGCATGGTGTATTATGCAGATTATTTCTTACTGCTATTGGTAATGCTAGGAATATTATGGATGATATAATTATATTTGTGAACTAACCCCCTGCTCTTATTTTACTTTCCAGAGTGTCTCAGGGTATGGCTAGACTATCCCGGACACTCGCCCTTATTTTCAAGTCCTTTCTGTGGCGTCCCTCGAGTGTCAGGCGGTTTATCACGCCACTACCCTTGTGGACACCCGACTGGCATTTCTTTTCAAGTCCTTTCTGTGGCGTCCCTCGAGTGTCAGGCGGTTTATCACGCCACTACTCTTGTGGACACCCGATTGGCATTTCTTTTCAAGTCCTTTCGTGGCGTCGCCTGAGTTCTCGGATGGTATCGTCCGATTTCTCTTTTAGACACCCGTCTGGCTTTTCTTTTCAAGTCCGATCGTGGTGTCACTTGATATCCGATCGGCATTTCTTTTATATTTTTAATGATGCTAATATTTATCTTCTGCACTAACTACTATTCATCATGCCATGTTTTAATTCCTGACAGCATGCATTTATTATAAGTATATCATGAGCATGTGCATATAGTTTAATTCACCATGACCATATTATTGTTTTGCTGCATTTGCTATATCTTGTGTCCATGATGTTTGCGAGTACATTCAAACGTACTCACAGGCTTGTCCCTGGCTATTTACTTTGCCAGGTTAGGAATTCTTCAAGGAGTACCACAGTGACGTCCGTGCGAGGCCTAGGAGTACAACCACGCGAGATAGGAGTTATCCGGGTCAGCTGTTCCTGTTGGAATGGAGCCCCATCGATGTGGAGATCCGCAAGCCAATTTCTTCATCCACCACCGGAGTCTTTGTTGCATCAGTAGACCTTTATGGTCTTGTATCAAATTCTTGTAAATGCTTGGTAATCTGTAACAAGGATGTGTCCACCAGTAACAGTAATCCTGGGCTGGTGATGACACTAGGGGTTAATTTCTGGAATATTGTGTTCCCGAAATCCGGCCCCGACAGCCTTGGTATCAGAGCCAGGCTGACCATTGGCTAATCCTATCTTAGCCTGGTCGCTATCCCTAGGTTTCTACACCATCCATCACTTTTCCTGTCCACAGACGAGCTTATCTCATCCGATAAGCCTACACACTGGCCAGCCGACAACTTTTGATAGTTGGTACCAAACCTAGCAGTCGACCTGTAAAGCATGTGCCTGCGGCCGATGTCTGAGTCGTCCCATCCACAAGCATGTGACGAAGGACTCTACTACTATCACCCAGCCACTATCACCCTCTGAGCACCGTGTCCATTTCTATCACACTTCCTGTTTTCACCAGAGTTTACCTATCTGATATTTTATGTATCAGGTTGATTTGCCCACACTCAGAGGAGAAATTTCTTAAGGACCTTTCTCACAAGACTTTTTCACCATAGATTCAAGTCGCGTGCCATCACGGCATCTCGCACAAGACCACACCTGCTCTGCTAGCTGCACTAAGTGCAACTCACACACACACACACACACAGTCAGCACCTAATACATCGACTCGATCACTCTCATCGCACCAGACACTGCTACCTAGTTCCGATGGTCACCACCGCCTCGGAGAGCCACCACCCGAGCAGCAGCATCACGGCGATCGTCGAAGATCATCGCACACAGTAGAAGCGAGGAGCCGATCAATGCTGCCAGCATACCGGCCAAAAGGATCGTGATCAGCACCGATCCCACGTCCTCCATTGATGCCTCGTCTCAAGCTCTTTCAGCCAGAAGGAGAAGGAGAAGAAGGAAGAGAAGAGAGGTGAAGTGCGAGGCAGGAGAAGAAAACCGTGATCGTTTTATAGCCCGAGCTCGGTGCACGGTGAACGTAGTCCACCAGCGCCGCTCGTCGCTCGATCGCCGGTGTTCGGAGACGAATCCGCGAGCAGTACCGACAGGGCACTGGCCCGCGAAATGAGTGCACGCTGCCAGTGACAGCACGCCGCACACTACCACGGTACGACCCTAGATACCCTACGCGCTAGATGCCATAGCAGCAGATAGTGCGGTGAGCACGCGCAGGAGAGGGAAAGAGAAGAAGAGCCGGAGGAAGAAGAAGGCGAAGAGACTGACAGTGGGTCCTGGACCCACCTGTCAGCCAAAGAGAGCACTGTGCGCTGGAGTACGGCGAGTAAATTTGGAGTTAGAAATTGTACCTTCTCCAAATTTGTCGTAACCGCACACTGTGGTTGCACCATTTATCAGTAGCCTTACGTCAACAGTGCCGAGCTAGGTTTTAGAATTGTTTGCTTCTGCTCAGCAGAATCTCCTCAGAAGGGGTGGGCTAAATTTTTAATAGCCACCCTAACAAATCTCGAGGACGAGATTTTTCTTAAGGGGGTTAGAGTTTGTAACACCCCAAAAATTTAATTACTTTTTCTTTAAATAAAATTTGGCTAGAAACAAAAATTTTTGATTTACAAAAGTTCTTTAGTGTTTTTAGAACCTTTTGTTTCTGTTTCTTCCCTCCATATAGAATTTTGCAGTACTTTTGTGGGCCCTGATAATCATCTTAAAACAATTCATTACTTGTTTAATAACAGTATAAATTATTTTCATAATAAAATTTTGCCATAGAAATGCTTTTAATAACTTTTTCTTTTCTTCATATGCTTCTATTTTGCACTACAGCTATTTTAAGTAATTCTGTAAAAATTCCACCAAAATTTTGAGGAGTCATGTGATGCCTATGGATCACCTTTCTGCAAAAACCCATTCCTTCCCTTTGAAAATTTTGAGTGAATCATCCTCTTTTCTATTTCTGCCCATTTTCTAGGTTTCTACTGCAACCCCATTTTTCCTTGCTCTAAAGATTTTGACACTTGGCCATCTTCTAGTTCCTACTACCAAACTCTTAACTCCAAGAGATCAGCTCCATTTGAATTTTATAAGTCCACCAAAAACCCCTCTGAAGTTTCTGTCCAAAACTGAATTTCAGTAAAACTTGCATTAGCAAGTTTTCTCTTTTAACAAACTAACTTCACCACCATCTCTACCATCTAAAGAGACACTATACTGCCAAATCCCACTTCCAACAAGCTTCCCTAGAGGGCTCTATCATTTTGTCAAACAGGTCATGTGCATGACCAAATATGTGCCCCGTCCCTAACTACATTAGAGACTTTACCTTCTGGCCTAAACATCATGTCCATCACTCCTATAACATCCAATGTTAACACCCTGCCAAAGAATCAGCTCAATTGGAGCACCCTAGGATGCCCAGGCATTCTGTCGAGCACGCTGGGTGCGTGCAGAGAGCGTGGCCAGAGCGCCGGGACTGCAGGCCCTGGCATCGACCTGCTGCTGCCCTTTATTGTTCCCCACGCTCGCCTTAGTTCATCACTGGATCAGCCCGACCACCCCGAAGCTTACCGACACCTTTCCCCGTCCCCTAGCGCCACCCTCCACCGTCCATCGCCTCCGTTCCTTGCCGCCCGACAAAAACCGTCTCCGCCACGCCACCTCCGGGACACGCGGCTTCCCCTGAGTCAACTGGCCCCCCCTTGAATCAATGTGGACGGCCGCCGTCCCCACAGAACCCCGCCACCTCGCCACCGGCCTCACCGGCCTCACCCGCCGCCTTAAAAGGCCGCCGTCGCTGCATGCCGTGGACGGCGCCACTCGGGGCACCTGGCTCCGCTCCGAGGCCGCCAGCACAACCCCGCATCTAACTCGCAGGGGCCCCGCCCTCACCTAACCGCACCGGCCACGCCTACTCGCCACCGGCCACAACCTCCGCCTTAAATCGCCGCCGCCTCCATGGCTTCCCCGGGAAGCCACGGGAACCGCCTCCCCCGCCTATAAAACCCATCCTCGAGCTCGCTCCCGTGCAGAGCACCTCCCTCTCCCCCTCACCAACTCTCCCGTAGAGGAAGAACGACCGAAAACGGTCGTCCTCCCCAACTCCAGTAGCTCTTGCCGCCACCATTCTCTCGATGGTTCCGACGCCACCACAGCCTTCCCCGCTTCCTTCTCTTCACCAAGATACTCCTCTTCACCCCACGGACCCATTTCCCCATCATTTTCGCCGGAGCAAGCTCGTGGGCGAAAGCCCCATTTCGACGCCGCCGGAGTTTCTCGGGTGAGCTCGTCGCCGGCAAGATAGGACTCCCCGGCGACCGTGCCACACACCGGCCGAACCCTCTCTCTCCCCTGAGCACAACGGTGGGCTCAGACCCACGAGGGGTGCCGCCTATCTCCGACGAACGCCGCCGGAGCCTCGTCTCTGTCTCCGTCCCGGCGCGGGCAAGGAGAAGGACAAGGACCGGTCAAACCTGACCGGTGGGCCAGGCAGGGCCCACCGTCAGTGACTGGAGGTCACGCCTGCGCGGCCTCCCGAACGGCTGGACGATTGGGCTCGGCCCAGTGACGCCGTGAAACTAAACAGCGCACAGGGCGCGCTTCGATCCTTTTCTTTATTCCTTCCAGTACTCTTTCAAATATTCCCATAGCCACCAAATCAAATCCAAATTCAATGATTCCAATTTCTGTAGACTCCTAAAAACATGCTATATTTTTCCAGACTAGGTGAACATTTTTTTCTATACTCTGTCTCTACTGGATCCATTAAATAGTCCAAATTCTTTATTCCTTCCAGATTAATAAATCCTTAGTAAATCACATGAACTCCAAATAATATAATTATTTTTCTGTTATTCCTAAAATTTGATCTAGTTTATGTTAATAGTTATTTCATAATTTTCCAATCAACTTTTTATCACTATTTTTACTATATGTGGTAATTCAAATATTTTGAAATAGGAAATGGAGGGAAGATGTTTATTTCAAAAACCTTGGAGTGCACCCCATATTTTTGCATACTCAAGGCAAGCATTTTTGAACACTTGATATGATGAATGTTTGCATGCTAGAATATTTAGGGCATGTTTGATACTTTAATAGGTTTGGTATTTGGATAGAAATATTGCATGCATGCATGGTCATGATTATATTTGTCTTGCATGCATTTTCCCATCAAATTTACAACATGCATAAGTTATGAGAACCCAGGAGTGTACTCCTGCTTTGGATGTGCCGGTGGGCACGTGCCATTTTTGACACGGTGGTGTCACGAGATATATGTGGAAGCAGGCAAGGGTTGTAGCCCTGTCCTGGTGATACTGTTGAGAGAATAAGTTTTGTTGTGCTAACCCTGCAAGAAACATAAGCCTCCTGAGTCGGCCGTAGATCGAGTCTTGTTCCGGTAACTCCCATACTTGAATCGTGCTGCCACTTGTCCCTGCCACGGGTAGGGTATGGTTTAGTAAGTTGTTAACCCCTTTCCGTGCACACACCGTACAGAGGGCCACGATGAGGTTTTTCCACGACGGTGGACTAAATCCTGTCATCGGGTCAGGGGGCATGGGTGTTTCCGGTTGTAGCCGAGAGGGAGTGTACCCTTGTAATCCGCGCGTTTGAATAGTGATCCCATGCTCATGGAGGTTGTAGCCTCTCCGACTTAGAGTTTTACTTAACTGTTGTTTTGGGTGACTCCTGGCAGCAGAAAAGTTAAGCTGGTGTGTGCTGGTTAGGTGTGTTTTCAACCCAAAGACCATAATGGGAATTAGTCAGTGTCCCGATACTGATTAAAGAAATCCTATACTTGTGGGTAAAGAGTACACCCTCTGCAGAGTCGTATCTATTTGAATAGCCGTGTCCGCGGTTAAGGACTACAGTCTGGGTTGGTCAAGTGTCGGTCTTAGAGTCGGTCTCCGGAGGAAATAATTTAATTTTGAGCATGGTGTATTATGCAGATTATTTCTTACTGCTATTGGTAATGCTAGGAATATTATGGATGATATAATTATATTTGTGAACTAACCCCCTGCTCTTATTTTACTTTCCAGAGTGTCTCAGGGTATGGCTAGACTATCCCGGACACTCGCCCTTATTTTCAAGTCCTTTCTGTGGCGTCCCTCGAGTGTCAGGCGGTTTATCACGCCACTACCCTTGTGGACACCCGACTGGCATTTCTTTTCAAGTCCTTTCTGTGGCGTCCCTCGAGTGTCAGGCGGTTTATCACGCCACTACTCTTGTGGACACCCGATTGGCATTTCTTTTCAAGTCCTTTCGTGGCGTCGCCTGAGTTCTCGGATGGTATCGTCCGATTTCTCTTTTAGACACCCGTCTGGCTTTTCTTTTCAAGTCCGATCGTGGTGTCACTTGATATCCGATCGGCATTTCTTTTATATTTTTAATGATGCTAATATTTATCTTCTGCACTAACTACTATTCATCATGCCATGTTTTAATTCCTGTCAGCATGCATTTATTATAAGTATATCATGAGCATGTGCATATAGTTTAATTCACCATGACCATATTATTGTTTTGCTGCATTTGCTATATCTTGTGTCCATGATGTTTGCGAGTACATTCAAACGTACTCACAGGCTTGTCCCTGGCTATTTACTTTGCCAGGTTAGGAATTCTTCAAGGAGTACCACAGTGACGTCCGTGCGAGGCCTAGGAGTACAACCACGCGAGATAGGAGTTATCCGGGTCAGCTGTTCCTGTTGGAATGGAGCCCCATCGATGTGGAGATCCGCAAGCCAATTTCTTCATCCACCACCGGAGTCTTTGTTGCATCAGTAGACCTTTATGGTCTTGTATCAAATTCTTGTAAATGCTTGGTAATCTGTAACAAGGATGTGTCCACCAGTAACAGTAATCCTGGGCTGGTGATGACACTAGGGGTTAATTTCTGGAATATTGTGTTCCCGAAATCCGGCCCCGACACCGTAGCCATTGCTGGAGGCCAATATGGCTCTCCGGGGCATGTCTGAGGCGCTCGTGGACGAGGTCCAGGCCAAGGGAAAAGCAGAGGGAGGAGCGGGAAGGTGCCAGAGTCCTCGCGCGTGTGAGCTCGCTCACTGGAGCTCGCGGTCGGCCAGAGCGCGTGCGAGAGGAGCAGCTGGAGGGAGAAGGAGGAAGGGGCCGACAGCGCTGTGTGACACGGACGTCGAGGCGACCTCGGGGGACACGAGGAGGAGGCCCGAGGTGGTTGGGAGCTCCTAATTGGGCGATGCTACAGTGCGCCAGGGCACTGTAGCGCGCTCTAGAGCGCGAACTCTGCATGCCATGGCATAAACAAAGTGCCATTGCGTGTCCCCTTATGTCCAGCAGTGTTAGGGGTTAGTAAACAATTGCCCAGACGGCCTGGGATGCCCTGGAGGCCACTGGAGTGAGGAGGGAGGTGAAAGAGGAGAAGAAAGCTGCTGTCCAGAAGTGTAAAAATGGGGTTTTCACCCCTCAATCATTGAGCTATGGACATGGGGAAGTTACTGGAGGTAGAAGATGATCAGGTTTACCTGTGGTAAGAATTTGAGGTAAAGGGAAATAGGGGAAGGGGTCAAAACAATGGTTTTGGTAAATTTGCAGAAGGTGTTTGTCACATCCCTAGTTAGCACTTGCATTAGGACTAGCTAGAGTGTGCATCATGTTTACTTATCAAAGAAACTTGAAATGGGAATGACAGAAACCCCAGCACCCCTCTTCTAACAACTAGGGTTTGATAAAATCTTTTCCAATGTACCCAAAATGTCCTTCAAAAATGTTCATCATTTCAGCCTTGGTCTTAAACCTCTGCCAAAAATGTTCATCATTTCAGCCTTGGACTAGCTCCTGTTGACAGACTGACGTCAGCATGATGTCATGCTGACGCAGTAAAGGATTTTCTGGGATTTTAGATTTAAAAATAATTCAGGAAATTCCAGAAAATACTCAAAACTTCTAAAAATCATATAAAATCAATCGTAGCTCAGATGGAAAAGATTTATATATGAAAAATGATCAGAAAAATCCAATCTTTCCAATGGCGCTGGTTTCATGCATGTTTGAGCAAGTTAACCTTGCTGTATACTTTAAAACATGATAATGCACTTATTTAAATAATAGCTAAAGTGCCAATTTGAATCCTTGATTCAAATAGGCTCAAACCCTTCTGGTTTTTAGTTGCATTAGCCAAAACACATGCATCTTGCCATGTCATGAGCATGCATCATATTGTTGCATTTGTTTTTTTAATGTTTGTATCGCCGGTATTCTCCGTGTTAGGTCTTGTTCCTGAGGATACTCCTGCGTATCCAACTGAAGAGCAGTACCCGACAACCACTTTGTCAGGCAAGCAATCATTGATCATTCCGATACAAACCCAATCTTCTCACTCCTGCTCTCTTTTACTGCATTAAGGCAACAACGTGTGAACTGCTACTTGCTGCGGTAGTTGAACCCTATTCCCTTGCATGACCTGTCATTGCCACAGTAAATAGTTGAAACCCACTAGCATGTGTAGGAGTTGATTGAGCCATGTGATGTGTGATCCACCATGCTATTTGTTTATGTTGCCTGCTATGCTTAGAGTTGTGTCTGGTCTATGGGTGATGGATCAGAGTGAAATGATCATACCGATAAAGAGAAGGAAGTGTGGAATACGCTTGCTAAAGGAATCGATGAAAGGTCATGTAGGAGTACGTGGTGGGTTGTTTCATTGGAATCATCCATAGGACCCGAGATCTGTGTGTGTGATTCAAGTTACAGTTACTACCACACATTGGGCCCTGAAATATGACACCGCTCGACTTATCGACTGCCATGTTCTCTGTCCAGGAGTTGCAACTAGTTTCTAGTGTTTATAGATTACTGGAGGTCGTGCACAGCGCTGACCCTCGGGGTGGGCTGTGATGCGACAGGTACGTGGCACGGTGTACCGGTTGCCCGTTTGGTGACTCGGGAACCCTGTACACATCGTTTGGGGCCGTGAGCGACACCCCGGCCGGATCTCCCCACGGATGGAACCCAAATAGGCGATAAACCTGGACGAGAGACTTGAGTGGTTGGTTAGGTCGTGGTCTACACCCACGTCGGCTTTCGCTTGAAGTCTGCCGAGCACATGTCGTGTGCAGACGCTAAGTGGTGAAAACATGTGTGAAGAAGTACACCCCTGCAGGGTTATCAATCTAT
Source organism: Secale cereale (assembly GCA_902687465.1). Classification (NCBI taxonomy): domain Eukaryota; kingdom Viridiplantae; phylum Streptophyta; class Magnoliopsida; order Poales; family Poaceae; genus Secale; species Secale cereale. The sequence goes on from LR738715.1 coordinate 171,492,293, forward strand.
TCGAATAGCCGTTGTTCGCGGTACGGACTACTTGGTTACTCTTACAGTTCATAGACAAGTTGATGGATACTACTAAAAGCCTCAAGATAAGTGTGAGTGTCGTGAATGGCCCTTCCGTAGGATGACGGAAGAGGATCCTCGGTAGTGTATTGTTGTGGTGAGTAGAGGACTCGTGTTCGTAATAACATCTTGCAATCTGATGAGAGTTGTAGTATAGGTTAGCCAAGAGTCAAAGATGGCTTCCTGCTATGAACTCCACTACCCCCTTTGATAATGTTGCATGTATGATAGGTTTTGTGGTAAGACTTGCTGAGTACCTTTGTACTCATGTTTGCTTAATAACTGTTGCAGAGGAGAACCCTGCCCCTGCTGATGGGTTCTACATAGACGTTGACGTCGACGAGTATCTTGACACCCAGACGGAGATCTAGAGCTTGTGAAGGGCCATGTAGATAGTCAGGCTACACCAAGCCTGTTTTATTTCCTAAGTTGTCTGTACTCAGACATGTAGCTTCCGCTTGTGCTTGTATGACTGTATGACTTGAGTGTTGGGTCATGTGACCCCTACCTGTATGGATATGTTATGTATGGCTCTTGGAGCTTTTTTAATAAAGTACTTTGAGTCATAGAGTTCTGTTGTGATGCAATGTTGTATTTGCACATATTGAGCATATTGTCTGTATGGTTGAAATGCTTGGTATGTGTGGGATCCGACACCTAGTTGATTTCCTTTGGTAGCCTACCTTACAGGGAAATGCCTCCTAGTGATTCCAATGAGCCTTGGTAGCTTGCTACTGCTCGGAACACGTAGGCTGGCCGGCATGTGTCCTTCTTCGTTCCTGTGTCTGTCCCTTAGGGGAAATGTCACGCGTTGTTCCTTTAAGTCCATGTAGCTTGCTACGACTTGGGTTCATACGTTGATGACCGACATGTTCGTTGCTGGGTTATGGATGCCTGTCTCTGTAATCTAGTGCCACTTTTGGTTTATAACTAGCCATGTCGGCCTGGGTTCTCTGTCATATGGATGCTAGCGACACTGTCATATACGTGTGACAAAATGCGCAAACGGTCCCGGGCCAGGTAAGGTGGCACCCGTGGGTTACCGTGCGTGAGGCCGCAAAGTGATATGACGTGTTACAGCTAGATTGGTGTGACTTAGGATCGGGGTCCTGACAGCGTTGGCATCAGAGCTGGACTGCCTGTAGGTTTCTCAAGCCAAACTGGTCGATGTTGAGTCTAGAAAAATTCTTAGTTATGTGTAGGGGAATTGATTGTGGAAGGGAACGTAAGGCTCTTTTTACTCCTTTACCTTATGCCCTTCTGATCTGAGTCAGTCTATTCTTTCTACGGGGATTTAGGACTAGGCCTCTTATCCTTACTAGGTTCACGTGTTACTAATCCATAGACTCTTAGGATTGTTGGTTTTAAGCCTCAGTTCAGTTTCTATCCTTTTAGTATGATGATTGTTGGACCCGGAACCTTGATATGGAATTGTTGAGTGGCTATGCTATCATTTGTATGATGTCTCAAATCTTTGTTTGAGCATTTATAGTTGTTATGCTGCCCGATTTCTTCCAGAAACACTAATGCCTTTGCATTATTTCGTGTTTCAGATGTCTGGCCGCATCCCTCACCAAGTGGTTCGTTTGACGCGGTGCATTAATGTGCCCGGTCACACGGCCATGCTAGTCCGTGTGCTGACTGAGACCGGTTATCGCTGGTATCCTGAGTACACCGTGGAGGAACAGTACCGGGATTTCAATCAGAGTCGGTATTTCTGCACAGTCCGGATATACCCCTCATATCCCGGAGCTAACAACCCCATCCATTGGTCTTATGGACTCGGGGTTACCATCGAGATGGCAGTACAGGATGCCGCCTATTCGATGATGACCATTCTCCGGGCTAGGCATGCCCTGTTGCTGAACACTGAGTGCTGTTACATGCCAGCCTCACTTCCCGGAGAGGAAGGCTACTACACTGGTATGTATACTGATGCTGCTCATGAAGAGCCACTGCTTTAGACTACTGTTCAGATGCTGGAGGATAGGGACCGTGAGGTCCGTGCCCTCCGAATGGAGCTGTATAACACTCGAGCCACCCACTGGACTGCTTTGACATGGCTTGCACCTGATGTGCACGCCGGGTATCTGGACATGCGGGATTTGTACCCCGTGCGGACTCGTTTGCCTGATCGCATGGATTGGCGTGACGTTGGGGGTATTACACCTCCACGTGGGCGTCGGTTACCACCAGCATCGGGACCGAGGCCACATCCATGTCCCTATGGTCCACAGCCTTCGAGCGCTCGCGAGTTTCAAGATCCGTCTGTTCCACTTCCAGGCTACCGTGGTAATCTTTACGAAGATTACTACGGGAATGTCTGAGCTAGACCTTGGTAGTAGTAGTATTGTAGTAGTTGTATTCCCACAGTCCTGTGCGTCTTGTGGAATATGACTTAGTGTGTACTGAGTTCCGGAGGTGTAGTTAAATAATGTATAGGAGCTTGGAATGCCTCTGATGGGATGTATCGTCTTTCACCGTAGTTGTACTTTGGCCTTGGCTTGTACTAAACTATGTATGGTGTGTATGACCACTGGTGTATATATAGCAGTTTCTATATTACCATGTCGTACGGATGAACATCTTTGCATTCCGTGTCATCCATTACATTCTGCACTCCTATGTCAAATTCTGCCATCCTTGTCTAAACCGTTGTTTCGTTTTCTTAGGATGGTCAACACTCGCAACACTCCTGCTGCTCAGGAGCAGGGTGAGGCTAGTGGGGCTAGAAATGGGAATCTGCCCCAGCCACCCTCCTTGGCGGAAGTTATGCTCGAGACAGAACGGAACAAGAGAGAGACCAACCGTCTGCTGGAACGCATAGAGCAGAACACTGGGTTCCGTCAAAGGAATGACGTGGTGTCAATCAATGACTTTATCAAGATGTGCCCACCGAAGTTCCATCACTCCACTGAACCTCTGGATGCGGATGACTGGCTACGTAGTATCACCCACAAGCTACACTCTGCCCGTGTGGCCGAAGCTGACAAGGTTACCTACGCCGCCTACCATCTTGAGGGCCCTGCCAGTCTTTGGTGGGAAAAGTTTGAAGCTATGCGTCCTGCTGGCCAAATCACTACTTGGGTCGAGTTCAGTGAGGCATTCTGTGAACATCACATCCCGGAAGGTCTCATGGATCGCAAGCAGGAGGAATTCTGCAATTTCACCCAGGGTCGGTTAACTGTGGATGGCTATAGTCGCGAGTTTGGCAACTTGGCACGCTATGCACCTTAGGAATTATCCACCGATGCCAAGAAGCAGGCGAGGTTCCGCAATGGACTCAGCCCTGAACTCCACCGAGATCTACGTCTGCACGAGTGCACTTCCTTCCAGAAGTTGGTAAACAAGGCTATCAGTGCTGAAACGGGCCAGACCGACTTCGAGGCCACACGCAAGCATACTCGAGACTTTGGTTCCTCATCCGGCTCTGGCTCTCACAAGCGCCGTGTGTGGGTTCCTAACACTGCTCTGCCACCCAAGTACACACCGAGGCCATCCTATGAGGCGCCTCGCCCAACTCAACAGTATGCACTTGCTAAGACCTATGGAGGACCACCTTCCAACTTTGCTCCACGCACTAACACTGTGACCTGCTTCAAGTGTGGAGAACCGGGGCACTACATGCGTGAGTGTCCTCATAACCAACCAGGAAAACCCGTTGGCCGTGGTAAGCCAACCGGCAAGGTGAATTATGTCAAGCCAATCCCCACTGCACGTGGTCATGTCAACTATGTCTCTGCCGAGGAAGCTTATGAGGATCCTAACGTCGTCCTTGGTACGCTTCTCGTTAACTGCCATCCGGCATCTGTTCTTTTCGATACTGGAGCATCCCATTCGTTCATATCTGAGAGCTATGCTCGAATGCACAACATGACTTTTTGTGACATGCCTACTTCCATGGTTATTCAAACTCCTGGTTCAAAGTGACAAACCTCTAGGGTAAGCCATGGAAATGAAATCCTTGTCGATAGACTTGTTTTCCTAGCATCTCTAATCGCTCTCAAGTCCTCGGACATAAACATCATTTTGGGTATGGATTGGATGACAACTCATTACGCCAAGATTGATTCCTATACTAGGACCGTTCAACTTACACATCCATCCGGCAAGATAGTCAATGTTTTGACCCGAATGGCTGAGCGTCAGCTCTACTCTCTTAATGCCAGCCCTCTACCAGAACTCGAAGGTATCTCGGTAGTCCGTGACTTTTCGGATATTTTTCCAGAAGAACTGCCAGGAATTCCACCTGACAGAGATGTCGAGTTCGTGATAGATCATATCCCTGGAACTGTCCCAATCTCTAGGAGACCTTATAAGATGGCACCACTAGAATTAGCTGAGCTCAAGAAACAACTCGATGAGTCCTTGCAAAAAGGTTTCATCCGTCCTAGTTCTTCCCCTTGGGCTTGTCCCGTCCTCTTCGTCAAGAAGAAGGATGGAACGGAGCGGATGGTTGTAGATTACCGACCTGTCAATCTGGTCACCATAAAGAACAAGTATCCGCTCCCCAGGATCAACGACCTGTATGATCAGCTCGCTGGATCCTCAGTCTTCTCTAAGATGGATTTGAGGTTGGGTTACCATCAAATCAAAATCAAGAACGGGGACATTCCTAAAACGGCTTTTTTTACTCGTTATGGCCAATATGAGTACACCGTCATGTCCTTCGGATTAACCAATGTCCCAGCTACCTTTTCTCGGTTATTGAATTCTATATTCATGGAGTACTTGGATAAATTCGTCGTGGTATACCTCGATGATATACTCATCTATTCCAAAAACAAGGAAGATCATGCCGAGCATTTAAGGTTGGTATTGACGAAACTTCGAGAGCACCGCCTTTATGCCAAATTCTCTAAATGTGAATTCTGGTTGCCGGAAGTAACCTATCTAGGTCATGTGATCTCTGGCAAGGGTATTGCGGTCAATCCCGAGCGAGTTCAAGCCGTCCTTGATTGGACTCCCCCTGAATCGGTCAAGCAAGTTAGGAGTTTTCTTGGCTTAGCGAGCTATTGCCGACGCTTCGTAGAGAATTTCTCCAAGGTTGCTAAACCTCTAACTGAACTCCTCAAGAAAGATAAAAAGTTTGAGTGGACCCCACAGTGCGAGTCCAGTTTTCAGGAACTGAAAAGACGCCTGACATCTGCACATGTACTGGTACCACCAGACTTTTCCAAGGATTTTATAATCTATTGCGACGCCTCGCGACAAGGACTAGGTTGCATACTCATGCAAGATCGTCAAGTGATTGCATACGCATCTCGACAGTTGCGTCCACATGAGGATAACTATCCTACTCATGATCTAGAGCTTTCAGCTGTAGTCCATGCACTCAAAACATGGCGACATTACCTCCTTGGTAATCGCTGTGAAATCTTCACTGATCATCAAAGTTTGAAGTACATCTTCACCCAACCGGATCTAAATCTCAGGCAAAGACGTTGGGTTGAGTTGCTCACAGATTACGATTTAGGAATCACTTACACCCCTGGGAAGGCCAATGGCATGGCTGATGCACTAAGTCATAAGTCTTATTGTAAAAACTTAATGTTACAACAAGGGCAACCACTTCTCCACGAGGAATTTCGTAAGCTTAACCTTCACATTGTTCCTCGAGGATTCCTTTCCACCTTGGTGGCGAAACCTACCCTTATGGATCAAGTTATAGCTGCCCAGAAGCGGGATAAAGGTATATCCCAACTCCAAGAGAGCATTGCTAGCGGACTCGCTAAAAGTTTCTCTATGGATGATCGAGGTGTTGTTTTCTTTGAGAACCGTGTAGTGGTTCCCAAGAACCACCATCTACGGCAGTTAATCCTTAAGGAGGCTCATGAATCTCCTCTCACAATTCATCCCGGTAGTACCAAAATGTATCAGGACCTACGTCAGAGATTCTGGTGGACTAGGATGAAGAGAGAAATCGCTCAATTCATTGCTAACTGCGATGTTTGTCGTCGAGTTAAAGCCGAGCATCAACGGCCTGCTGGCACCCTTCAACCTTTAGCTATTCCTGAATGGAAATGGGACAAAGTCGGTATGGATTTCATTACCGGGTTTCCCAGGACCAGGAAAGGGAATAATGCTATCTTCGTCGTTATCGACCGCCTCTCTAAAGTAGCTCATTTCCTGCCTGTTCGAGAGAGTATCATCGCTAGCCAGCTAACAGACTTGTATGTCTCTCGGATAGTATCACTTCATGGTGTGCCGTTGGAGATTAACTCAGACCATGGAAGTCTTTTCACTTCACGATTTTGGGAAAGTTTCCAGAATGCTATGGGAACTCATCTCTCCTTCAGTACTGTCTTCCATCCGCAGTCAAGTGGTCAAGTGGAACGAGTCAATCAAATTCTGGAAGACATGCTTCGAGCCTCTGTCATTTCTTTCGGTATGGAATGGGAAAACTGTCTTCCATTTGCCGAATTCGCTTATAACAATAGTTATCAAGCCAGCTTGGGAAAAGCCCCCTTCGAAGTTCTATATGGACGAAGGTGTCGAACACCTCTTAACTAGTCAGAAACCGGGGAAAGACAATTCTTTGGCCCGGATATGATCCTGGAAGCAGAAGAGCAAGTTCGCATCGTTCCTGAGAGATTGAAAACAGCTCAGTCTCGCCAGAAGAGCCAATATGATAGTCATCATAAGGCTGTGACTTTTGAAGTCGGCGATAAGGCTTACCTTCGGGTTACTCCTCTTAAGGGAACCCATCGCTTCGGTATCAAAGGCAAGTTGGTCCCTCGTTACATCGGTCCTTTTCGCATTCTTGCCAAACGAGGAGAAGTTGCCTACCAATTGGAACTACCTCCGCACCTATCTAGAGTTCATGATGTGTTCCACGTTTCTCAGCTCAGGCGTTGCTTCTCGGATCCTATCCGCGGAGTGGACCACGAAACGCTTGATCTCCAGGACAATCTCACATATCGAGAATACCCCGTTCATATTCTTGATCAAACCGAGCGCACCAATCGACGCCACAATATCAAGTTTCTCAAGGTTCAATGGTCACATCATTCCGAGAGTGAAGCTACTTGGGAAAGGGAGGATCGTCTTCGACTTGAGTTCCCCACCCTCTTTCCGGAGGAACCCGAATCTCGGGACGCGATTCTTTTAAGTGGGGGTGAGTTGTCACATCCCTAGTTAGCACTTGCATTAGGATTAGCTAGAGTGTGCATCATGTTTACTTATCAAAGAAACTTGAAATGGGAATGACAGAAACCCCAGCACCCCTCTTCTAACAACTAGGGTTTGATAAAATCTTTCCCAATGTACCCAAAAGTGCCCTTCAAAAATGTTCATCATTTCTGCCTTGGTCTTAAACCTCTGCCAAAAATGGTGCACAATTTTCTAGGACATCTAAGGGCTCTGGATTAAATCATATGTTATTTGAATTTGGGCATTTAAATGCTATAAAATATTTTAAATGCTCAAATAATCATTAACTATAATGTTCTAGGATGTTCATATTATATACAGTGGGCATGACAAGTTTTATGAGTTATAAAAATGTTCTGGCATTTTTATTAATTAAACAAAGTTGCAAAACAAATGAAACAGAAAAGAAATAGGAAAAGGAAAAGAGAGAAAAAGAACTTACCTGAGCCCAGCACTGTTGCAGGCCGGCCCAGCCCACCAGCCCCGTTCTGTCGCCTTCCTCCTCGCGCCAGAAGGCAGCGCGTGTGGCCACCGCGCGCCGGCACGCGCCCGGCCACCTCCACCCTGCTTGCCTGCCTCCCCGACGGCCTGGACGCCTCCATGCGTCGCCACGCAGCTGCCCCGACCTCTCTCTCACTTTCCCCTCATCCCCGTCGCCTTCCCCTGGCTCTCTCCCTCTCACCACCGAGCCGCCCGTCGCTGCCGCTCGCCGTTGCCACACCTAGAGCCTCCCCCTCGCCCCGTGACCGTGTCCAGAAGATTCGCCGCGACGCTCTCTACCTCCTCGCTGAGCCACGGATCGCCGGGAGCCCTGCAACGCCTTCACGCCGTCGTCCCCAACCTCGGATCGCCGGAGCACCTCGTCGTCGATTAAGAAGCTGCAGAGCGTCCCCGACCCCTCCGTCGAGCTCGCTAGCACCGCTGTGAGCTCCTACGCCGAACCCCTCTCTCCTCCGCTTCGTTTGCGTCGTGTAGCTGCTACTCCGCCGATCACCGAAACCCACCGCCGCCGTGCTTGCCCTCGGCGATGCTCCGGTGACCATTTTGTCACGGGCACATGTCCATCTCGCTCGCTGCAGCACGTAGACGAGCTAGGTACCACGCACGCCTCGCCTAGGCCACCGTAGCTGCTTCTCCACACACGCCCGAACGCCGGCCGCTGCTGTCGAGCTCGTTGCCATCGTCTCCGGCCACCACAGGTCCGACGACCACCACCGTTCGACGCGCTTCGGCAAGGGCTCTCCAACGCGCCCAACCGCGGCTCGAACCGAGCCCTGTGGACGTTTTCCGAAGCACGCCGCCGTATCTGGCCTCGCCGGCGTCACTTCGCCGGCTAGTTTGACTCGTTTGACCGAGGGGTTGACCACCCCTAGGTCGCTGACGCGTGGGCCACCCCTCCCCTAATTAGCTAGTTTAATTAAATAAATGTTAAATAAATTAGTTAATTAGTTTAGTCACTGACCCGTGGGCCCAGACCCCACTCAGAGCTAATTAGTTCACTAATTAATTTTGTTAGTTAGCTGTGACACTGACATGCCGGGCCCACATGTCATGTTTGACTTGGACTAGCTCCTGTTGACAGACTGACGTCAGCATGATGTCATGCTGACGCAGTAAAGGATTTTCTGGGATTTTATATTTAAAAATAATTCAGGAAATTCCAGAAAATACTCAAAACTTCTAAAAATCATATAAAATCAACCGTAGCTCAGATGGAAAAGATTTATATATGAAAAATGATCAGAAAAATCCAATCTTTCCAATGGCACTGGTTTCATGCATGTTTGAGCAAGTTAGCCTTGCTGTATACTTTAAAACATGATAATGCACTTATTTAAATAATAGCTAAAGTGCCAATTTGAATCCTTGATTCAAATAGGCTCAAACCCTTCTGGTTTTTAGTTGCATTAGCCAAAACACATGCATCTTGCCATGTCATGAGCATGCATCATATTGTTGCATTTGTTTGTTTAATGTTTGTATCGCCGGTATTCTCTGTGTTAGGTCCTGCTCCCGAGGATACTCCTGCGTATCCAACTGAAGAGCAGTACCCGACAACCACTTTGTCAGGCAAGCAATCATTGATCATTCCGATACAAACCCGATCTTCTCGCTCCTGCTCTCTTTTACTGCATTAAGGCAACAGCGTGTGAACTGCTACTTGCTGCGGTAGTTGAACCCTATTCCCTTGCATGACCTGTCATTGCCACAGTAAATAGTTGAAACCCACTAGCATGTGTAGGAGTTGATTGAGCCATGTGATGTGTGATCCACCATGCTATTTGTTTATGTTGCCTGCTATGCTTAGAGTTGTGTCTGGTCTGGTTCATCTGGGTGATGGATCAGAGTGAAATGATCATACCGATAAAGAGAAGGAAGTGTGGAATACGCTTGGTAAAGGTATCAATGAAAGGCCATGTAGGAGTACATGGTGGGTTGTTTCATTGGAATCGTCCATAGGACCCGAGATCTATGTGTGTGATTCAAGTTACAGTTACTACCACACATTGGGCCCTGAAATATGACCCCGCTCGACTTATCGACTGCCGTGTTCTCTGTCCAGGAGTTGCAACTAGTTTCTGGTGTTTATAGATTACTGGAGGTCGTGCACAGCGCTGACCCTCGGGGTGGGCTGTGATGCGACAGGTACGTGGCACGGTGTACCGGTTTCCCGTCTGGTGACTCGGGAACCCTGTACACATCGTTTGGGGCCGTGAGCGACACCCCGGCTGGATCTCCCCACGGATGGAACCCAAATAGGCGATAAACCTAGACGAGAGACTTGAGTGGTTGGTTAGGTCGTGGTCTACACCCACGTCGGCTTTCGCTTGAAGTCTGCCGAGCACATGTCGTGTGCAAACGCTAAGTGGTGAAAACATGTGTGAAGAAGTACACCCCTGCAGGGTTATCAATCTATTCGAATAGCCGTTGTTTGCGGTACGGACTACTTGGTTACTCTTACAGTTCATAGACAAGTTGATGGATACTACTAAAAGCCTCAAGATAAGTGTGAGTGTCGTGAATGGCCCTTCCGTAGGATGACGGAAGAGGATCCTCGGTAGTGTATTGTTGTGGTGAGTAGAGGACTCGTGTTCGTAATAACATCTTGCAATCCGATGAGAGTTGTAGTATAGGTTAGCCAAGAGTCAAAGATGGCTTCCTGCTATGAACTCCACTACCCCCTTTGATAATGTTGCATGTATGATAGGTTCTGTGGTAAGACTTGCTGAGTACCTTTGTACTCATGTTTGCTTAATAACTGTTGCAGAGGAGAACCCTGCCCCTGCTGATGGGTTCTACATAGACGTTGACGTCGACGAGTAGCTTGACACCCAGACGGAGATCTGGAGCTTGTGAAGGGCCTTGTAGATAGTCAGGCTACACCAAGCCTGTTTTATTTCCTAAGTTGTCTGTAATGAGACATGTAGCTTCCGCTTGTGCTTGTATGACTGTATGACTTGAGTGTTGGGTCATGTGACCCCTACCTGTATGGATATGTTATGTATGGCTCTTGGAGCCTTTTTAATAAAGTACTTTGAGTCATAGAGTTCTGTTGTGATGCAATGTTGTATTTGCACATATTGAGCATATTGTGTGTATGGTTGAAATGCTTCGTATGTGTGGGATCCGACACCTAGTTGTTTTCCTTTGGTAGCCTACCTTACAGGGAAATGCCTCCTAGTGATTCCAATGAGCCTTGGTAGCTTGCTACTGCTCGGAACACGTAGGCTGGCCGGCATGTGTCCTTCTTCGTTCCTGTGTCTGTCCCTTAGGGGAAATGTCACGCGTTGTTCCTTTAAGTCCATGTAGCTTGCTACGACTTGGGTTCATACGTTGATGACCGACACGTTCGTTGCTGGGTCATGGATGCCTGTCTCTGTAATCTAGTGCCACTTTTGGTTTATAACTAGCCATGTCGGCCCGGGTTCTCTGTCATATGGATGCTAGCGACACTGTCATATACGTGTGCCAAAATGCGCAAACGGTCCCGGGCCAGGTAAGGTGGCACCCGTGGGTTACCGTGCGTGAGGCCGCAAAGTGATATGACGTGTTACAGCTAGATCAGTGTGACTTAGGATCGGGGTCCTGACAGTGTTTGATCATGTTTTGGGAAAGCAAATGACTTCCAATTGACATGAGACTTAACAAGATCAAATGGCACATATATTTAGGCCCTTCCACCAAATTTGAGCTCATTTGGGAAAAGTTGCCAATGTAACTTTGGTGAACCCTAGAAATCCACAGAAATGGTTTCACCATGTTTGAGTTAAGCTAATCATCTCCCCTTGATGCACCACTTGGTGTGGTATCATCATTTGGGGTTATGATCATCCCACAAAGTTTGAAGCCCCAGGTAAAAAGTTGGTAATGTAAAGTTGTTCAATTTGAATTTGAACAGAAAGGGTTTTGGGGTATTCTGATCAAGTTACCCTTCTTCAAAACTTGTGCCATTTGGTCTAGATGCCTTATTAGACCATTCTAGCATGTGCACCAAGTTTGAGAGCATTTGGACAAGTTTGGCAATGTAAGGTTGCTCAAACTTCATATATGGATAGAATGGTTTTGAGGGGATTAGATGTTGTTTCCTTGATCTTCAAGGCATGTGGCTTGGCAAGATCATCAAATATGTCATATATGACATGATAGAATTTCCCTAGAATTTTTGGAGAATATTTCCTTTGTAAATATTTCAAAAGCTTGAAATATCCAGAAAGGGTTTTGGAAGGTTTTTTCCAATATTTTGAACATGACCATGTGTTTAAACTCTTATATATGGACAATATATGTCCTATGAGTTTCCCTGAATTTTGGCAAATATTTTTGAAATAATTAAATAATTTTTCCCTATTAAAGACCATTTCTGGCCTTAAGAAAAAGCTTTTAAATAAAATATAAAAATAACTTTTAAAATTATAATTTTGTGGTTTCTGGGAGTCCTATACCTAATAGGATTCTAATATACTTTTTGAAAGATTTTTCACACCCTAAATAAGGTACCTGTAGTGCAAACCTCAATTCAGGGGTTTTTGGAAAACTAATTTTAGAAAATGCTATTTGGCCAAAATATTTTTATAAGAAAATACTATAATGTTCTATACACATGGCATGATCATTGGGAGAAGGTTTTGGATCAAGGAGATGAAGTATAAGAGTTAGAGAATTTATTTTATTTTTAGAGCACTAGCAAACAGTAGACAGAAAATAAATCAAGCAAAGTAAAAAACACTCAAAAGTTTTTGTCAAACCACATTTTAGCATGATTATCAGCTTAAGCCATGTGGCATGAAATTCAGGGTGTGACAGACCTACCCCCCTTACAAGAATCTCGTCCCCGAGATTCCCAGACTAGGCGTGGAAAAGAAATACGGAGTCTTGGATATGGGGTAGTCTTCACTTCTTCTTGCTGGTTCTGCTTCCGAGTGGTGCCCATGGGATCTTAAGGTACTTGGTGGTGTGGCTTCCTGCTTGTTGCCTTTGATGCAGGTTGCTGAGGGTCTCTTGCATAGGTTAGGTTGGGTTAGTTGTCAAAGGCTCGGTGATCGATGTCTTTGTGAGGATCGGGCTAGTTAGGAAGTAAGAAGCACTTCCAGAGTGGTGACTCGTGGAATATTTGGTGCGCGGAAGGTAACTCAGGTGGTAAATCTAGCTGGGAGCCGTCTACCATCTGACTGGCAGGGGACTTGAAGAAGGTCGATAAATCTTGGTATGAGCGTCCCTTGACATGGAGATGCTTGGTCCCTTCGAGAGGAGTGGTTTGCAGATACGCCCGGTCTTGGACGCATGAGTTTACTTCTTGATGATGGTGGTCGATGTAGTCCTTCTTTCTTGACAGGGCGGTCTTCAAATGCCTTCTATCCAGCTGTCCGTCTCTTCTCTTGTCTTCAGGCAGACAAGTAGGTCATCAAATAATGATGTTACTCAACTTGTCCAATTACTCCATGAGGTCTATGGGGTACGCAAGGTAGGCTGGGGTATTGGTGGTGGTCTCCGTTGAGTATTGGTAGAGGTCTTCTTGACTTGGAGTCAAGGCTGTGGTCAGGACCTGACCATGTTGTGTCTCAGTGGGGCTTAAGGGTTTCAGTGATTCTAGTGAGTGAGTGAACGTTTATTATCTTATCCTTAAGCACGGTTTCTGAGATGCCAATAGCTCTATCTAGTACTCGAACGGAAAAGCATCCTCTCGCATAGACCAACTTCAATCACCACTCATGCCATACATGTCCTCATGACTCCCAAGAGGCGGTCTAACAAAATTGTACTTGCCTACGATCCCCAAATCCATATGTATGTCTACCCCTAAAATCCATGGGTAGATCATACATGCTGCTAAGCTTAACTTAAACTCCACAATCCAAACACTCAATCTATTCTTGCAAGGTTCAAGATAATGCATCTCTATTCTAAGGAAACACGTCATATGCCACTCCAAGATTTTGTTTCCTTCCTATAGATCAACTCCAATAGCCCGGTAATCTTCCATCAATCACCACATAATCCAATAATTCTACGAATCCGATGTCTACGGCGTTCCACAAGATCTCAAGTCCCTGTAATACCCAATACTTGGAAGGGCTATGCATTATGATAGTAATTCCACCAAATTCCCAACATCCGGGTCAAGTAAACTCCAAGGTCATGATTATATAGATCCCTAAATCATCTCCGACAAATAATCATATCTCCTAATTTATTGTCCACCGAGAAGCATGGTATCATGATCAGGATCATCGGTCTAAATCCAATTTATTCCGAACCATGCAGACATATCTAGTATCTATACCCAACCAGAATTACCTACTTAAATCCAAATCTCATGTCCAACGAGTACTCCTACATTTCCCCCAAGTCATTCTCAAAATGTCAACTATCTCCCATCAATATTATCTGATCAAGTCAAATCCTTACACCTCCAAGAACTTAATCTTTCAATCACGATTGCCCTGCAAATCCAAATTATTGCAGGGTGGTGATAGTCACCCTACTCTACTAATCATGATCCCTCCAACATGAAAACCTCACAATCCATCAAGGTCTCAGATAATTCCTCAAAGTCACGGGTATAGAGTCACTAATCATCTATCTTATGTCCTCAAATCGGTCTATCTATGGCATCGTCAGTTCTTGTGCTATATTAGGAGGATAATGTGCTCACTCACTGCGTCCACTAGTTCCATCATAAACCCAGGGTTTGTGCAAGGTTATAAAGGCTTAACTGGTTTTCTTGTAACACTATGGGTTTGGCACACCTTTAAGGATTCGTGCTGGGGTGCCTCGTGAAGTCTCAAAGGGTCTAGGAATGGGTCCCTAGTCTGGAGGGTTAAACATAATTCTACGAAGTTGTATCTGGTCGTGGAGGTTGTAGCAGAAGTCTTCAATGCCAGTTGGTTGCCGAGGTAGAATCCTTGGTGCATCTTGTCTTACCGGTCTTCAGTGGAGATGGAAGAGAGGGAGAAAGTAGCATAGAGGGGGGATGCCTAAAGGGGGTTCTATAGTGAAAGAACAAACAATCAAGTGTCGTAAAGGCCACACACATTTGTTAAGATAAGATAGGTGATACAGTCGCGTACATGCTGCCCAAGGCAAAAGTGCGACTTATATTGAAAACACAAACAGATAAGGACAAGCAACACATGACATGGTTTCATATGAACCGCTACATAGACTCGACTTCGCATAAGGGGTACACGACTCATCCTACCCTAGGGGTTCTCGGATTTGACAGTCGTGAGGAGGAAGGCCTTCAGTCTTCAGCTTGTAAGTCTTCCGGTGGTTTGACAGATGGCTGCTTGTTGGGGCACATCCTTCTGATATGCCCGAGTTCACCACACTCGTAACATGTGATGGAAGCAAAGAGGTTGTTATCCCGTCTTGGGTCATGTTTTTGGTGGCCTGACATTGGTCTTCCATGATGTGGATATGGTAATCTAGTCCTATGCCTTCTTCGCGGGGTCGGATGGCAAGCTCCTTGAAGCTCTTCGATCTGTTGGTTCTGATTAGCGATGCAGACTTGTAGGGCAGTAATTTGTTGTTCCCATTCGATCACCTTCTTCTTCTCGAGACAGTGGAGATGTAGAAGTGAAGGGAAATCCTCGCGGGACTTGAGGAATTCTTCCGTGAGGTTGCGCAGAAGATAATTGACTGTGTGGGCGAAGCGGATCTGGAGCTTGAGAGTCGGGTCTTCATCTCCTATGGGAATCATGGCTTGCGAGGTGGTTCCTGTTCCACTTTTGCTGGGCAGGTAACATGTAGCCCGACCTTCCTTCATTTCTGGCAGGAGGTCTTGAAGGCGGAGAAGGGCTTCGTAGGCCACTTGCTGTATGGCTAGGTCCTGAGTGGGCATAGGTGGTCCGATAAAGAACCAGCCTTGAGGTGAGGTCTTGGCAGGTACAATCACTTTGGCATAGAATTCCGTCTTGAATTCACCATTGTCCAGTTCGTGCAGGGTGTACATCGGCTCTGAAGGATAGTGGCATTGTTGGAGGCAGTCCCTTAGGAGTGGTGGAAATCCGATCATGAGGAGTCTTGTGGGGGCGACGGCCATCTACAAGGAGGTTAGAGGAGAGTCAATATGACAAGAGAGGCTATGACAAGCGTAAAAGGTTGTTACTGTTGATTAGTTCAGAAGAGGAGAGAAGTGGAATAAGTCTTGCAAGTGATTTGGAGGTCTCGGGGTCTAGTCCTTGTCCTAACTAACGTCCATGCTAACTAAGGCTTCCTACAGTCAGGATGGCTCTGATACCAGCTCTGTGGGGACCCCGACTCGTAAGTCGTGATCACCTAATGCACGTGTACAGTGATCCCAGAGATCAATGCTCACTGAACACACAGAAGCTGAATAACAAGAGTCTTACATCCATACATACCGTATTTCACAAATAGGACCATTATTGTCAAGTCTTGAGTATATCATCGCAGCGGGAATCTTCATTAACAACTTGGACCCATGCCATCTGCCTTAACCCTACAGGCATTCTGACTGGGAAGCGTCCTAGCTCGCATGCACGTCACCAAGGAATCTTCATCATATCATGTTCTCTCATGCCTGGCCAATAAAATAACCAGTGGCAAGCCAATGAGTACTTTGAATGTACTCGCAAGCAACCCAAGTGTGATGACAGAATAATTATGCAAGGCTCTGCTGCTAAATTGGCAGTTTTGCGGAAAGCTAGTTTTTCATATGCAAGTATGATCAACATATAACATGGACATGCATGTGTCTACAACAAGTATCAGGAGGTTACAGACATCATTATCGAGAAGGAGTTGTAATCAACTCATGCTCAAGCTCATTGTGATTTTCTCACAATCATATCAACAGATTTACCAAACCGTGTTGTTTCCCAGAAACTTATGGACATAGTCTAAGTAGCACCACCCAACTGTCCTTGACCGCGGACACGGCTATTCGAATAGTTTGACACTCTGCAGAGGTTGCACACTTTACCCACAAGATCGGGGGAACTTCCGTGTCATCCACGACCCGCAGTACCTCAAGTATCTGGGGTAAGCACCCGATCTCTATCTTTCCCTAGACGACACTAACACAGAGTCCACTCGATTGGTAGCAACCCCCGTGCCCCACATTTCACATCTTAATAATTGTGGAGACTCGCCCCCATATTCATCACATACCACAAGCACGGGGTACCAACGGTGTGTCCGGTGCCCTGTAAAGACAGTCATGGCCGCCTATCCAAGCACGACCCCGTCCCGAGAGTGACCTCATGTCACCCCCGTCACTAGTAATGCGGGCACCATGCTAGTATCAACCTAGGTAATCCATAATGCCCTTTCCCATATAAGGGTAGAGTGGTTGCGCATGTTTGGTTGGGACGGTAGTCACACATAAATCTAATCCATCTCTGTAAACAACACTTTCATCAAGCCACGATATACTACTTCTTCACCAAGTAGTGCCCTAGTTCTCATCATCTCCCAGGGGCATTAGTGGCACTCACTTGGTCATTTGCAAGTATGTCATACCACGCTTGTTTCACTCAATGCATAACCCTGACCCATTTTGCGTAGCCACTACTATAGCATATATCTATCTACTCCCACCCACATAACCCTCATAGGAAGGTAGGGTCATGTTTGATGCAAGTTTCAATAGCAAAGTAACAAAGGTACCAACCAAAGTGGTCACCTCTTCTACATGATTCCGATGCATTGATAATAAGGTGCTATGAGACATGCATAAAAAGGTTTCTCGAACATGGTCAAAGGGCTGCTTGCCTTATTCTTCCGAGTCTTCAAACCTTCTGGTCCTTCTCCGAGTACTCCGTTTATATCGTCAACTAACGATGGAAACAATCATAATAAGCAACACAACAAGGCAAAAATAAAAGTGCTCTAAAAATAGGAGTTGGATTTTTCTAGGATACCTCTGGTCATATGATAAATGACCAAGGTGGTTTCATAGGTATTGGATCAATGGATGATTTGGAACATTCCAATATGATGGAATCAAGGGGTTTATGGATTTAAAATAAGTGTACAGAAATATATTTTTGAACAATGAGCAAAGGCACCCATTAACAAGTCATGATTTTAGAAGCATCTAGGAGTTAGTTTCACTGGATTTGGAATCCAAATGAATTTCCTAGGATTTTGCAAAGTTGATAAATATGAAGAAATGGCTCAATATTTGGTGGGGTACAGAAAGTGTTAATAAAAATGTTCCAAAACTAAGTTTGGATATGACAAGCATCTAGGAATTTGAACCACTGCATTTGGATCAAATTTGAGCCCTCTGTGATTTTCTAAAGTTCATCACAGAAATAAAATAATGACACTTTGATAATATTTGTGAAGGAGAAGTTTCTGGAAAAATGTGCATGTTGCACTATGTGATAGAGCATGATTTATGGAGCCAAAAGAAATTTGAATCATCTAGTTTGGTGTTCAATTGAATTATTTATGGATTTTTGAAGATTACAGAAAAGGAAAAAGGAAAGGGAATGGTTATATACCCTTATACTGCACACTGAGCGGAAGATAGCCGTACAGCAACTGGGCCGGCCCAACAGCTCGGCCGCGCGTACAGGGCGGGGGGGTGGTGGCGTCGAAGGCGTCCTGGCAGAGTGCGCCTCCGCGCGGGGGAAACGGTGTCTCCTTGCCCCGCCTCCACTTAAAATCAGCGGGGCCAGCGTCGGGGTCGCTGACCTATGGGGCCCTCCTGCAGGATCGTCTCCCTCCTCCCGCCCGCGACAGGAGCGGGGCAGAGGAGCTCGGCCGCCGATCGCGCCGGCGACCCAGGGGGTCTCTGCCGGTGTTCTGTGCACCGGAGTGTTCAGGGCGGCGAGACGCATCCGCCCATGTGCTTCACGCACATGGAGGAACTCGGGAAGGGGAGAAACGCCTGGCGCGGCGGCGATGGGTGATGGCGAAGAGGGATATGGCGCTACGGCCTCAGGGGGAATGGGGCGGAGCACGGGGAGGCTCAAGGGAGAGCGTGATTGGCTCTGGTGATGGCTAGGTGGAGAGGGAGAGGCCGGGGTGCCCGAATTCGAGCAGGGCCCCGAGGCGGCAATGGCGACAGAGGAGGAGGAAGAAGGCTCGGGAGGGAGAGTGGTTTGATCAGGCAGGCACATTGGAGGGCGAGGAAGCGGATGGAGCACGGAGAGGGCCAGCCCGAGGTTCACCGCGGGGCCGTGCGCCGGCGAGGCCGTAGCCGTTCCTAGAGGCCAATCTGGCTCTCCGGGGCATATCTGAGGCGCTCGTGGACGAGGTCCAGGCCAAGGGAAAAGCAGAGGGGGAGCGGGGAGGTGCCAGAGTCCTCGCGCGTGTGAGCTCGCTCACTGGACCTCGCGGTCGGCCAGAGCGCGTGCGAGAGGAGCAGCATGAGGGAGGAGGAGGAAGGGGCCGACAGCGCTGCGTGACACGGACGTCAAGGCGGCCTCGGGGGACACGAGGAGGAGGCCCGAGGTGGTCGGGGGCTCCTGATTGGGCGAGGCTACAGTGCGCCAGGGCACTGTAGCACGCTCCAGAGTGCGAACTTTGCATGCCATGGCATAAACAAAGTGCCATTGTGTGTCCCCTTATGTCCAGCAGTGCTAGGGGTTAGTAAACAATTGCCCAGACGGTCTGGGATGCCCTGGAGGCCACTGGAGTGAGGAGGGAGGTGAAAGAGGAGAAGAAAGCTGTTGTCCAGAAGTGTAAAAATGGGGTTTTCACCCCGAAATCATTGAGTTGTGGACATGGGGAAGTTACTGGAGGTAGAAGATGATCAAGTTTACCTGTGGTAAGAATTTGAGGTAAAGGGAAATAGGGGAAGGGGTCAAAACAATGGTTTTGGTAAATTTGCAGAAGGTGTTTGATCATGTTTTGGGAAAGAAAATAACTTCCAATTGACATGAGACTTAACAAGATCAAATGGCACATATATTTAGGCCCTTCCACCAAATTTGAGCTCATTTGGGAAAAGTTGCCAATATAACGTTGGTGAACCCTAGAAATCCACAGAAATGGTTTCACCATGTTTGAGTTAAGCTAATCATCTCCCCTTGATGCACCACTTGGTGTGGTATCATCATTTGGGGTTATGATCATGCCCACAAAGTTTGAAGCCCCAGGTAAAAAGTTGGTAATGTAAAGTTGTTCAAATTTGAATTTGAACAGAAAGAGTTTTGGGGTATTCTGATCAAGTTACCCTTCTTCAAAACTTGTGCCATTTGGTCTAGATGCCTTATTAGACCATTCTATCATGTGCACCAAGTTTGAGAGCATTTGGACAAGTTTGGCAATGTAAGGTTGCTCAAACTTCAGATATGGACAGAATGGTTTTGAGGGGATTAGATGATGTTTCCTTGATCTTCAAGGCATGGGGCTTGGCAAGATCATCAAATATGTCATATATGACATGATAGAATTTCCCTGGATTTTTTTGAGAATATTTCCTTTGTAAATATTTCAAAAGCTTGAAATATCCAGAAAGGGTTTTGGAAGGATTTGTCCAATATTTTGAACATAACCATGTGTTGAAACTCTTATATATGGACAATATATGTCCTATGAGTTTCCCTGAATTTTGCCAAATATTTTTGAAATAATTAAATAATTTTTCCCTATTAAAGACCATTTCTGGCCTTAAGAAAAAGCTTTTAAATAAAATATAAAAATAACTTTTTAAATTATAATTTTGTGGTTTCTGGGAGTCCTATACCTAATAGGATTCGAATATACTTTTTGAAAGATTTTTCACACCCTAAATAAGGTACCTGTAGTGCAAACCTCAATTCAGGGGTTTTTGGAAAACTAATTTTAGAAAATGATATTTGGCCAAAATATTTTTATAAGAAAATACTATACTGTTCTATACACATGGCATGATCATTGGGAGAAGGTTTTGGATCAAGGAGATGAAGTATAAGAGTTGGAGAATTTATTTGATTTTTAGAGCACTAGCAAACAGTAGACAGAAAATAAATCAAGCAAAGTCAAAAACACTCAAAAGTTTTTGTCAAACCACATTTTAGCATGATTATCAGCTTAAGCAATGTGGCATGAAATTCAGGGTGTGACAGTTAGCTTCGTCAGGGCTAACAAGGATGTGGTCGCTTGGAAGGCCGCTGACTTGGTCGGGGTGCCTAGGCGCACCATCAAGCACCACCTTACGGTGTGCCCCAACGCGCGCCCTATCAAGCAGAAAGCACGTAGGCGGGCCCCAGAGAAGCAGGCCTTCATTGTTGAGGAGGTTCGGAAGCTAGAGGAAGCAGACGTCGTACGGGAGGTACGACACCCGGAGTGGCTGGCCAACCCCGTCATCGTCCCGAAGAAAGGAGGCTAGGAGTACATGTGTGTCGACTTCACGAGCGTCAACAAGTTCTGCCCTCAGGACCCGTTCCCTCTCCCGCGCATCGACCAGATCATGGATTCAACGACTGAGTGCGACCTGCTCTTCTTCCTCGACGCCTTCTCGGGCTACCACCAGATCAAGATGGCGGTAGAGGATGTGGAGAAGACGGCGTTCCTGACCCCTTGCGGGGTCTACTGCTACACCTGCATGCCTTTCGGGCTGAGAAACGTGGGCGCCACCTTTAAGCGCCTGATGCACATCACCCTCGGCCCTTAGCTCGGAAGGATCGTGGAGGCCTACATCGATGACATCGTGGTCAAGTCCAGAGAGGCCAAGACTCTCATCCAGGACCTAGAAGAAACATTCGCCAACCTGCGCAAAGTGAACCTGTGCCTCAACCCGGAGAAGTGCGTGTTTGGTGTACCCTCCGGCAAGTTGCTAGGGTTCCTATTTTTGCACCGGGGCATTGAAGCTAATCCGGAGAAGATCAAAGCCCTCAAAAACCGCCTACGACCCTGAAGGAGATGCAGAAGCTTGCGGGATGCGTGACGTCGCTGGGGCGCTTCATCTCTAAGCTTGGCGAACGCGCCCTCCCGTTCTTCAAGCTCATGAAGATGAAGGGGGCCTTCGAGTGCACTCCGGAGGCCAACGCCGCCTTCCGGGGTCTCAAGGAATACCTCACCAGCTCGCCGATTATGGTGGCGCCAAGACCCCTGGAGCCCATGATTCTCTATCTCGCCGCTACGCCTCACTCCGCCAGTGCGGCGTTGGTGGTGGAGCGCGAGGAAAGGCCCCGAAGCGCGAGGCAGTGGGGCAAGTCGGCATCCTCAGGAGCTCCGTCGCCCCCCGACGCAGCTCCGGAGGTGGATTTGACCACAGTTGCTGATGACCCCGCTGTCCAGCAAGAAGCACCCAAGACTCCTAAAGCGCCTGAAGATCCTGCGGCGCCGACCCTCGTGGAGCACCCTCTGTACTTCGTCAGCACCGTACTGCGCGACGCGCGCTCGCGTTACCCTATGCCTCAAAAGCTGCTCCTAGCGCTCCTAGTTGCCTCCAGGAAGCTGCGCCATTACTTCCAGGGCCACCCCATCAAGGTTGTCTCGTCGTACCCTCTCGAGAAGGTGCTCCGGGGCCCAAACGTCATCGGGAGGGTCGCTGAGTGGAACATCGAGCTACAGGCGTTCCAGTTGGAGTTCAGCACCACGCGAGCGATCAAAGGAGCGGCTCTGGCAGACTTCGTGGCAGAATGGACCGACGCGCCAGAACAGGGGGCTGGTGAGGATCGCTCGCTGGCCCCCGGTGATGAAGCCCCAGACGGATGGGTGGTGTACTTCGACGGCGCCTTCTCGCGCCTTGGCGCAGGAGTTGGCGCCGTGTTAGTATCTCCCACTCAGGACAAGTTGTACTACGTCGTGCAGCTTTGCTTCCAGCAAGACGAGAAGGTCTCCAACAACATAGCAGAGTATGAGGGCCTGATTGCTGGGCTCAAGGCCGCAGCTGCAATTGGGTTCAAGCGCCTCACCATTAAAGGCGATTCGCAACTCCTCGCCAACTTCTCCAACAAGAAATACAAGCCCAAGGACGAGCAAATGGAGGCATATCTGGAGGGGGTGCGCAAGATGGAAAAGTGGTTCCAAGGGCTGGAGCTGCAGCACATGCCAAGGGGCACGAACAACCAGGCAGACGACATCGCCAAACGAGCCTCCACGCGGTAACCCCAGAGGCCGGGCGTCTTCGAGGAGCGGTTGCTCAAGCCGTCGGCAGCACCGCCCGTTCCTGAGCTGGCATCCCCTCGGGAGGGGCTGCCTGCGGCGCCCATAGCCGGAGCTCCGCCCTGTGGGCCGACCTGCGGAGCCCACCTGCTACTCGCCTCGGAGCCCAAGGAGGGTTGCTGGACCAAAGAGCTCAAGATGTACCTGCTACACGACACCTTGCCAGACAAGGAGGAAGACGCGGAGCGCGTGGCTCGGCAGGCCTCGGCTTACTGCATCCAAGACGGCGAGCTCTACAGGACGTGCCCCAGTGTAGTCTCACTAAAGTGCATCTCGAGGAAGCAAAGACGCAAGCTATTGGCCGACATCCACGACGGAGACTGCGGTCACCATTCGTCGTCCCGCACCCTAGTGGGCAAGGCCTTCCGCAGCGGCTTTTACTGGCCCACAGCACTCAGTGACGCCACGGAGCTTGTGTAGGCTTGTGAGGTGTGCCAGTTTCACGCCAAGCAGATCCACCAACCAACGTAGGGCCTCCAGATGATCCGGCTCTCCTGGCCCTTCGCGATCTGGGGATTGTACATCCTGGGTCTATTTCCCCGGGCGGCGGGGGGCTACCGCTTCCTGTACGTCGCCATCGACAAGTTCACCAAGTGGGCGGAGGTGGAGCCTGTTCACACGATCCCTGCCGGGTCGGCGGTCAAGTTCATCAAGGGCCTCGTGAGACCATTCGGGGTCCCCAACCGCATCACCACGGATAACGGTTCGCAGTTTACAAGCAATCTCTTCAGGTCATATTGTGCTAACCTTGGAATGCAGATCTGCTACGCCTCGGTGGCTCACCCCAGGAGCAACGGTCAGGCCGAACACGCCAATGCAGAAGTCTTGTGTGGCCTCAAGATGCGCAGCTTTAAGAAAAAGCTCGAGGCTTGCGGCAGGGGCTGTATCGACGAGCTCTAGTCCGTGATGTGGTCAATCCGTACCGCCGCAACCAAACCCATGGGAGAAACACCTTTCTTCCTTATTTACGGGGCGGAGGCGGTCCTCCCTCACGAGGTCAAGCATCGCTCCCGCCGGGTCTTAGCTTTCAATGAGGAACGCCAGGACGCCGCCTGGCGGATGGACCTCGTGCTCGGCGAGGAGGGCCGCCGCCGAGCTGCGCTCAGGACAGCACGATATCAGCAGGTGCTGTGGCGGTACCACTGCCGCAGCGTCCGCACACGAACACTTGAAGTTGGTGACTTGGTCCTGAGGCGGGTCCTCTCCAGGGAGGGGTTACACAAGCTCTCTCCCATGTGGGAGGGCCCGTTCAGAATCGCTCGTGTCTCTAGGCCTGGCGTTGTCCGCCTGGAGACGCAGGATGGGGTACGTATCCAGAATTCCTGGAACATTCAGCACCTCAGGAGGTTCTATCCGTAATCAAGGCTCCGTGCCCGTGAAGGTCTCCGCTCGTGACACTCTCACGTCATAATGAGTTGGGGCTGTACACGCCTCGGAGTCTCCTAAGCGTTGCCTGCGGTCCATCAGACGGGGCTCCTACCCACGTCCCAGTGGCAGTCCTGAGCTCTGCGCTTGGAAGAAGACGTAGTATAGGGGTCGGACGTGACCTTTTTCCTTTTTTGGCTTGGTGTTTGGCTGTCAGTCTTTTCTACTTCCTTTGCTATCAGCCCTTCCTCTACCCCGTGCTATGAAGTTCTCGTGTTTCTTGCGTTTGGTTGGGAGTCTTGCTTGGAGTTTTTCTCGCCAATTTTAAGTTCAGCTTTTCAGGCAGGGGCTACGCCGCTTGTTCTCCATCGCACACCTCACGCGTGGGGGCTGGGACACGGTCGGTCTCAGCTCTCAGCTGCAGCGATCTCGTGACCTCACCTGGCCAAACCTGCTCAGGCTCTGGCATCGGGCTTCTCAGTCTACATGACCTATTCTACCAAGCCTGCTCAGGCCTTGGCACCTTAACCCACACTCCGCACTCTCAAGCGAGCCCAAGGGTGCAAGCCCTCGGCACCTCACAGCGGCTCACTCATACTCGGGGGCTCCGCAGGTCAGGACCCCCCGAACTCAGCCACCCTCATGACCCGTCGGGGGCTCATGACGCCGATGAGTCAGGAGCACTTCGCCTCAACACGTCACAACACATAAGCTAAGTAATCTCATCCAGACCAAAAACATAATAGCAAGTCCTCATTTCATACATATGCCATAGTCCATTTCACGCCTTCTCGAGGCAACCTACAATTTCGATACACGAAGGAAATGAAGAAAAAAGAAGAAGCAGAGGTTGACCCGCTGAGCCGCAACTCAGCATCGTTGCCCCCACTCAGTCGGAGTCTTCTAGCTCCTCCCGCTTCACTAGGGCGCGGCGGCGCGATGACTATCCATGTGACGCCCCGAGACCGATGCTCGAGAAGATTTCAAGATATTCCGGGTTTCGACGTGTGTTTTATTTTGTGCTTGCTCTTTTTATTTTGCATTG
This sequence comes from Secale cereale, assembly GCA_902687465.1. Lineage (NCBI taxonomy): Eukaryota > Viridiplantae > Streptophyta > Magnoliopsida > Poales > Poaceae > Secale > Secale cereale. The sequence continues at coordinate 171,517,485 of LR738715.1, forward strand.
CATCATGTCATCATGCATGCATGTCTTTAATTTCTGCAACTAAACTAAATAAATTGCATAGATCGTTCGATCTATTTAAATCGAGGGAAGAATGACTTCTCTTTATAACATATCCTCCTAATAAATATGGAGCTATATAAATATTCCATTCCTTGGAATCACCTATAACACATCTGCATCGTTCTTCAATTTCCTTTTGTCCAACTCAACTTCATTTCTTCCTTTGAGGCATTTTAGTAAAATCGGGTCGCAATTTTACTTTCTCTAGAAATGTTCCAAATCTGCCCATAAATCACATCTTGTGTGTAGGGTCATCTCGTATAGTTTCAATCCTTTTGGAGTTCATTTGTATAGGTTTCGAAATTCAAACATGTCAAGTAAATTCAACATGTTTGGATTTTACTTCCTCTAGAAAGTCTCACGCCATTTTTGTTATAATCCTCATAATTTTATGAGTCCAAGAAAAATGGCCTTCTGCTCAAATTATTCTTCCAAACACCCCCCTCTCTATTTTTTATTATTATTATACCCTCTATTTATTTGTTAACCAGCTAAAAGGAGTTTAATAAAAAAACGAAGGGGCCCAGCCGCAGCCAGGCCTCTGGTTGTTTCCCTCGCCGTCGGACTAGGCCGGCCTCTAAGGCCCATCCACCGCAGCCTAGGCCCACCTGACCTACCTAACCCTAGCCCACTTTGCCTCACCCCTCGAACAACTCCCTCTCGTCCTTTTCCCAGCACTGCACCCTCCTCTCGCCCGAACCCCACATGCCCGACCCCCTCCTGCTCGATCTCCCTCGCCGTGACACCCGCTCCTCCCTCGTCGGTCGAACTGCGGCCTCCTCCTCGCGCCTCTTCACCCTCCTCCGCCTCGCCTCCTCCAAGGCCGCGCCCGCGCCTCATCTCCGTGCCACGCTCGCCGTTGAAGACCACCAGGCCGCCGCCTTGCCGCCGCCGGCGACGACTGCCGCATCGCGCCCCAGCTTCCCTCGCGCGCCCGTTCCCTTCCTCCTCGCCATCTTCTTTGCACCACCCTGGTCTCTCCCGCGCAGGCCACCGCAGCGCCGCGGCGCTCTGCCTCGTCAGAGGAGTGGAGCCCCCGCGCATGGCCTCCTCCTCACCACTCCGGCCGGAGGGTTCAGCTGTCAAGCTGCACCGCAGGCCAGCCACGACCAGTGCCACAGCTTGCCGCCACTCCGTACCCGGCCTCTGTCCTCGTCGGGCCCTTTTTCTCGTCCTCCCGATGCCCTCACCGTCGCTCTGTTGTTGTTGCCTCTGTACGCCAAGTCTGAACGTTGTGGTTTCGCTGTGGGTTTTTTTCCGTCAAGTTCGTCTACATTGCTGAGACCGAGACCGGCAAGTCCACACGGGCGCCCGAACGACTACAGATCCAAACGTCAAGTTCCTCTTCGGACGTGTATGACTACCATCACCGAAGACCCGTATACCACAAGCGGCAAGTTCCACTACCGTCGCTTGGGTTCGACAAGACGCCGAGTACCACTACGTCCCTCGACGACATGAACATCTATGGAAACTTGAACGGCTACGAAATGTGTACAACTACCCGGCGCCGTGTATGACTACTTCCCACTATGAACGTGTACAACTACTTCCCTCGACGCCTCGGACCAACCCAAAATGCACGTGACAAAGGTATACCACCGAGACGACCCTGTGGATTAATACATGTGAACGTGTGATGTATGAGATGAAGTACTTGTTTGCACCGTGTCCGTTGTGCCCCTCGTTTGCCTTGTCGCCGACCCGTGGGAACCCGGTAATGGGAGCACCCCAACTTTCATCTTGTTCGACACGTTCACGCCACCTTTTCTTTCGCATCAGCATCTCGACGAGTTGTCGGATCATCGAAACGTTGCCGTGGCACCATTTCCATTCTCGTCGCCATGACACCCCTTTTTTCCGTCGTGGCAACCAAATGCTTCATCTCTTGTTAATTGCCAACTTTTGCATAAAACTTGAAAATATCATCTGCATCATGATAACAACATTAAAATGTTTAAATTGTTGTTAAAATTGCTAAACATGCACATGGGGGTTTTTCCGGAATTGTTGTTTGTTGTTCCGGCCTCATTTAAACTTGTCTAGATAGTGTAGTTTTGCTCATGCTTCACCTCTTGCCATGTTTAATAAAAACATTTAATCATGTCTTGTAAATGAACGAGAGTCAACTAACTAAATATACTGTGGTGTTTTGTCAATATGCAACTCGTTGCATATTGAGCTCCACTTAACTTGTAGTATTGTTTGTGCACCTTGCTTTGCCATGCCATGCATATTTTAACTGGACATGCATCATACTTGTTTGTGCATCATATGCCATGTTTGAGCTTGTTTGATTACTGTGTTGTTTGCTTCTTTCCGGTATGCTTCTCTCGATAGCTTCGGTTTCATTCCGGAGTTGTGAGGTTTTGTTCGACTACTTCATGGACTTGTTCTTCTTCCTTGCGGAATCTCAGGCAAGATGACCATTCCCAGATATCACTACTATCTTTGCCTATGCTAGATGTTTCGCTCTTTAGATATTGCCTCGATGCCTATGTCTGTTTGTCAGCCCCCTATTGTTGCCATGAAACCTCTAACCTTTGACACCTTCCCAGCAAACCGTTGTTTGGCTATGTTACCCGCTTGCTCAGCCCCTCTTATAGCGTTGTTAGTTGCAGGTGAAGATGAAGATTGCTCCATGTTGGTAATTGTTGTTGGAATATCACAATATCTCTTAAATATATTTACACACCTATATACTTGGCAATGGGTGGAAGGCTTGGCCTTTTGCTCGGTGTTTTATTCCACTCATGCCACCTTAGGTCCCAATAAACCGGTGTTATGTTCCCGGATTTTGCATTCCTAACACGGTTGGGGTTTATGGGCCCCCCTTGATAACCCGCTTAGCGCTAAAGCTTTTCCAGCAAGGCCCAACTTTGGTTCTACATTTGTCTAACAACTAAAACTTGCATAGGGAGTAATTAACCCTTTTCTTAATCAACAACCCAGGCCAGTGCTCCACATGAGTGTTGGTCCAAACTGGGAGTCTGCGGGGCCACCTCGAGGAAACTCAAGGGCTCGTAAAAACCTGTAGAATCGCCCATCCTGTCGTGGCCTGAGACGAGATACGCGCGGCTGCTATCAGGGTGTCGGCACGCCGGGAGGTCTTGCTGGATTAGTTTTACCTTTGTCGGAATATCTTGAGCACGGGATTCCAAGAATACTCGGGTCTTCCCACCTTAGAGTTGCGACTCCGCAGATCGTGAGCTTGTGTTGGGCTAAGTTGGGACACCCCTGCAGGGTTTTGATCTTTCGAAAGCCGTGCCCGCGGTTATGTGGCAGATGGGAATTTGTTAAATCCGATTGTAGAAAACATGACACTCTATCCTTAATAATACATTACCTGTGTGAATTCCATGATTGTCTCTTCTCGAAGGGGTTTCGAGAAGAAGAACACGGTGGGGTTATGTCTGACGTGAGTAGTTAGGATCACTTCGTGATCACTTTGACGATCGTTGGCATTTCTCTTCTCGCTCTGAATTCGTAAGCTAGATGCTTAGTGCTTGCTGCAGACACTTTTATAGCCTTTCCTCACCTAAAGGCTTTGTTAGTTTTGATACCCGGGAACGGGATTGCCGAGTCCTTTGTGGCTCATAGATTACTACACACACCAGATGCAGGTATATCTAAGAACAGTGCAGGAGGTGGATCAGAACTTCAGTGGGAGTTCGATGAAGAGCGTAGCCGTATGTATGTGATGTTTTCGACGATCAGTAGTGGTTCCTACTAGGGGCGATCGGGACCTTGTGTTGGTTTATTTATGGTATTTTTCATTTGGATCTTCATCCGTAGTCGGACTCTGATGTTATTCGGATGATGTATGTTAATGTATTTCATTGTGTGACGTGGCGAGTGTAAGCCAACTACTCTTTTGCAATTTCATCCCCTCTTTTACATGAGTTGTGCAAAGATACCATACTTGAGATCAATCTAGTATGAGATTATGCCTTTAAGTCATGCCTCGACACGTAGGAGGTATAGTCTCATACTGGGCATTACAAGTTGGTATTCGAAGCCTTCTCCGACCTAGGAGCCCCCCTGATTGATCGAATCGTTGACGGTTGAGTCTAGGCACACACATGAAAATGTTTTGAGTCCTATATATATATCGGAGAGTAGGATTTCTTTTACTCCTCATCCCTTTATCACTCTGGTGAGGACTCCTGACGATTACTCTATCTCTTCTACTCTCAAAAATTCACTAAATTTTTTTTAGGATCACGCGAGTATTGTTTGGATTGTTTCGATGTCTTTGTGACGAGAACATTGTTCTCGATGCCTCCTGTCATTTAGGGATTGTGGCAGTGTCCCGGGGAGTTGAGCTCTGAGGTGTTGTCTTCACAAATCTATCGCAGCAGTTCTGGAATACTTAAGACGGCCGACATCGAAAACTCTTCTATGCGGTTGGTGGCAAGATAACCCCGACATCACCCAGTACTGGGGAGGTAGTTCGGGAGTATTGCCATAGCTTGTATAGCAGATGCTTTTCGAAGGTCCGAGGTAAACGGTTTTTGGAAATAACTGGTTATGTGTTGAAGGATGGATACAGCTGGATGTAGTATTAGAGTTGAGTGCGCGGTGCTTTCCCTGTATCCCCAACACCCGATTGCATAATTGGAAACTTTCAGAAATTAATAGGTGGGTTCATCTAGTAGCTCGTAGGCATTCTTCCAACGAATGCATGATATGGAGTTCGGGGTTCTACATTGAGTGAAGTGGTTTTATGGGCGTTGTTCCAATCGGGAGTTGCATCTTAAAGGGTCCTTGGCTATGCTGATCCGGGGATTGCAAAACCCTTTTGTAACACGTTCCATGAGCTTTCGGCACGAATATGTGGAATGAAACTTCTATCTTGTATTTGTTCTATCTGCTCCTTGTTGTTTTTTTATTTACCTTTTGTTCTCCCAAGTGGCTTCTCGACAAGTTGATGTACCTATGGAATTCATTCATTCAATTATCCATTCAAATGATATTGTGAAGATTATGTTGCAACATATCTATCCTTTGTTTTTGTTTTGATTCTGGTATTCGAGTTGCTTCGATGTCAAGTGTTGATTCCATACCTTTCCTAAGCGGTGTTCTCATAATTCTATGGGAAAACTAATTCTTCTTGACCATCGAGATTTTCATGTTAATCCTTTTCAACCGGTGTGCCTTCTCTTCAAGTTATTCCGTACGGACGCCGTTGAGAAATCTGACGATTTGTCTGTTTCATTCATCCCAAGTTGTCGTTGTTTTCCCCACCCTCCCCCCTTCTTCTTATGGAGCCAGAGTTCTTAATCAAGTATCCATTTTATTCATGTGATGTTTATTCATTCATTTCCTTCAATGTTCTTATCCGGTGATTTATCGTGAAGATGCTCAAGAGTTTCAAGTTCATCATTCTTAATTCCAATACTCTTCTTCGATGGACTAAATCCAAGCTTTCGTATTGATCATATTTGTGCCTCTTGTTTCACATGTTTTCCAATGTGGGAATTTCTTATACAAAGTCTCTCTTGATTATTCAACTCTCCCTAATTCTTATCCGGAGTGTACAAGAGATCTCAAAGGACTCGTGTTTCCATTTTCAATTTGTTCATTATATTTTGAGATTGTTATCTCATCCAAGCCATTTAATTCGACCGGTGCAACATCTCTCAAGTAATCATTCCAACGGTGTTTCTTTTGAGTGGGCCCTAACCCACAGGTCTTTTCCCAGGATCTTACCTGACTCTTCTATTTTCCGGAGTTATTCTCAAATTCTTTTCAAGTTTGACATAAGAATGGGTCTCTCATCGGTCAAATGTATCCTCCATGATTGCTTTCATTCATTGTTGCTTCAACCTTTATATTTTCATTCTTTCGGAGCATATCAAAAATTCTTCAAGGTGTATCTCATCGTCATTCTAAAAATTGTGAATACAGGAGAAGAGTTTCTCTTAAATCCTACCCGTTCTTCTAAAGATTCATGGTTCTAGCTTCATGCCATCCTCATTATTGTTCCGATTGTGTGGAATTGTTTTGATACCCATCCGAAGCATTTCATGAATTCTTTCCATTGTGATCCTCCGAATGCCATCATTTCAGAAGATTCTTCGTTCTCAGTTTTGAACTTCGTCCTCCCACTATTCTTAATTGATGCCTCTTCGTTCGTCTCCATATTTTTACGGTGGTTCATTCAAGATTACTCTTTCGTTGTTATCATATCAATTCATTTGTACTTTTCATAATCTTATCGGTGATTCGTTGAATACTTTACCCAAGTTTGTGCGAAATCTCTCTTGAATTCTTTGTAACAAGAATAAGTAGTATGCCAAATCCATTGTTTGTCACCAATTTAAATTGGTGAAGGATACGCACAACATAATTATTATTCTTATTTCATCCAGGTGACTTAATTCCTTCATTTGGAGTTCGTTTGTGATATCATATTCTCGGTTCGAAGTGCTTCAACTTTCTTTTTCCGGAGTTCCAAACTAGATCAATTATCTTGTCACGAAGCTTCATCTAATCATTGCAAGGCTTCAATCTTATTCTTCTTATCCTCCACTTCTCATTATTTTGTTACCGGAGTTTTCATGGTGGTTCCTCATGATTTAATTCATCCTCGAAGTGTTCTTCAAGATTCTTGTTGGACCTCAACCAGTCTTCATCATGCATTCCGAAGTGCAATTCTTGCTCCCTTATCTTTTGAGGTGGTGTTATGTCATTCTTGACAATTTCCCCTTCATGTTTCATGATTCACAAGTTGTCAGGAATGAGATATTTAAACCCATCATTTTCTTCGTTCAGGAGATCTTTCCAACCCTTCAATTTATTTGTTGGAGTTTTCTTGGGTTATAATTCACCTAAAGCTTTCCCTAAGAATTGTTGCTATTATGACCCAAGTTCTTCATTTATCATTCCGGTGAAATAAGTTTTTCGTCTCCTTGTTGATCTCAATCCAATCAAATGTTTTCGTAAGTGGCTGGTTGTCACCTCATAATTTTGAGATGTTTTCCATAAGCCAACAACAAGCTTATTCTGTGCTTGTTGATTCTTCCAACAACTCTGTTCAATCCATCATGGTAAGGATTCTCTTTCAAATTCAATTTTGGGAGAAGTTGTCATATTTTTCTCCGTTCATTTCTTTCATTGATCTATATTCTATTCTTTCATTTCGGAGGCATTGTGATATTGCTCTCTTTGACCATCATCTCGTTTTTTATCAAGATCATATTCTTCCCTTGCTTGTCTATTTAACCGGAGTGTTGTGTCCTCCATTCAAGTTCCGTCATCTTATCTAGTTTTTCCTCTATTTTCAACCAGAGTGCTACCTAAAATCTTTCTTAACCTTGTGTCATTCTTTTAATTGTTCCGGAGGCAGTGTGCTGTTGATTTCATCATGATCATCCAATCTTCTCAAGCTCATGTTAATTCCTTCCATTTTCAGTCGGAGTGCTGTCCAAATCATGTCATTCTTATTCCTTGGTTATACCGTTGCAGTTTCATACTCTTTGGGTTTGTAAGCTCTTGTTTCATGTCTTTCAACCTACAAGGTTCTCATAATGCTCCTTGTTCCTCTTTTCTAACGGAGTGTTTTCATATTCGTTCATCTCCGTTGTATTCTTCTTTCAATTTGGTCAGCCTCTCAGGTTCGTGGCTTCACTCGTTTGTCGAAGAAGCAACTTTGGTTTACCTCTTCCTCTTCTGTTTTTACCCGATGCCATCTCTAGGATCTCGGGTCGAGATCCTCTGTTAGTGTGGGAGAGTTGTGACGCCCCGAGACCGATGCTCGAGAAGATTTCTAGATATTCCGGGTTTTGACGTGTGTTTTATTTTGTGCTAGCTCTTTTTATTTTGCATTGCATCATGCCATCATGCCTGCATGTCTTTAATTTCTGCAACTCAACTAAATAAATTGCATAGATCGTTTGATCTATTTAAATCGAGGGAAGAATGACTTCTCTTTATAACATATCCTCCTAATAAATATGGAGCTATATAAATATTCCATTCCTTGGAATCACCTATAACACATCTGCACCGTTCTTCAATTTCCTTTTGTCCAACTCAACTTCATTTCTTCCTTTGAGGCATTTTAGTAAAATTGGGTCGCAATTTTACTTTCTCTAGAAATGTTCCAAATCTGCCGATAAATTACATCTAGTGTGTAGGGTCATCTCGTATAGTTTCAATCCTTTTGGAGTTCATTTGTATAGGTTTCGAAATTCAAACATGTCAAGTAAATTCAACATGTTTGGATTTTACTTCCTCTAGAAAGCCTCACGCCATTTTTGTTATAATCCTCATATTTTTATGAGTCCAAGAAAAATGGCCTTCTGCTCAAATTATTCTTCCACACACCCCCCCTCTCTCTATTTATTATTATTATTATACCCTCTATTTATTTGTTAAGCAGCTAAAAGGAGTTTAATAAAAAAGGGGCCCAGCCGCAGCCAGGCCTCTAGTTGTTCCCTCGCCGCCGGACTGGGCCGGCCTCTAAGGCCCATCTACCGCAGCCTAGGCCCACCTGACCTACCTAACCCTAGCCCACTCTGCCTCACCCCTCGACCAACTCCCTCTCGTCCTTTTCCCAGCGCCGCACCCTCCTCTCGCCCGAACCCCACATGCCCGACCCCCTCCTGCTCGATCTCCCTCGCCGTGACGCCCGCACCTCCCCCGTCGGTCGACCTGCGGCCTCCTCCTCGCGCCTCTTCACCCTCCTCCGCCTCGCCTCCTCCAAGGCCGCGCCCGCGCCTCATCTCCGCGCCACGCTCGCCGTTGAAGACCACCAGGCTGCCGCCATGCCGCCGCCGGCGATGACTGCCGCATTGCGCCCCAGCTTCCCTCGCGCGCATGTTCCCTTCCTCCTCGCCATCTTCTCTGCGCCGCCCAGGTCTCTCCCGTGCAGGCTGCCGCAGCGCCGCGGCGATCTGCCTCGTCAGAGGAGTGGAGCCCCCGCGCATGGCCTCCTCCTCACCGCTCCGGCCGGAGGGTTCAGCTGTCAAGCTGCTCCGCAAGCCAGCCACGACCAGCGCCGCAGCTTGCCACCGCTCCGTACCCGGCCTCTATCCTCGTCGGGCCCTTTTGCTCGTCCTCCCGAGGCCCTCACCGTCGCTCTGTTGCTGTTGCCTCTATACGCCAAGTCTGAACGTTGTGGTTTCACCGTGGTTTTTTTTTTCCTGTCAAGTTCGTCTACGTTGCCGAGACCGAGACCGGCAAGTCCACACGGGCGCCCGAACGACTACAGATCCAAATGTCAAGTTCCTCTCCGGATGTGTATGACTACCGACACCGAAGACCCGTGTACCACAAGCGGCAAGTTCCAGTACCGTCGCTTGGGTTCGACAAGACGCCGAGTACCACTACGTCCCTCGACGACATGAACATCTACGGAAACTTGAACGGCTACGAAATGTGTAAAACTATTGATACGTCCAAAACGTATCTATAATTTCTGCTTGCTCCATGCCTCTTTTGGGTGATATTGCTATGTTATTTATACACTTCCATACACTTTTGATCACATTTGGACTAACCTATTAACTCAGTGCACCCCAGTGCCAGTTTCTGCTTTCGGCTGTTTTTGTATTTCAGGTTTTCACATTACGAGAACTGCCAGAAAAAATCCAGAAAAATTATATAAAAAATCAGCGTCCCTGAAGCTTCCATGCGGCCAAAGTAGGGCCGGAGGGGACCCACAGGGGCTCCAAGCGGCCTGCCCACGCGCCCCCCCCCCCCCCG
>LR738715.1:171527265-171586368 GCA_902687465.1 Secale cereale
GGGGGCGCCTGGGCACCCCTGACCCCCTCTGATGCCCCCCTTTGGCATATATTTACACCGTGTCGCGGAAACCCTGATTCCAGACCCCTTTTCTCCAGACGCGATTCCGATCTCCGCCGCCATCGCCATCAAGCTTCGGGGGACCAGAATTCCTGCGCCGGCACCCTGCCGGGACGGGGAAGTGCCCCCGGATTCATCTCCATCGACGTTGCTTCCTCCCTCCATGATGCGGGAGTAGTTCCTCCTCGGGGTTGAGGTTCTTACCAGTAGCTATGTGGTCAATTCTCTCTCCCATGATGTGATCTTCGTTGTGATCATAGGCTATGTTAATCTAGGGTGATCCCATGATATTTCCTCTTCCTCTATGTATTGGATTGATGTACTCACTTGTCTTTATCTAGTATAATCCCCGAGACCAAGGTGACAGCGGTCTATTGGACATGGATTAGAACAATATTTTCATGAGTGATTTCCTCTCTTGTGTGTTGATTGAAGATTGAGAGTCTCTTGGTGCTTGTCTTTGACTATCCTTTAGATATGTTGTGGTGATTGTGGGACTCTCTTTGGATGGCCGCGATGACATTGGGAAATCCTTAGATTGAGAACTACGAACTTTGAGGTGTGCTTTTGTAGCCCTACATAATTCTCGTCCTCTCTTGACCACGAAGGAATGACCTCGGAGTGCGTCCCCTTTGCATGTTTTATGGGAAATATCATGTGATTCGATTATGTTAATGTTGTTGGGAGTTGCCACTAGTGAAAGTATGAAGCCTAGGCCTTGTTTCCACCATTGCAATACCATTTGTGCTCCCGTTTACCACTTGTTTGCTTGCTGCACTTTTTATTACAGATTTATATTACTTTGTTTTGCCATCCATATCACTTGCCATTTAACATCTCTTCGCCGAACTAGTGCATCTATACAACTCCTAGTTGTATTAGGTGTGTTGGGGACACAAGAGACTTCTTGTATCTTAGTTGCAGGGTTGCTTGAGAGAGACCATCTTCAACCTCTACTTCCCTGAGTTCGATAAACCTTAGGTCATCCACTTGAGGGAAATTGCTGCTGTCCTACAAACCTCTGCGCTTGGGGGCCCAACATAGTCTACAAGAGTAGAAGCGTGTGTAGACATCAAGCTATTTCTGGCGCCGTTGCCGGGGAGGTGAGCGCTTGAAGTTATATCTTTAGATCTTGCAATTAAATCTTTTTGTTTCTTGTTTTTATTTCACTAGTTATGTTTATGGAAAACCATGCTATTGGATCGTTGCTTGCGGGAAGACGCCCCACACCTGTGGTGGTTGCTCCTCCCCCTACTGAAATTGTGCCCTGTAAAATACCAGCTGGTATTATCGATTATGTTTTGGCTAATTGTTATGCAGGAGACAAACATTCCGGTGAACACTTGCTATATCTGTCACAACTATGTTCATTATTTAAGCTTGCAGGTGTATCAAAGGAGTTTGTCATGAGGAAATTATTTGCCTTGTCACTGAAAGGAAAAGCATTGGAATGGTATAGGCTACTAGATGACTCTCACCTGCTGGATTGGGAAGAGATCCAGTCTCTCTTTTACTCCAAGTTTTATCCTCTTCATGAAGTCCATGAGAATAGGAATTATGTTTATAATTTTTATCCTCATGACGGAGAGAGCATAGCTCAAGCTTGGGGGAGACTGAAAACGTTAATGCTAAAATGTCCTAACCATGGGCTCCCCAAAGATATGATTATTACTAATTTCTATGCGAGGCTTTCTCGACAGGATAAAGATTTGCTCGACGCTTCCTCTATGGGTTCTTTCACAAACAAAAAGATTGATGCTAAATGGGAACTCCTTGAAAGAATTCAACGCAACACTGAAGATTGGAAGATCGACAAAGGTAAAGAGTCAGGTATAATTTATGAGTATGATTGCATTAAGTCCTTTGTTGAAACTACAAGTTTTAATAAGTTTAGTGCTAAGTTTGGGCTTGATTCTCAACTCCTTGTTGATTTCCTCAAATCTTTTGCTTCACATCTTAATATGCCTAAGGAGGATTGGATCAAGTATCATAAACCTTTTAAAGAGACTTGCAAAGAAAATGAAATTGTTCATGATGATTACAACATGCATGATCCAATTCCTAAAAATGAAGTTTTATATAAGCATGTTAATTTTTGTGGAGTGGATAGACCTTGTGAAAGGCCTATGATTGAAGAAGAGAAGTATTGTAAGCAACATAAGCATGAAAGAACAATCACTTGGGTCAGAGATTTAAATGAAATTGCTAGAGAATTGTGTGACCTTTATCCTTTTACTTGTGAACTTTGCCGTATAGAGGGTCACTTTAATTTTCAATGCATGAACTTTCAAAACATAACTGTTAACCGGTTGTGTGATAACATGATCACCTCTGATCTTTATGATGAGCTTATGTTATTTTTGATGTGTGAAGAGTTATCAAAAAAGACTTCATGGCTAGATGTTAATGCCATAGGAATAAAAAACACTTTGCAAAATTGCCATCTCTATTGTGTTGTTAATTGCCATGAAAATGATTACATAGGTAAGATTATAAAGGAGGGAACTTTACCAAAGTATAAAAATGTCTCTTATATTTCTGCTAATAAAAAGGAGAGTTTCTCCCAAGTTTCCCCTATTGTTTCTAATGATAAACCAGGATATTTGGAGAAGCTTCATCTCCAACCACTCCCTCCTAAGGTTAAGAAGAAGAAAAAGAAGAGGAGGAGGAAGAGGAGCAAAAAAGAAGAAGAATGGGTATCAACCTGGCCTGAGCATATTCCTCCCATCAACTTTTATCCTAACGATTGTAAGTTTAAAGAAGAAGGTGAAGTTTATTGCCTTAATTATCATCTTGATGATACGTCCGTAGGTACTATTGAAGATGATTTTGATTATGATATGGATGTTACTTATTGTGATTGGGAAAATGATGATAATGCTACTTATGATCTTGAAAATCTTTTTGGTACCAACTCTGAAAGTGATGATATGGGAAGCTCTAAGCTTGGGGATGATAGGATTGCAAATCCTTTACCCACTAGTGATGTGATAATTGATAATTCTTTTGCTAGTAAGAATAAAGACAACATGATTACAAATATAGTTGCTAGCAATGATAATGCTCTTCTCTACTATGATGATGTCATAACTCCAACCTATAGTGATTATAAAGGTACCTATGACATAAGGAGAAATTATCCTTATGAAACTTGTCATAATCATGGAGGGAATTACTCCCTTGTTGAACACCACCCTCCTAATACACAATTAATCTATAGTGTTCAAGTTGTTTATGATAGTCCTACTCCCACTATTACCAATGAGAAAGATTATGCTTATGTGGAGAGTAAGAGTACCTTTTTGCATGTGGATCATGGTAACAATGCTTTATGTGATGCTTATATTGTTGAGTTCATCCATGATGCCACTGAAATTTATAATGAGGGAGACTTGGTTCTAAATATCTTAATAATAAGAAGTTTCCTCTCTTTATGGTGAATATTTTGAAGTTATGCTTGTTTTGCCTTCCTATGCTAGTTGCTTTGTGCTTCAATGAATTATTCTATTGCAATATTCCTATGCATAGGAAGCATGTTAGGCTTAAATGTGTTTGGTATTTGCTTCTTGATGCTCTCTTTTGTTCTTCAGCTCTTATTCCTACGAAAGCATCATTAAAGTCTTAAGCCTATCTTTATGGCTATAAAGAAAGAGCTCTAGGGAGACAACCCTTGTTATGTTTACTTTCAGTTTTAGTGGTCTTGATGTTTGTTACTACTGTAGCAACATCATTGTATCTTTATTTTTCAGCTTTGTGCCAAGTTTAGCCTCTGATTGCAAGAAAGTTCAAAAGTTGTGACGTGCTGTCCAGGAAACAGATTCTGTCCTTGGATAGAAAAATTCGTATAAAATCACCAGATCATCTTTTTGGTCTGAATTTATTCTACAGCGTGCTCTATAAAATTGTCTTTCGTGCGTCTGTTCAGAGTTTTTTTATTAGAGTTGCAGAAGTGCCCCGAATAAATCATTTACTACCTGTTGTTCTGTTTTTCACAGATTCTGTCCTGTTTTGCCTTTCCTTCATTTTGCAAACCTAGAGCTTGTTTTTTCTTTGCAAGAACCTTTTGGCAATCTTGAGAAATGGTAGAACTTCAAGAATATCTTTATTTCCAGCAAGGAACAGTTATTTTATTATGGGTACTAACCTCGCTAATCAGATTATGATGAGTTATGTATGAAGGGAGTTTTCAAGTGTGCGAGGGAAGATGATAAAAAGATTCAGGAGTGTCAAACACTCAAGCTTGGGGATGCCCCATGCACCCCCAAGAAATATTCAAGGAGACTCAAGCATCTAAGCTTGGGGATGCCCCAGTGCATCCCCTTCTCCATCAACATTATCAGTCCGTCCTTCGTTCCACTATATTTTAATCACTTCATGTGTTATGTGCTATGCTTGGAGCGTCTTGTTTTAGTTTTCCTTTTAGTTTTCTTTAGCTTTTCATAATGAGTCGGAACTCAGCTTTCTTTATGTGGGAGAGAAACACGCTCCACTTCTACCTAGAACATAACATAGAATTTGCATGTCAATCTTTGCTGTGTGTGTTCTTTGTCCTTTAATAGCTACTATCATGCTTAGCTCTTAACTTTCATGCTTATCTTTTTAAAGAGCTTTTGTTTAGTTGGTTGCTTGAACTCTCTTTAGTTATCATGTTTATCTTATTAAGAGAGTTTGCTTCCGTTGCATTGGTTGATATGTCTATGATAAAGATGCTACGTGCATAATGGCGCTTAGTAGTTCATGTTTTCTTATGGTTAGTCTCAAATAGCTGGGGGGTTCCCAATGTGTTATTGGAGTACCAACATGATTTGTTTGCCTATGATGTGGTATGGTTTACTAATATCTTCCTTCAAAGAATTTATTTTGATTGACTTGGCGTATGCTCACGCATATTTAAGACTGTAAAGAAAGTCTGTCAAGCCTTGATGATCTTTTGTTTCTGAGTAGCGATATAACTTCCATGCCTGATTCAATGTTGCTTTGTCGCTCTGCATGATTATGACCGTCATTGCTCTCTTAGTTGGTCGCTCCCAGTCTTTTGCTAACCTTCGCCTGTACTAAGCGGACTGACTGCTTGTGCATCCACATCCTTTTAATCCAGTTATGCCATATGAGTCCACCATATCTTCCTACATGGTATTTACCTGCCATTCCTAACGGAGACTTGCATGTACCATCTCGAAATTATTCAAAGAAAAAGCATTCCTATTTTGTGCCTCTGTTTTAAGTTCATGAGGAAGTAGTAGTTAATTCATGATCTTTTTAAGTTGGACAAGCTTCACCCCGGGATTGCATGTATAATGTGCAAACCCATAATACGAGAAGGAACTGGCATTGAGTGCGCCCGGCTCAAAAAGATAATATAACAAACAAACCCTCCTTCACGCTTTGTTCATGAGAAATCAGAAAACTTTGGCAGTGATAAACAAAGGAGATTAAGAGGATGTGATCGTCCTCATTCGGGAGCCGTTCCTCGAAACTTGTCCATCTCAAGAAGTGATTGAGTTGTTTGCTAGCATTCGTTGACGAAACATGCATGATCTAAAAAAATTATTACCTCTGTTTTAAAACCAAGAGCCCTGGTACATGTTTTGTCTTTGTTTCCGACTACGGGTTTTCAACCTTGCCAACAAAAGCCACGGTTCGAGAGTTTCCACCTTCTTTTAAAAGCACCAACTACTGAGAGCATGATTGTCATTCTGAGTGTAATGTGCATTGTCCCAAAGTAGCATTGTCTTTTGCATGATTGTGTTATCATTTATTTTGAAATCATTGTATCTAGTCATCACTTAAACCTTGGAGGTGCCCCTGCATTTATGTTTTGCTTCACTAAAGGGGGCAAGCAAGATATCACTTTATCATATTTGCACATCATGTTCATTACAAATCTATTTGATGTTTCAATATCATATTGTAAAACTTTCAGTTCTTTGTGATTTTCTCATGAGGCAACTTAATTACTATAGATTCATTGTCTCAGTAAGCTTTTGTCATATGACTATAAAAAAGTCCTATATGGTTAATAGCATGTCACCACAGAAATTATTCTTGTTCTCATTTACCTACTCGAGGACGAGCAGGAATTAAGCTTGGGGATGTTGATACGTCCAAAACGTATCTATAATTTCTGCTTGCTCCATGCCTCTTTTGGGTGATATTGCTATGTTATTTATACACTTCCATACACTTTTGATCACATTTGGACTAACCTATTAACTCAGTGCACCCCAGTGCCAGTTTCTGTTTTCGGCTGTTTTTGTATTTCAGGTTTTCACATTACGAGAACTGCCAGAAAAATTCCAGAAAAAATATATAAAAAATCAGCGTTCCGGAAGCTTCCATGAGGCCAAAGTAGGGCCGGAGGGGACCCACAGGGGCTCCAGGCGGCCTGCCCATGCCCCCCCCCCCCTGGCCGCGCCGGGGGGGCGCCTGGGCACCCCTGACCCCCTCTGATGCCCCCCTTTGGCATATATTTACACCGTGTCCCGGAAACCCTGATTCCAGACCCCTTTTCTCCAGACGCGATTCCGATCTCCGCCGCCATTGCCATCAAGCTTCGGGGGACCAGAATTCCTGCGCCGGCACCCTGCCGGGTCGTGGAAGTGCCCCCGGATTCATCTCCATCGACGTTGCTTCCTCCCTCCATGATGCGGGAGTAGTTCCTCCTTGGGGCTGAGGTTCTTACCAGTAGCTATGTGGTCAATTCTCTCTCCCATGATGTGATCTTCGTTGTGATCATAGGCTATGTTAATCTAGGGAGATCCCATGATATTTCCCCTTCCTCTATGTATTGGATTGATGTACTCACTTGTCTTTATCTAGTATAATCCCCGAGACCAAGGTGACAGCGGTCTATTGGACATGGATTAGAACAATATTTTCATGAGTGATTTCCTCTCTTGTGTGTTGATTGAAGATTGAGAGTCTCTTGGTGCTTGTCTTTGACTATCCTTTAGATATGTTCTGGTGATTGTGGGACTCTCTTTGGATGGCCGCGGTGACATTGGGAAATCCTTAGATTGAGAACTACGAACTTTGAGGTGTGCTTTTGTAGCCCTACATAATTCTCGTCCTCTCTTGACCACGAAGGAATGACCTCCGAGTGCGTCCCCTTTGCATGTTTTATGGGAAATATCATGTGATTCGATTATGTTAATGTTGTTGGGAGTTGCCACTAGTGAAAGTATGAAGCCTAGGCCTTGTTTCCACCATTGCAATACCATTTGTGCTCCCGTTTACCACTTGTTTGCTTGCTGCACTTTTTATTACAGATTTATATTACTTTGTTTTGCCATCCATATCACTTGCCATTTAACATCTCTTCGCCGAACTAGTGCATCTATACAACTCCTAGTTGTATTAGGTGTGTTGGGGACACAAGAGACTTCTTGTATCTTAGTTGCAGGGTTGCTTGAGAGAGACCATCTTCAACCTCTACTTCCCTGAGTTCGATAAACCTTAGGTCATCCACTTGAGGGAAATTGCTGCTGTCCTACAAACCTCTGCGCTTGGGGGCCCAACATAGTCTACAAGAGTAGAAGCGTGTGTAGACATCAACTACCCGGCGCCGTGTACGACTACTTCCCACTACGAACATGTACAACTACTTCCCTCGACGTCTCGGACCACCCCAAAATGCACGCGACAAAGGTATACCACCGAGATGACCCCGTGGATGAACGCATGTGACCGTGTGATGTATGAGCTGAAGTACTTGTTTGCACCGTGTCCGTTGTGCCCCTCGTTTGCCTTGTCGCCGACCCGTGGGAACCCGGTAACGAGAGCACCCCACCTTTCATCTTGTTCGACATGTTCACGCCACCTTTTCTTTTGCATCGGCATCTCGACGAGTTGTCGGATCATCGGAACGTTGCCGTGGCACCGTTTCCATTCTCGTCGCCATGACACCCCTTTTTCCTTCGTGGCGACCAAATGCTTCATCTCTTGTTAATTGTCAACTTTTGCATAAAACTTGAAAATATCATCTGCATCATGATAACAACATTAAAATGTTTAAATTGTTGTTTGCTTAAAATTGCTAAACATGCACATGGGGGTTTTTCCGGAATTGTTGTTTGTTGTTCCAGCCTCATTTAAACTTGTCTAGATAGTGTAGTTTTGCTCATGCTTCACCTCTTGCCATGTTTAATAAAAAAATTAATCTTGTCTTGTAAATGAACGAGAGTCAACTAACTAAATATAATGTGGCGTTTTGTCAATATGCAACTCGTTGCATATTGAGCTCCACTTAACTTGTAATATTGTTTGTGCACCTTGCTTTGCCATGCCATGCATATTTTAACCGGACATGCATCATACTTGTTTGTGCATCATATGCCATGTTTGAGCTTGTTTGTTTACTGTGTTGTTTGCTTCTTTCCGGTATGCTTCTCTCGATAGCTTCGGTTTCGTTCCGGAGTTGTGAGGTTTTGTTTGACTACTTCATGGACTTGTTCTTCTTCCTTGCGGAATCTCAGGCAAGATGACCATTCCCAGATATCACTACTATCTTTGCCTATGCTAGATGTTTCGCTCTTTAGATATTGCCTCGATGCCTATGTCTGTTTGTCAGCCCCCTATTGTTGCCATGAAACCTCTAACCTTTGACACCTTCCCAGCAAACCGTTGTTTGGCTATGTTACCCGCTTGCTCAGCCCCTCTTATAGCGTTGTTAGTTGCAGGTGAAGGTGAAGATTGCTCCATGTTGGAACTTATTGTTGGAATATCACAATATCTCTTAAATATATTAACACACCTATATACTTGGCAATGGGTGGAAGGCTTGGCCTTTTGCTCGGTGTTTTGTTCCACTCATGCCACCTTAGGACCCGATAAACCAGTGTTATGTTCCCGGATTTTGCGTTCCTAACACGGTTGGGGTTTATGGGCCCCCCTTGATAACCCGCTTAGCGCTAAAGCTTTTCCAGCAAGGCCCAATTTTGGTTCTACATTTGTCTAACAACTAAAACTTGCATAGGGAGTAATTAACCCTTTTCTTAATCAACAACCCGGGCCAGTGCTCCACATGAGTGTTGGTACAAACTAGGGAGTCTGCGGGGCCACCTCGAGAAAACTCAAGGGCTGGTAAAAACCTGTAGAATCACCCATCCGGTCGTGGCCTGAGACGAGATACGCACGGCTACTATCAGGGTGTCGGCACGCCGGGAGGTCTTGCTGGATTAGTTTTACCTTTGTCGGAATATCTTGAGCACGGGATTCCGAGAATACTCGGGTCTTCCCACCTTAGAGTTGCGACTCCGCAGATCGTGAGCTTGTGATGGGCTAAGTTGGGACACCCCTGCAGGGTTTTGATCTTTCGAAAGCCGTGCCCGCGGTTATGTGGCAGATGGGAATTTGTTAATATCCGGTTGTAGAAAACATGACACTCTATCATTAAGAATACACTACATGTGTGAGTTCCATGATTGTCTCTTCTCGAAGGGGTTTCGAGAAGAAGAACACGGTGGGGTTATGTCTGACGTGAGTAGTTAGGATCACTACGTGATCACTTTGACGATCGTTGGCATTTCTCTTCTCGCTCTGAATTCGTAAGCTAGATGCTTAGTTCTTGCTGCAGACACTTTTATAGCCTTTCCTCACCTAAAGGCTTCGTTAGTTTTGATACCCGGGAACGGGATTGCTGAGTCCTTTGTGGCTCACAGATTACTACGCACACCAGATGCAGGTACGTCCGAGAATTGTGCAGGAGGTGCATCAGAACTTTAGTGGGAGTTCGATGAAGAGCGTAGCCGTATGTATGTGACGTTTTCGACGATCAGTAGTGGTTCCTACTAGGGGCGATCGGGACCTTGTGTTGCTTTATTTATGGTATCTTTCATTTGGATCTTCGTCCGTAGTCGGACTCTGATGTTATTCGGATGATGTATGTTAATGTATTTCATTGTGTGACGTGGCGAGTGTAAGCCAACTACTCTTTTGCAATTTCATCCCCTCTTTTACATGAGTTGTGCAAAGATACCATACTTGAGATCATTCTAGTATGAGATTATGCCTTTAAGTCGTGCCTCGACACGTAGGAGGTATAGTCTCATACTGGGCATTACAATCCCCCCTCGTCGAGCCGAGCTCGGCGTCGCGGTGGCTAAGTGTAGCCGCCGCTACTGGAGGAGCTGCTACCGCCACAGCGGGGGGACCCGCGGCGCCCACTAAGACCAAGCTCGTCTTCAGAGGAAGAGCTGCTCCTCCGGACGCCGTCGCCACCCTCCTCATTGTCGTCGGCCTCGGGACAGCACACGAGGCGCCTCCCTTCCTCCGAGAAGACCCTCACGAACAGCGTTGAGACACCGTCATACCTGAGGTGGAGCGTGCACCTCCCCTGCAGCCGGCGCGCGCGTGCAAACGACTGCCAGCCACGCTCCAGGAACACGTCACCTGAGGGGGCAACGTCGACCTCCACCCAGTAAGCACCATTGCAGCAGCCATTGGTCTGCAGCCAGAGGCCGCCGGGGCCTCCGGCTGGCAGCACATTGCCGAACGAGCGGGGGAGCCGGAGCCAGAAGACGCCAGGCTTCTCCGCCCACACCACGAACTCCGACGACACAATGAAGGAGTGGAGCTGCGGGCACGGAGGATGCACAACCGCCAGATGGTGTTCCGAGCCCCCTCACCCAGATCGGCCACGACCACCTCCGTCGTGAGAAGAGGCGCTGCGCCTCCCACCAGCAACCGCGTTGGACCCCGGAAGGCCACGCCTGCTTCCTCGAGGAGCCGCGGCGGGTGTAGTGGCATACTTGCGGGGGCGGCCACGGCCCCTCTTCGGTGGCGGCGAGGCCAGCTCCTTCGAGGCCTTCCCTTTCTCCGCGGCGGACAACTTCCTCAGTGGCGCCATGGAGACCTCGCAGAGAGAAGAAGAACAGAGAGCGAACAAAAAGCAGATGGCGCTGGCTTGAAGATGGCTTGGGGGCTCCCCTCCCCCTAGTCCCATTTATAGGGCGGAGGATCCCAACCGCCAGTCACTGGCATCACAGCCATAGTGACCCCGTCATCCATGCCGGGGAGTTGTCAAGTCGCACGGTCACCAAAGCTGCCTGGGGAGGCGGAGTCACCCATGTCCGATCCAACCGTCATGCGCTAGCCTGGCCCGTAGTCTTTTCGGGCCCGAGGCGCTTCGTCCTCGACTAAGGCTTCACCCCGAAGCCAACTCCGCGCGCGCCTTGGGACCGGGGGCTACTGTCTGCGTCCTGGGAACCAGGGTACCCAGACTTGACTGCCTACGATCCGCGACGCGCTCCTACTACGGCCTGGTACGGCCCAGCTGGTCGACCATCTGCTCAAGACCCTCGCGAGGGGGCTAGGCCTCGTGAGGAGAACGGCACCAAGACCCTCTCAGGAGCGGCCTCGGCTAGGCTGCTACGGAGGGGCGGAGAACTCAAGGCCAAGCCTGCCTCAGGAGGAGGCAGTGACGCGAGCAGTGACGCACCGCATCAGCGCGTGCCAGCGCGTGCCAGCGGCGCATTTGCCATTTTGGTGCAAAGGAGACAACGCAGGCGCAGGTTCCCGAGGGGCGAGACAAAGGTTTCCCCTTCGGTGCAACAAGACCGAAGACCGCAAGGACGACATGGAGGATGTCACCATCAAGCCCACCACCGCGTCATCATCTGATCTCTTTGCAGGCAAAGACCGCTTTTATCAGGATAGGAACGTCCTTGTGTTCCCACTCAAAATGGCCGTTGTGGGATCCCTTCCCGCCTAAACATTTCGGGGGAAGAGGACCCTAGCTGCCTATATAAGTAGCTAGGGTCTCCACTGTGGAGGCAATCGGATCGAACCTAGATCGACCTCATCTCGAACACCCCACCTTCACTTCAAGGAGCAAGAACACTTGCCTCCTGACCCTCTTGAGCTCTCCTCCTGAGCTCAAGAACCACTATACTTGTTCATACTCGAGCCCTCCTGAGGCTAATCCACTCAAGCAGGACGTAGGGTTTTACACCGTAAGGTGGCCTGAACCTGGGTAAACTCGTGTGTGCTTTTACTTGTTGCTTGCTTGAATCTCACCACCGGGCGAGGGCATGGCGCTAGGTAGACGAGAGCGGGAGAGATCTTCGTTCACGCCCCTGTGTTCGAACTTCTTTGGGTTTGCGGAGCCCGTAATCCGACACATGTCTTTAAGTCTATTTATGCTCTATCCATCCATGCCCTTGTTTTTGATTATAAGTTGTTGTAGCATGTCTCTTTCTTGCTCTCAAGTTGTCATCATGATGTATCTGTCAACCTGTCAATAGCATGTTCCATTTGGCAAAGCTTGTTGTAATCAATCTATGCATCTTATGGAGTTGTGCCAATGGTGTTGTTTGGAGTATGCCATACCTATGACATGTTTATGACCTTTTCATGCTTATTAGAATTGATATGCTTGCTCTTATATGCCTCCAAAGTTAGCATCATAATGTTGTTGTTTGCACTCCCAGATTTTCACCAAGTCTGAGAATCTGTTATATCGTGTTTGCATCTTGTTTTTGATGAATGTCATGGACCTGTTGCTCCCAAGTATATGCCATGTTGTGTTCCTTGAGCTCCATGTTGTGTTCTAGCATGCCATGCTTTTTCTTGCCATGTTCTTGTGATGTAGCTTATTTATTTATTGCCTTCAACATGCCAACATATTAACTCTGCTCATGTACATGCTCTGTTTTTCACCAAGTCATAATCTATGATATAAAGTTTGCGTGTTGCCTTGATCATGTTGGTTTACTCTTGATGCCTATGAACCTGATCCTTGTTTATATTTGAAGCATGTGATCTGTACTTTGAGTTCATGCCATGATTATGCCTATCTTGTACTTGTAGCCTGTTGTTTTGTTGCTTTTAAGATGTCTAGTTGTTGTTTTGGACAGCTTGTCCTTTAAACTTGTTTCATGTGTATGTGTTGAACCGTGGCTCCGTTTGGGGCATGCTCTATATGAAACTTGCTTGGTTTTGCATGTAGATGCATCATGCCATGTTGCATCCATGTTTTGAGAGTGTTTGCATGATGTTTGAGCGCATTTTACATCAATGCCATGTGTAACTTGTTTTGCTCATATCTTCTAGGCCGTAGCTCTGAACTAAATGAACTTTATATGTAACTTGACTAGTATTTCATGTAGATAATCATGGTGCATCTTAACTTGCTGTTTAACAACTTTAACTTAAGGTTTGTTCAGATCTGGACCAATTTCGGAATTTGCATATGAGGACTTACCGGAATTGTTATATGTTGTCTCCGGCCTCATTTAAACTTGCTTGATTGTGTTGTTCTTGTATGCATCATCTCTTGCCATGAGTAGCATCATGCAGCCTTGTCATGCATCATACTTGCTTGAGCATCATGTCTTGTTATGTGTTGTTTGTTTACCATGTTGTTTGCTTCTTCTCGTTAGTTCCGATAACGTTGCGATGTGAGGATTCATTTGACTATGCTTGGTTCGTCTTCATGGCTTCTTCTTCTTCATTGACTCGTCTTCTTCCATGCGGGATCTCAGGCAAGATGACTGTCACCTTGGATCTCATTACTATCATTACTATGCTAGTTGTCTCGATGCTATCGCTATATGTCGCGCTAGCCACCATTTGATCGTTAGCCTCTTTTTGTTGCCATGAAACCTCTAACCTTTCACACCATCCCAGCAAACCGTTGTATGGCTATGTTACCGCTTGCTCAGCCCCTCTTATAGTGTTGCTAGTTGCAGGAGAAGATGAAGATTGCTCCATGTCGAAACTTGGATTGTTGTTATATCACAATATCTCTTACTATAATTAACACACCTATATATTTGGCAATGGGGGAAGGCTTGGCCTTTTGCTCGGTGTTTTGTTCCACTCATGCCGCCTTAAGAACCGATAAACCAGTATTATGTTCCTTGACTTTGCATTCCTAACGCGGTTGGGTTTATGGGGACCCCTTGATAGTCCGCTTTGAATAAAACTCCTCCAGCAAGGCCCAACATTGGTTTTAATTTGCCTCATAATAAAACTATTAATTAATTAATTAATTTTGCATAGGGGCCCACGTCCCTGGGGATCTTTTCAGCATAATACAGGGGGGGCAGTTCTGCTGGTGCTGGTCCAAACTGGGCGATGTCCAGCGTCCCCTGGGCAACCAGGGTCTCTGCCAACCCGACGTCTTGCCCATCCGGTGTGTCCTGAGAACGAGATACGTGCGACTCCTATTGGTATTGTCGACACATCGGGCGGTCTTGCTAGATTTGTTTTACCATTGTCAAAATTTCTTGTACACCGGGATTCCGAGTCTGATCGGGTTATCCCTAAGATAAGAGGTTTTACCTCTGCTGATCGTGAGAGCTTGTGATGGGCTAAGTTGGGACACCCCTGCAGGGTTATGATCTTTCGAAATTCGTGCCCGCGGTTATGTGGCAGATTGGAATTTGTTAATGTTCGGTTGTAGAAAACTTGACAGAGGATCCGAAATAAAACAGACCAACCGCGTGAGTAACCGTGACCGTCTCTTTTCATTTTGAGAAAAGAACATGGTGGGGTTATGTTTGACTCGTAGGTAGTTCAGGATCACTTAGTGATCATTACTAGTTTGCGACCGTTTGCGTAGATGCTCATCTTATTCTTCTACTCGTAAGTTAGCCACCATACGCTGCTTAGCCGCTGTTGCAACCTCACCACTTAATCTCTCCATACCCATTAAGCTTTGCTAGTCTTGATACCAATGGTTATGGGATTGCTGAGTCCTCGTGGCTCGCAGATACTACAACAACAGTTGCAGGTGCAGGTTTCCGATGTCTTGACGTGAGAGCGATGTTTACTTGTGTTGGAGTTCTTCCTTCTTCTTCTTCGTCAGTCTTGGGATAGGTTCCTGGTCGGCAGCCTGGGATGGCAGGATAGATGTTGTTGTTATTTCATGTGTTTTCATCTGTAGTCGGATGTCTTGTATATGATGTTGATGTATTCATGTGACTATTGTATGACTTGTATGTATCCCCATCTATGTATGCAATGGTATGATGTAATGTTATCCATCTTGCTAAGCGTCTGAAATGCGGCTATGCCCCAATCACGAGTTCATCACGTGATTGGGATAGAATCGCATCTTGGG
This sequence comes from Secale cereale, assembly GCA_902687465.1. Classification (NCBI taxonomy): domain Eukaryota; kingdom Viridiplantae; phylum Streptophyta; class Magnoliopsida; order Poales; family Poaceae; genus Secale; species Secale cereale. The sequence goes on from LR738715.1 coordinate 171,542,390, forward strand.
TCTGACACTGCTGCACCAGCTCCCAAGACTCAGAAGTTGATGGGGGATGCAACCAAATCCAGGGCTGCCCCATCAAAGCCCAAGACTGCCCCCAAGGCTACTGCTACTGCTCAAGCTTCTAAGCCCGCAGCACCTAAGAGATCAACTAGCAGCATACCAGCTGCTGAGAAGAACAAGGCCCCAGTGCCTGAAATGGAGGAAGAAGAAGAAGAAGAAGCCCAAGTTCTTAGAAAATTGAAGCCAAAGATTCCTAATCATGATGACAATCATCTTGTAGCTGAGAACATGAAGCTAAGGAAGGATGCATGTCTCAGGCTATGGAGGCAGACAGACCCATATGCCACCAGAAGGAGGACTGATGTAGACTACATGTTCCACACTAAGGAACATCAGGACTTCCATGAGACTGTGCTCCTGGACAAGAAGCCCATAGTCAGTGATATGGGATGGGTTGACTGGGAATACATTGACAACAATGCAGATCACTTTCCTGGAGTTGATGACATCTTCAAACTCAATGGAGTTGACAAATTTGTTGGCCAGAAACTCACCAAGTGGAATGATGAGATGGTGATGCAGTTCTACTCCACAACACATTTTTACCCAGTTGGTAAAATTGTTTGGATGACAGAGCGTACTAGGTACCAATCTACTGTTGCTGAGTGGGCCTAGCTTATCAATGCCCCTTAAGAGCAAGAAGATGACACAGATGTGTAGGCCAAGCCAAGGAAATATCACAACTCCATGACACACATGTACAAGGAGATTCCTAATGCTGCCCTGGAGACTCACAAGTTTGGCTCTATGTACTATCTGTCTGGTTTGCCCACAATCAACACTATCCGCAGGTATACATTGTTGCCCAAGTCTGGAGATGACAGGGTGATAAGAGGACATTCCATCAATTTGTTGTACATGTTTGACATACCAGAGAAGTTCAAATTAATGACATTGATTGTAGAGACTATCAAGAGACCTGCAGCAGATCAGAAGAGATCATGTGGCTATGCACTACTGCGGGATGGTCCAAACACGACACTACAATTGGAGGCCCTTCGATGAAACTGTGTGCGATGCCATAATCACAAACGGTGGTGTAAAAACGTCTAAAAAGGTGCAAAACGTTTGCGATGACGGATGCATCAAACACGGTTCAGATTTTAGTTGCGTGTGCGATGAAGGGCATATGGTTCAGTTGAATTAACTCTTTGCGATGAGGAGGAACAAAAGAAATGGGCAGCCAGATGAAGGTGTGTGCGATATACAGCATACGGTTCACTAGGATGAACTGTGTGCGATTAGGAAACACAATGGAAACGGTTCAACTGAACAAGATGTGTGTGATACATGGCAAACAGGTCTGTAATCAGAAATGTGTGCGAAGACCAATAATAACACAGACGATTGCTGCTAATAAGACATGTGATTTGCTCTGTCTACAGAATAATAACATGTATATATATAACTAAAACAAACATCCAATTACATAAGTGACTATACTGATCATTCGAGCATGTGCTTTAGAACAATTGCATGCATTCTAATGTAGGAGAAACGATCGTCTATTCATCTACTTCTTGTGACGCTCCCACCACTGCTATGTGGCCTGATCCATCGTCTGGGGTAGGAAGAGGACACTTCCTCATGTCAACAATCCGCCTGTACATCTCATAGCTTGTGTACGCGTCCTTGGCCGCGTACTTGACATGTTCTTCATCCAAACTCTCATGCCACACACTATGCCAGGCGTTCTTGTCCTTGTTGCTCTCATTCTTCATCTTCATGTAGTAGGGGTCGATGATGGCCAAGGTGAGGTCAACCAGGAAGTTCATTTTGTTTTTATCGCTTCCCCAGACGTTGTAGTGGTGTTGGATGTTCACAAGATTCGGGCATTTCAATTCCGAAACCTTGAGCGCTTTTAGATCGTTGGTGGTGTCCACCATAGCGAAACTATAGTCGGAGTTGTTGATAAACCTAGAGAAACGCTCGCAAGGCCTTGTGGCAAGGTGGTAGTGGTAGATGAGGACGTCATGTTGCATGCACAACTGGGCAATAGCAACCTTCTGATTGTGCCCGGCATTACCGGTGGTGTACTCGAGGTCACAGCCGACCACTTGGTACTTGTCCTTGCCAAGGAAATGCTTCATAGTTTGTATGGATCTCTCCACCGAGACCGGATTGTTTTTGCACACCACCGAGAGGCCCCCCCTCACATGGGTGTCCACTAGGTGATGCGTGGTGAACTGTCCGCCGTTGTCGTTGTCGGCCGCTGGGAGCGTCATTGGAGCCACGGGGATCCCCATTGGAACCGCTGGATGTCCTCTCTGTATGTGTTGTCATGGGTGTGCTTATTTTGTCATGTGACGCGAGATGTGAAGGTAAATGGCCGCGGGAATAAAAGGGGGCCGGGCAGCCTGGATTCTCTGCGCATCCGCATGTTGCAGCGGGTAACTGCATTGTCGCGCCGCGCCCGGCGCAACCGCATGCACACGAACGTGCGTGATCGTGCACCGGTCCCAAACACTGGTTGTGCGTGTGGAGGGACGAGGGCAGAGCAACCGGAGGGACGCAAGAACAGAGCACGCGCGGCGGGACGCGAGCAGAGCGCGCCGCGGCCGCATGAACCGCAAGTAACCACACGCATAGAGCAGTTGAACACACGGGAAATGGTCGCCTACAAGCCAGACGACAGTTGTGTCGCTGCGTAGAGAGCGGCCATGTGCTACTACCTCCATCTAGTCTATAGTCCCATTTATATTTTGTGCCATACTTTGCCCTCAAATTTAACCAACAAAATGTTAATGCATGTTATAAAAATTATATAATTGGAAACTATGTTCAAATACAAATCCAACTATATAATCTTTGGTAACATGCATTCGTATTATATTAGTTAAATTATACTTATAAACCAAGACGGGCCGTATAATATGTAATTAAACCGCAAACGTCTTTTTTATTAACTATATGTGTATGTGGCCTTTCGTCCTCCCCTCGCACGTCTTGTCACTACGCTGCCGCAGACGGCTTACAGCGCAAGCTTGCGCAGCGCGCGGGGGCGTTCTTTTGGCCAAACGGTGGCGCCAATGAATCGTTGGTGAGGCTCTTCCCGCGCATCCTTGCAGGTTACGGCGCAAGCTTCCGCCCGACTCGGTGAAATCCCCCAAAATCCCAATTATTACCGGCCTGCTATATAAACATTCACGACCGGCGAGTCCTGCCTCGCATTTCCCCTCCCTCCCTGTAGCATATCTCTTGTGCTTCTCCCACAATCACCAATGGCACCGGCCCGTCGTCGTCGCTCAGCCACTCCGCCATCATCAGAGGACAGCTCCAGCTTGGAGGCTACACCGCAGCGGCAACGCAGTCCCCAACGTAGTGTAGTGCGCGTGGCGTCCCTGTTGGGTGTGCGCGGAACACCCACCACACGTTCCACCTCCGCTACCCGTCGGCAGCTGTTGCCGACCGCCGTTGCCGCTAGACCATCGTCGAAAGCCAGGGCAATCCACTACAAAAAAAAAAGATACATCCATGACATTTTGGGCCGAACGAATTTTTTTTCTGTCATACTTATGACACTTCTATGACGATAATTGTGACAAAACCCGGTATCATCATAGATGTGGTGGGGTCCTACTTCTATGACAAAAAATCATGACAGAAAATGGGCTTTTCGTCCTAGGCGGGCCGGAGACGTAGCTGCATGACATTCTTTGGGCCGTCCATGACGGAAAAAACCGTGGTAGAAGCTGATGTCTACTACACGCTTCTATTCTTGTAGACTATGTTGGGCCTCCAAGCGCAGAGGTTTGTAGGACAGCAGCAATTTCCCTCAAGTGGATGACCTAAGGTTTATCGAACTCAGGGAAGTAGAGGTCGAAGATGGTCTCTCTCAAGCAACCCTGCAACTAAGATACAAGAAGTCTCTTGTGTCCCCAACACACCTAATACAACTAGGAGTTGTATAGATGCACTAGTTCGGCGAAGAGATGGTAAAATATGGATGATAGGAGTGGCAAAGCAAAGTAATATAAATCTGTAATAAAAAGTGCAGCAAGCAAACAAGTGGTAAACGTGAGCACAAATGGTATTGCAATGGTGGAAACAAGGCCTAGGCTTCATACTTTCACTAGTGGCAACTCCCAACAACATTAACATAATCGAATCACATGATATTTCCCATAAAACATGCAAGGGGGACGCACCCGGAGGTCATTCCTTTATGGTCAAGAGAGGACGAGAATTATGTAGGGCTACAAAAGCACACCTCAAAGTTCGTAGTTCTCAATCTATGGATTTCCCAATGTCACCGCGGCCATCCAAAGAGAGTACCACAATCACCACAACATATCTAAAGGATAGTCAAAGACAAGCACCAAGAGACTCTCAATCTTCAATCCACACACAAAGGAGGAAATCACTCATGAAAATATTCTTCTAATCCATGTCCAATAGACCGCTGTCACCTTGGTCTCGGGGATTATACTAGATAAAGACAAGTGGGTACATCAATCCAATACATAGAGGAAGGGGAAATATCATGGGATCACCCTAGATTAACATAGCCTATGATCACAACGAAGATCACATCATGGGAGAGAGAATTGACCACATAGCTACTGGTAGAAACCTCAGCCCCGAGGAGGAACTACACCCGCATCATGGAGGGAGGAAGCAACGTCGATGGAGATGAATCCGGGGGCACTTCCCCGTCCCGGCAGGGTGCCGGCACAGGAATTCTGGTCCCCGGAAAATTGATGGCGATGGCGGCGGAGATCGGAATTGCTTCTGGAGAAAAGGGGTCCGGAATCAGGGTTTCCTCGACGGGTGTTAAATATATGCCAAAGGGGGTCACCAGGGGAGCTAAGGGGGGCCCAGGGCCCCCCCCCCGGCGCGGCCAGGAAGGGGGCCGCGCCCCCAGGGCGCCTGGAGCCCTGGTGGCCCCCCTCTGGCCCTACTTTGGCCGCATGGAAGCTTCTGGAGCGCTGATTTTTTATATATTTTTCCCGGAATTTTTCTGGCAATTTAAGTAATGGGAAAACCTGAAATACAAAAACAGCAGAAAACAGAAACTGGCACTGGGGTGCACTGAGTTAATAGGTTAGTCCAAATACGATCAAAAGTGTATGGAAGTGCATAAATATCATAGCAATATCACACAAAAGAGGCATGGAGCAAGCAGAAATTATAGATACATTTTGGACGTATCAACATCCCCAAGCTTAATTCCTGCTCGTCCTCGAGTAGGTAAATGATAACAAGCATAATTTCTGTGGTGACATGCTATTAACCATATAAGAACTTTTCACAGTCACATGACAAATGCTTACTGAGACAATGAATCTGTAGTAATTAAGTTGCCTCATGAGAATATCACAAAGAACTGAAAGTTTTACAATATGATACTGAAACACTCAATAGATTTGCAATGAGCATGGTGTGCAAATATGATAAAGTGATATCTCGCTTGCCCCCTTTAGTGAAGCAAAACATAAATGCAGGGGCACCTCCAAAGTTTAAGTGACGACTAGATACAATGATTTCAGAATAAACGATATCATAATCATGCAAAAGACAATGGTACTTTGGGACAATGCACATTACACTCAGAATGACAATCATGCTCTCAATAGTTGGTGCTTTAAAGAAGGTGGAGACTCTCGAACCGTGACTTTTGTTGGCAAGGTTGAAAACCCGTGGTCGGAAACAAAAACTAAACATGTACCAGAGCTCTTGGTTTTAAAAACAGAGGTAATAATTATTTTTTAGAATATGCATATTTCGTCAACGAATGCTAGCTGATAACTCAATCACTTCTTGGGCTGGACAAGTTTCGAGGAACGGCTCCCGCATGAGGACGATCACATCCTCTTAATCTCCTTTGTTTATCACTGCCAAAGTTTTCTGATTTCTCATGAACAAAGCGTGAAGGAGGGTTTGTTTGTTGTATAATTTTTTTAATGAGCCGGGCGCACTCTATGCCAGTTCCTTCTCGTATTATGGGTTTGCACATTAAACATGCAATCCCGGGGTGAAGCTTGTCCAACTTAAAAAGATCATGAATTAACTACTACTTCCTCATGAGCTAAAACAGAGGCACAAAAGAGAAATGCTTTTTTGAATAATTTCGAGATGGTACATGCAAGTCTTCGTTCGGAATGGCAGGTAAATACCATGTATAGTAAGGTATGGTGGACTCATATGGCATAACTGGTTTAAAGGATTTTGGATGCACAAGTAGTCAGTCCGCTTAGTACAGGCGAAGGTTAGCAATAGACTGGGAGCGACCAACTAAAAGAGCAATGACGGTCATAATCATGCAGAGCGACAAAGCAACATTGAGTCAGGCATGGAAGTTATATCGCTACTCAAAAATTAAAGATCATCAAGGCTTGATAGACTTTCTTTACAGTCTTAAATATGCGTGAGCATACGCCAAGTCAATCAAAATAAATACTTGGAGGAAGATACCACTAAACCATACCACATCATAGGCAAACAAATCATGTTGGTACTTCAATAACACATTAAGAACCCCCCAGCTATTTGAGACTAACCATAAGAAAACATGAACTACTAAGCACCATTATGCACATAGCATTTTTATCATAGACATATCAACCAGTGCAACAGAAGCCAACTCTCTTAACAAGATAAGCATGATAACTAAAGAGAGTTCCAGCGACCAACTAAACAAAAGCTCTTCAAAAAGTAAAGCATGAAAACTAAGAGCTGAACATGATAGTAGCTATTGAAAGACAAAGAACACACACAGCAAGGATAAACATGAAAATCCTATGTTATGTTCTAGGTTGAAGTGGAGCGTGTTTCTCTCCCACACAAAGAAAGCTGAGTTCCAACTCGTTATGAACAGCAAGCAAAGCTAAAGAAAACTAAAAAGGAAACTAAAAGCAAGACGCTCCAAGCATAGCACATAACACATGAAGTGATAAAAATATAGTGGAACGAAAGACGAACTGATAATTGTTGATGGAGAAGGGGATGCACGGGGGCATCCCCAAGCTTAGACGCTTGAGTCTTCTTGAATATTTCTTGGGGGTGCACGGGGGCATCCCCAAGCTTGAGCGTTTGACACTCCTGAATCTTTTTATCATCTTCCCTCGCACACTTGAAAACTCCCTTCATACATAACTCATCATAATCTGATTAGCGAGGTTAGTACCCTTAATAAAATATTTTTTCCTTGCTGGAAATAAGGATATTCTTGAAGGTCTACTGTTTCTCAAGATTGCCAAAAGGTTTTGGCAAAGAAAAAGCAAGCTCAAGGTTTGCAAAACGAAGAAAAGGCAAAACAGGACAGAATCTGTGAAAAACAGACCAGCATGTAGTAAATAATTTTTTCGGAGCACTTCTGCAACTCAAATCAAAAAACTCAGAACAGACGCCCGAAAGCCAATTGTATAGAGCACGCTGTCGACAAAATTCAGACCAAAAAGATGATCTGGTGATTTTATACGAATTTGTCTATCCAAGGACAGAATCTGTTTCCTGGACAGCACGTCACAACTTTTGAACTTTCTTGCAATCAGAGGCTAAACTTGGCACAAAGCTGAAAAGTAAAGATACAATTATGTTGCTACAGTAGTAACAAACATCAAGACCACTAAAAACTGAAAGAACAAACTGAAAGCAAAGATAACAAGGGTTATCTCCCTAGAGTTCTTTCTTTATAGCCATAAAGATAGGCTTAAGACTTTAATGATTCTCTCGTAGGAATAAGAGTTGAAGAACAAAAGAGAGCATCAAGAAGCAAATACCAAACACATTTAAGCCTAACATTCTTCCTATGCATAGGAATATTGCAATAGAATAATTCATTGAAGCACACAGCAATAAGCATAGGAAGACAAAACAAGTGCAGCTTCAAAACCTTCAACATAAAGAGAGGGAACTTGATATTATTGAAATATCTATAAGCATATGTTCCCTTCTCATAATAATTTTCAGTGGGATCATGAATAAACTCAACAATATAAGCATCACATAAAGCATTGTTACCATGATCCACATGCAAAAAGGTACTCTTACTCTCCACATAAGCATAATCTTTCTCATCGGTAATAGTGGGAGTAGGACTATCATAAACAACTTGAACACTATAGATTAATTGTGTATTAGGAAGATGGTGTTCAATAAGGGAGTAATTCCCTCCATGATTATGACAAGTTTCATAAGGATAATTTCTCCTTATGTCATAGGTACCTTTATAATCACTATAGATTGGAGTTATAACATCATCATAGTAGAGAAGAGCATTATCATTGCTAGCAACTATATTTGTAAACATGTTGTCTTTATTCTTACTAGCAAAAGAATTATCAATTATCACATCACTAGTGGGTAAAGGATTTGCAATCCTATCATCCCCAAGCTTAGAGCTTTCCATATCATCACTTTCAGAGTTGGTACCAAAAAGATTTTCAAGATCATAAGTAGCATTATCATCATTTTCCCAATCACAATAAGTAACATGCATATCATAATCAAAATCATCTTCAATAGTACCTATGGACGTACCATCAAGATGATAATTAAGGCAATAAACTTCACCTTCTTCTTTAAACTTACAACCGTTAGGATAAAAGTTGATGGGAGGAATATGCTCAGGCCAGGTTGATACCCATTCTTCTTCCTTCTTGCTCCTCTTCCTCCTCCTCTTCTTTTTCTTCTTCTTCACCTTAGGAGGGAGTGGTTGGAGATGAAGCTTCTCCACATATCCTGGTTTATCATTAGAAACAATAGGGGAAACTTGGGAGAAACTCTCCTTTTTATTAGCAGAAATATAAGAGACATTTTTATACTTTGGTAAAGTTCCCTCCTTTCTAATCTTACTTATGTAATCATTTTCATGGCAATTAACAACACAATAGAGATGGCAATTTTGCAAAGTGTTTTTTATTCATATGGCATTAACATCTAGCCAAGAAGTCTTTCCTGTTAACTCTTCACACATCAAAAATAACATAAGCTCATCATAAAGATCAGAGGTGATTATGTTATCACACAACTGGTTAACAGTTATGTTTTGAAAGTGCATGCATTGAAAATTAAAGTGACTCTCTATACAGCAAAGTTCACAAGTAAAAGGATAAAGGTCACACAATTCTCTAGCAATTTCATTTAAATCTCTGACCCAAGTGATTGTTCTTTCATGCTTATGTTGCTTACAATACTTCTCTTCTTCAATCATAGGCCTTTCACAAGGTCTATCCACTCCACAAAAATTAACATGCTTATATAAAACTTCATTTTTAGGAATTGGATCATGCATGTTGCAATCATCATGAACAATTTCATTTTCTTTGCAATTCTCTTTAAAAGGTTCATGATGCTTGATCCAATCCTCCTTAGGCATATTAAGATGTGAAGCAAAAGATTTGAGGAAATCAACAAGGAGTTGAGAATCAAGCCCAAACTTAGCACTAAACTTATTAAAACTTGTAGTTTCAACAAAGGACTTAATGCAATCATACTCATAAATTATACCTGACTCTTTACCTTTTCGATCTCCCAATCTTCAGTGTTGCGTTGAATTCTTTCAAGGAGTTCCCATTTAGCATCAATCTTTTCGTTTGTGAAAGAACCCATAGAGGAAGCATCGAGCAAATCTTTATCCTGTCGAGAGAGCCTCGCATAGAAATTAGTAATAATCATATCTTTGGGGAGCCCATGGTTAGGACATTTTAGCATTAACGTTTTCAGTCTCCCCCAAGCTTGAGCTATGCTCTCTCCGTCATGAGGATAGAAATTATAAACATAATTCCTATTCTCATGAACTTCATGAAGAGGATAAAACTTGGAGTAAAAGAGAGACTGGATCTCTTCCCAATCCAGCAGGTGAGAGTCATCTAGTAGCCTATACCATTCCAATGTTTTTCCTTTCAGTGACAAGGCAAATAATTTCCTCATGACTTCATCTCTTGTCAAACCTGAAATCTTAAACAACTCACAAAGTTCTGTAAGTTTCAACAAATGAATACTAGGATTGACTGTCCCATCATAACGATCATTCATAATTATTTCAATTATCCTAAGTGGTATTCGGAACGGGATACATTCAGTAGGTGGAGGAGACTTCTCTACCACGGGTGTGGTAAAGCGGCCTTCCCCAAGCAGCGAACTAAGAGCGCGGTTTTCCATAAACATAACTAGTGAAACTAAAAACAAGAAACGAAAAGATTTAATTGCAAGATCTAAAGATATACCTTCAAGCACTCACTTCCCCGGCAACGGCGCCAGAAATAACTTGATGTCTACTACACGCTTCTATTCTTGTAGACTATGTTGGGCCTCCAAGCGCAGAGGTTTGTAGGACAGCAGCAATTTCCCTCAAGTGGATGACCTAAGGTTTATCGAACTCAGGGAAGTATAGGTCGAAGATGGTCTCTCTCAAGCAACCCTGCAACTAAGATACAAGAAGTCTCTTGTGTCCCCAACACACCTAATACAACTAGGAGTTGTATAGATGCACTAGTTCGGCGAAGAGATGGTAAAATATGGATGATAGGAGTGGCAAAGCAAAGTAATATAAATCTGTAATAAAAAGTGCAGCAAGCAAACAAGTGGTAAACGTGAGCACAAATGGTATTGCAATGGTGGAAACAAGGCCTAGGCTTCATACTTTCACTAGTGGCAACTCCCAACAACATTAACATAATCGAATCACATGATATTTCCCATAAAACATGCAAGGGGGACGCACCCGGAGGTCATTCCTTTATGGTCAAGAGAGGACGAGAATTATGTAGGGCTACAAAAGCACACCTCAAAGTTCGTAGTTCTCAATCTATGGATTTCCCAATGTCACCGCGGCCATCCAAAGAGAGTACCACAATCACCACAACATATCTGAAGGATAGTCAAAGACAAGCACCAAGAGACTCTCAATCTTCAATCCACACACAAAAGAGGAAATCACTCATGAAAATATTCTTCTAATCCATGTCCAATAGACCGCTGTCACCTTGGTCTCGGGGATTATACTAGATAAAGACAAGTGGGTACATCAATCCAATACATAGAGGAAGGGGAAATATCATGGGATCACCCTAGATTAACATAGCCTATGATCACAACGAAGATCACATCATGGGAGAGAGAATTGACCACATAGCTACTGGTAGAAACCTCAGCCCCGAGGAGGAACTACTCCCGCATCATGGAGGGAGGAAGCAACGTCGATGGAGATGAATCCGGGGGCACTTCCCCGTCCCGGCAGGGTGCCGGCACAGGAATTCTGGTCCCTCGAAACTTTATGGCGATGGCGGCGGAGATCGGAATTGCTTCTGGAGAAAAGGGGTCCGGAATCAGGGTTTCCTCGACGGGTGTTAAATATATGCCAAAGGGGGTCGCCAGGGGAGCTAAGGGGGGCCCAGGCGCCCCCCGGCGCGGCCAGGAGGGGGGCCGCGCCCCCAGGGCGCCTGGAGCCCTGGTGGCCCCCCTCTGGCCGTACTTTGGCCGCACGGAAGCTTCCGGAGCGCTGATTTTTTATATATTTTTCCCGGAATTTTTCTGGCAATTTAAGTAATGGGAAAAACCTGAAATACAAAAACAGCAGAAAACATAAACTGCCACTGGGGTGCACTGAGTTAATAGGTTAGTCCAAATATGATCAAAAGTGTATGGAAGTGCATAAATATCATAGCAATATCACACAAAAGAGGCATGGAGCAAGCAGAAATTATAGATACGTTTTGGACGTATCAGAAGCGAGGGCGAGGAAAATATCGGGGTGTTCCCGGTTACGATGGGTGGTCAGGGCCGAGCGATGCGCGTTTCTCTCGTACACGCATGCACGTGGGTGGGAGGCGTTGGGCTTTAACTGAACACGAGCGAGGCGTTAGGCTCTAACTGAACCAGAGCGATTGCACTGCAGGCTATGCGTTACTAAACCCGAGCGATCGATCGATGGCTGTTAACTGAACCCGATCGAGCGATTCCTTCGCTACTGCTGCTAACTGAAACCGATCGATGTTGCCTCTGGATGAATAGTGAGCGTTGATGGGGGGGTTGGATGAACAGTTCCCGGTGGGGGTGGATGAACAGAACCCAGTGGTGTTGCCTCTGGATGAATAGGACCCCGATCGATCAAGCCTGTTGGGGCTGGATGAACAGGACGTCGTGGAGGGCGGGATGAATAGGACCACCCCGTGGAGGGCTGGATGAACAGTAGACGCTGGAGGGCTAGATGAACAGTAGCCCGTGGAGGAGTGGTTGAACAAGAGCCCGTGGAGAGGGCTGGTCGAATAGTAGCCGGTGGAGTAGCGCGCGGTGGAGGCTGGATGAACAGGAGCCCGTGGATGAATAGTCGCAGGTGGAGGCTGGAGGAGGTCGACGGTGGATGAACAGTAGCCCGTGGAGGTTGGAGGGGATCGACGGTGGAGATGAACAGTATCCCATGGGGTCCCGTTTTGCGGTACGCCACACCCCTCCCGATGAACAGGACCCCCGTTTCGACCGTAGCGCTCCAACACAAATCTGCTTCCTTTGTTTTGCGGTACGCCACACCCCTCCCGATCAACAGGACACCCGTTTCGACCGTAGGAGGTCTGTTTCCTCCGTTTTGCGGTACGCCAGACCCCTCCCGATGAACAGGATCCCGTTTCGAACAGGGCCGGTAGAACACAAGGCCGTTTCCTCCGTTCTGCGGTACGCTAGGTCTCGTTTCCATCGGCTGTTCCATCCAAGCCCTCCCGATGAACACGACGACGCATTCCGTTCCGACCTAGCCGGTTAGCTCCCCATGAACATGACGACGACGTTGTTTCTCCGTTCTGACCCAGCCATGTACACGAGCCCTGGCCGTACGTACGCGCGAGTAGGCGTTCGAGACCCCGCCCGTATGTACGTACGTGGCCGTATTTACTTTCTTGCACCCTGGCCGATGTATGTACGTGTACATGCTACGTGCGCGCCTCTGCTACGACACGTGCGCGCCTCTACATCGACCAGTATGTATGTACACGTTCGCGACCAGAATGACAATTCTACGTGCGCTTTGACCAGGTGGGACCCAACCTTGCGTGCGTAGATGTAGCTGGTGGGTCCCAGCAGTCAGGGGGCGAATCGTTTTTTTTTTTTGCCCGGACGCACTTCCTTGCGAGCAAAGATGTAGCTGGTGGTCCTAGCAATCAAGGGGAAATGTTTTTTTCATGAAATACGGTGGCCCGTCCGGTGGGTCCCCGCTGTCAGGTGGAGGAATAATTATTTTGCGCGTAATAAGGAGGTAGTTCCTTGCTGCGGCCGTGGACCCAGTTGTCAGTCTCTCCACGTACAGTACTCTTTCGATGGAAGTCGTTCCTTGACCTTGTTGACCACGCTGCACCGAGAGCACCATGGCGGTGGACGACAGCGAGGCCTGATACGTCTCCATCGTATCTATAATTTTTGATTGTTCCATGCCAATATTCTACAACTTTCATATACTTTTGGTAACTTTTTATACTATTTTTTGGGACTAACATATTGATCCAGTGTCAGTTCCTGTTTGTTGCATGTTTTTTGTTTCGCAGAATATCCATATCAAACAGATTCCAAACGGAATAAAAATGGACGGAGATTTGTTTTGGAATATATGTGAATTTTGGGATGTGGAACCAACATGAGACAATGCCAGAGTGGGCCACGAGGCAGTGGGCGCGCCCACCAGGGGTAGGCGCACCCTGAGCCCTCGTGGCCACACCGTAAGGCGGTTGATGCCCTTCTTTCGCCGCAAGAAAGCTAATATCCGGATAAAAATCGTGTCAGAAAATCAGCCCAATCGGAGTTACGGATCTCCGGGGATATAAGAAACGGTTAAGGGCCAGAATCTGGGAACACAGAAACAGAGAGAGACAAAGAGACAGATCCAATCTCGGAGGGGCTCTCGCCCCTCCGCTGCCATGGAGGCCATGGACTAGAGGGGAAACCCTTCTCCCACCTAGGGAGAAGGTCAAGGAATAAGAAGAATGAGGGGGCTCTCTCCCCCTCGCTTCCGGTGGCACCGGAGTGCCACCAGGGCCATCATCGTGTGACGGCGATCTACACCAACACCTCCGTCATCTTCACCAACATCTCCATCACCTTCCCCCATCTAGCTACAGCGGTCCACTCTCCCACAACCCATTGTACCCTCTACTTGAACATGGTGCTTTATGCTTCATATTATTATCTAATGATGTGTTGCCATCCTATGATGTCTGAGTAGATTATCGTTGTCCTATCGGTGATTGGTGAATTGCTATGATTGATTTAAATTGCTTGTGGTTATGTTGTTGTCCTTTGGTGCCCATCATATGAGCGCGCGCGTGGATCACACCATAGGGTTAGTTGTATGTTGATAGGACTACGTATTGGAGGGCAAGAGTGACAGAAGCTTCAACCTAGCGTAAAAATTGATGCATACGGGATTGAAGGGGGACCAATATATCTTAATGCTATGGTTGGGTTTTACCTTAATGAACGTTAGTAGTTGCAGATGCTTGCTAATAGTTCCAATCATAAGTGCATATAATTCCAAGTAAGGGATGACATGCTAGCAGTGGCCGCGCCCACATAAAACTTGCTATCGGTCTAGTAACGTAGTCAATTGCTTAGGGGCAATTTCGCAACTCCTACCACCACTTTTCCACACTCGCTATATTAACTTTATTGTTTATTTATCTTAACAACCCCTAGTTTTTATTTACGTGTTCTTCATATTCTTGCAAACCTATCCAACAAAAACTACAAAGTACTTCTAGTTTCATACTTGTTCTAGGTAAAGTAAACGTCAAGCGTGCGTAGAGTTGTATCGGTGGTCGATAGAACTTGAGGGAATATTTGTTATGCCTTTAGCTCCTTGTTGGGTTCAACACTCTTACTTATCGAAAGAGGCTCCTTGTTCTGCCTTTAGGTTTGTCCTCTTGTCGACTCTTCCCTATAACTCGAACAGAATAATCTAAAACATTGAGCCCGGGATTGTATTCATCCACCTCTTTGCTAAGCTGATCAGCTGTTTCAATGTATTTTGAGCGGAATGTCAATGCTTCTGTAGCAATGTAGGCCACTGCAATGGAACCCTCAGGTCTAGCTCTGTTCCTAACATAGCCCTTGAAAGTGCCTAGCTGCCTTTCAGTAGGGTACATCCATCCATACTATACCGGACCTCTAAGACGTGCCTCATCAGGTAGATGAACAGCCAGATGTACCATCACATCAAAGAAGGCTGGAGGATATATCTTCTCAAGGTCGCATAGGATAGTTGGTATCTTGTCTCTAAGACGCTCCAAAGCATCTATCCTGATATTTCTACTTCAGAGTTCCCTGAAGAATTGTCCCAACTCTGCAACTGCTCTGTATAAGTCAGGGCGGCCCAATCCTCTAAGGATAACAGGTAAAACCCTTTGAAGTAGGACGTGGCAGTCATGAGTTTTCAACCCTTGTACCTTGTTTCCATCTGCACTGACTCTCCTTTCAGGGTTGGAAGCAAATCTATGTGGGAATCTCACACGTGACAGGACCTCGCAGAATTCTTTTCTTTTTACCTTGTCCAAGACATACACAGCCGGTGCCATATCCCGTGGTTTACCTTCATCTTGCACCTGCAAATCATGCCTGATACCCAGGTGTGTCAAATAAATCCTAGATTTTAAGGTATCTTTCATCTTGCCTTCAATATTAAGAAGTGTGCCGATAATGTTGTCACATATATTTTTCTCGATGTGCATCACATCAAGATTATGCCGCAGATCCAAATCTTTCCAATACTCCAAGTCCCACAAAGTGGACCTGTGGGTAAACAATAATCTATCTTCTGCCCTGCCACACTTCCTTTTCCCGCTACCATTATCAGGATGGTTTCCTGGTGTAATATGCCTGACCTTCTCTAATTCCACTTGCAAATCATCGGCGGTGAGCCTTTTTGGTGCATCACGGTTTTCATGCTTTGAATTGAACACATGTCTTCGGTATTTTCTAGGATGCGACTTGTCCTTGGCAAGGAAACAGCGGGGTCCAATGTAACAGATCTTGCTAAGTATTTCGTATGACAGCGGATTCCTGTCACAGCGAACACATGCATTGTAACCATGTGTCGTTCGCCCTGACATAATGCCCAATGCCGGATAATCATGGATGCACCCAATTATAACATCACGCGGAAAGAAATCAGCTGGTGGGCTGCTATATAGGTCTCGAGTGAGAACACCCCTCCATAGCTGTTGAAGTTCCTCCACAAGAGGCTCCGTGAACAAATCAAAATCCTTTCCAGGACTTTTTGGACCTGGGATGAGCAAGGCCATCATGTAGTTTGATTCTTTGGTGCAGACATTTGGAGGCATGTTGTAAGGGATAACAAGCAATTGCCACATGATATATGTGGCGCTCTGGTGGCCAAATGTGTTAAATCCATCTGAAGCTAAGCCAAGTCTAATGTTTCTCAAGTCAGCAGCAACCTTTTCGTGCTTCTGATTGAAGCTTTTCCACTCACTACCATGTGATGGATGGCTCATTACATTCTGATCTCTGTACTCCTGGTTCCTAGATTGCCACAGTACATCCTCTCTTGTTTCAGCATCATGAAACAACCTCTGCAATCTTGGTGTAATTGGAAAATGTCTCAGAACATTATGAGGAATCCTCTTCACAGCATCGCCATCTTTCTATCTTGATGCTTTGCATTTCTGGCATTCACTTAAGTTGGCATAATCCTTCCGGAATAGAACATAACTATTTTTACAAACATGGATAATATCATATCCAATTCCAACTGCACGAAGGAAACTCTTCATTTTATTGTAGGTGTGTGGCAGCTCAGATGCATCTGGGAAAGCTTTGCAGAAAGCAGCCAACATCGCATCGAATGATTTGTTGGTCATCCGCTTAGATGTCTTCACCTGAAGAAAGGTGACCATAGTTGAGAATACTGACAGCTTATTTCCTGGGGTGACAGCCACGTTGCATTGTTCCAACATGCAGGCCCACCGTTTTTCTTCTGCATGTGAAAGTTCACGGAATGCACGAGCATTTCGTAGCATTGTTTCAATGTTGGTCAAACTCACTGGCTCCGCCACCACCTCCTCCTCCTCCTCTTCGACCTGAGCATCAGGCAGATCAAGATGGTGATCTGTTGCTTTCGCATCGTCAATAACATTGACGTTCACAGCTTCACCATGATGAACCCACCTAGTATATGTGACTGACATCCCATACAAGTGTAGATGATTTTGCACAGTTGACTGGGGTCTTGTAACTAAATTCATACAACTGCTACACGGGCAGAGCACATCTGATTTCGGACCACCATACTCAGCTCTGATAAAGTTCATGAAGTTTTCAACCGCCTCGACATATGCAGCGGAGAATCTTCGAGCAGAAGTTATCCAAGTCATGTCCATCTGTTAGACATACAAATTAGTTCTTCTACTAGATATTACAAGAAAAACATATATGCTTTTTTTATGAAGTCCAGAAGAAAATACCAAGGTCGATGTCTAAATCTATGGCAAGATATTTGGACGAGCAGATCTAAGTAATGAAATATATCTAAAGCTAATTCATTAAACAGATTTGAGTGCTAAATTAAGGCAGGCTATTTCAGCAGTCAATGAGGCCGAGCAGACAACCATCGAACTATCGAAGGCCATCGCAGCAACAAAGATCGAGTATAAAACGGTGTAGAGCTATTTCACCTAACAGATTGGCTACTAGACCATGGCAATCTACGTGACAATAAATATATGGTAGGATATTTTAGCAACTAATCAGCCTTGGCATGCCATCTCAGCTAAGGAGATTGAGTGCAGAACAGGGCAAGGAAGCTTCTTAAGCAGAGCATATTGACTGTAAACTACTTCGGCAAACACTGAGATTAACAGCGTCTATCAGCTAACATTCAGTGCTACACCGACATGCACGGGGCCTCAGTCTAGAATGCGTGTACCTGGTAGAAGCTGACCGCCGTGCGTCTCCACACGAACGTCGCCAGCGGTGGTGGCACTGACCGCCGTGCGCCTCCACAAGAACGTCGCCAGCGGTGGCGGCACGGCTAGAGGACGGCAGTCTACGAGAGTGTACTATGGGAGCGAGAGGATCGTCGTGCATCCCCTCGACGAACCACGGCGCCGACGTATCGGCGTGGCGGGGAGGGCGGCTTTGGCGGAGCGAATGGAGTGGAGGGGGACGGGGGTTTGGGGAATATTATTGGCTAGTTGGCCGAAGGGCGGTTGAATCTAGGATTTGGGAGGAATTTTTGGGTGGGGGTGGAGGATTTTCGCGCGGTGGGCGGGGGGAGTTTGGCACATGCTCGGTTTCTCCAAGTGCAGTCCCACGTGTCAGTGAAGAGGCAAGCCGAAGCGCGTTCCGTCTGCGTGAGCCGTGTGCAGGACCGAACGTGTGTGGGGTGCAATGCGTCCGCGCCAGGGGTGCTGTGAGTGTACCGCCTTTTTCCTTTTAAACTAGGTGCTCCGCCCCCTAATAAAAAACTTGTTGCTTCACGCGATCCATCGATACTACTACTAGTAATCCGGTAATCCCGACTAAAACGGCGTGGTCGGGTCTTTTCCCGCGCGATATGCTGGGAGGTTGGCTTAGTTGGGTTTTTTAGGATGAGTAATGCTACACCTACGTAGTCTTAGTTATGTAATTAACATAATGTGAAACGTGTGAGCTGTTGATTGTAGATTGGGGGGCACCACCATGAAAATCAGGGGAGGAGAGAGACAGACAATTTACTTTAACCATTTCGTAGGTTCCCGTAGATGTGAAATGCGTGAATGTGCATTTGCAGATAAGTCCTTCCCTCGTTCATCCTTTTCTCCCACAAGATCTTGATCTTCCGTGCAACGCACGGGCATCTTGCTAGTACTCCTACAATATATTATATTATTGTGAAAGTTCATATACACCGGCCGAGATTAATGCAAACACGGCATATTTTCATAACATTTTGAACTTTTATAGGAAAGGAAAATAAAAGAAACACGGCCCTAAACCTATTCTATAGCGACGACCGACGTCCTCCATCTGTGATCTCCATGTACGGGGGCGGGGTTCAAGACCCGTGAAGTGAAGGTGCGGTCTCCGGCGAGGAAAATTAAACACGGGAGACGGACCGACCAGTTGGCACAACATGCCATGCCGCCTCCCATGCCCTACTCATCCTCGGAGGAGTCCCCGACCTCGGCGGTGCCGGACGTTGGACGACGGCAAGTAGGACGCGTGGCTGATGGTGCTCCCGTCGTCGGCCGCCAGCGTGGCCACCGCTTGTGCGGCGACTTGAGTGAGGGTGGCGACCTCGAGCTGCATCCCCAAAGACAAGCTCTCTCGTAGATCGTTCGGGCTTGCGGTCATGGTTGATGTGGTGCCAGGTAGGAGGACGATGCGCTATGGTGTGGAGGTTAGCTGGGCGTTGCCGCTTTAAGTAGCGCATTCCGGTGAGGCCAAGCGTCCTGGTGCGTCATTAAGTCGCCGGAGTTGGTTCCTCGGGCACTGAGCCTCTTAACGACGGCATACGGACGGACGGCATGAATGCGAACAGCTGGCGCCGGCTGGGAATGCACCGTGCGACGGTGCGAGGGATGAGAGTTTTTGGTGTGCCAGGGTAGTCAGCTGCGGTCATGGCAACGTTGGAGATGCCCTTTGCTCACATGCGATCGACGCATGTCATTGAAAAAGCAAGACGACCCAGCATGGTCTCAGGTCCTGAGGATGCAGTTGGCCGTGCTACACCACTCTACGGACGCGTCCCGACGCCCCGTGCATCTTTGACAAGCCGGGTGTTGGGGTGTGTTTGGATTGTGGCCAAAGTGCACCTTACCAAAATTTTGGTCATGACCCAAAGAATGGTCTTTGTTTGGATGGTTGCCATTGTTTTGGCATGCCAATGATGTCTAGCCAACTCTAGTTCATTTTTCTTGCCGATGCCGGCCAAATCATGGGCAACCAAAACCTCAACCAAAATTTTGGCTACCCAATGCTTTGATGGGGCAACCTTGGGCACAAACCAAACATACTGTTGGTCATTCCACAACACTAACACCACCTTCGTCACACTGAAACCGACCGTGTCTAGCGATGATGAGCATGTCACTCACCGCGGTCACCGTGTCCAGAGGCGGTGCTGGAGTTGCGCCACGTTGTTGGCCCCCACGACCCACATGAACGGTTGCCGGTGGCGAGGAGGTCGTGGGCCAGCTCCTCCATTGTACTAGTTTGCACTACGTCGTCCCGACAGGTGTGCCCCACATGTTGGTTTCCCTGTTTTCCCGGCCATATTCGAGCGTCAGTGCTCCGCATTGTGCATTAGGCCTTTCATTATGTAGGTCAAGCGAGACAACTTACTGTTTATTTGAGATGTTCAAGTATAATCATGTGGTGTTTGCTTATTTCTCATTCCTCTCCAACCCTCTTCTCCATCGATCATGTCACCCTCCGGTCGAGTCCATCCTCCCGCATGCCTCATTCGAACATTCCGCCGAGTATCATTCGCATGTGGGCCTAGACCATGCTTGTATTTCCAATGTTTATTTGTAATTCGTCCGACATGCATACAAACAAACGGTTCGTTTGAAGTTTCACTTTGCCTCCACTACGTGTCGCTTCTTGTCTTAGTCTTGACATCCCATTCGGTTCATGCCCCGACACATGTTGACGAGATCGATTGATGTTCAGAGATCAATTGCGTGTCGTGCAAGGAGATAAAGGTTTGGTCTGTTTCTATGATAGAAATGACCCGCGGGGGGGTTTGTGGGGATCAGAGGGAGTATATTGTACGTTCATAAGCGAAACGACGTATTGTACCCACCCTAGTCCTCTTTCAATCGATCTCCGGAGCCCGAGATGAAATCGAGAGAGAACGAGTGGGGGCATGTGTGATACCTAAGGCGGATTCAAAATTTTGAACCAGTGATCATAGCATCCGCAAATCATATATAAAGGGTATTCAATGTTTGTTTCGTTTTTGAACATACAATATACTCCCTCATATCCTTTCTAGTTTACATATAAGTTTTATGTGTAGTCAAAGTATCTCTACTTTGATAAAAAAAAGTACCAACATTCAACAACGCCCAATCAATATTGTTAGATTCTTACGTACTCCTAGATTTGTACTCGAGATGGTTTCCAATTTGTTTTCAACCACGTGAATGTGCTTGTTCTTGCGCATGCTCTTCCTACTAGGATTTCGCCACGTATAGCCAGTCCAATAATAACCTTTTTTAAGCTCCGTGTCCCATAGTACTAGTGGAGTACTGACAATATCTGTACTAGAGTATGCAGTGCTCATAGTTGTACTCCCTCCTTCCATTTATATAGGGCCTATGTGGAGGAGAGAGATGTGAAAAAGTAAGGGGAGTGAGCTCTCATGCAAGAGCCTAGCTATATACGCATTCCTAGTTAAATACGTACAATAAATATGAAGAAAGAGATGGAGAGGAGTTGGAAAAAAGTACTAATACAATAGACAACCTTGTAAAAAAATTGCGGGAAATAGCCAACCTTATAGCCCACACTACTGTATGAGTGCATATAATAGATGACGGCTATAGATGACATGGCAGTACCTTATAGCCATCGACTTGCTATATTATTACCCATGCTCTAATGCGTTTTTCAAAACTGCATTTGACTATTGACAACATTAATAGTACATGAGATGTATAATGTGAAAATTATATCATTGGAAGCTCCTTTCACATACGTATCCCTGCCTTACCCTTCCTTTCGGTCACTTACTGGCGGACCCCATGCTTGCTAGGCCCGCATGTCAGTTACTCAATGGGTTCGGCCACGTCAGGGGATCCTCATCCGTAGTATACTCAATCTGTTTTTATTTACTCTGCATAAAATGACGTGGGCGGGGGAGGGGGAGGGACGTCGGTTTGCTCTCAAGTGCGGTCCCACAAGCGAGCGAAAACGCAAGACGAAGCGCGTTCCATTCGGTGAGCGATGTGGACGGTCCAGCGTACCGGGCTGCAACGTGAACGCGACAAGAGCGATGTACAGTCAAAACCGATTGACCGGTCGTTACCAAAACCACTATTCACACCAGAACCTTCTTTGCTCGGCCTAAGCCAGCCACTGCCCTAAAACCACACCTAATCTCCAACCCCTTCCCCCACCTTTCGATCCCCTAGCCTGCATCAAGCGTCCCCTAGTTCGTCGGAAAGCCATGGTGCGCCGCAAGATCACGTACTACAAGATGCTGACGCCGGAGCGCCACACAGAAATCGCGGCGGCGGTCGGCGCCAGAGACCTCCGTTCCCAAGCTCGCTTTGCGGCAAGCCGATCCCCGAATTCTCTAGAGCCAAGCTACGAGGAGGAGGAAGCCTATCCAATGTTCATGGCGGAGGTCGCGACGCATAAGGCCCCCGATGGGTATGAGACGATGGACGTCGACTTCGTACTGGCGTCCGAGTCCCCCATGGTGCAGGCGGACCAGCGGTTCAACCTGGCGATACTAAAGGAGGACCGGGAGGCAGAGGATCAACTCGACGCGGAGTGCGTGCATGCCGCTGCCATCGAGGCTCTCCTGCAGGCGGAACCGGATGTTGTGTATGTGAACCGGGTGGCGGAGGCTCAACTTGAGGCGGAGCGCGCAGATGCCGCTGCCATCGAGGCCCTCCTGCAGGCGAAACCGGACGTCCTGGACTTGAACCGGGTGGCAAAGGCTCAACTCAACGCGGAGCACGCGGATGCCGCTCTCATCGAGGCCCTCCTGCAGGCGGAACCGGACGTCCTGGACTTGAATCGGGCGGCGGAGGCTTGAATCGATGCGGAGCGCGCGGATGCCACTGCCATCGAGGCCCTCCCGCAGGCGGAACCGGACGTCCTCAACTTGAACCGGGCGGTGCTCTCGTCTGTGCAGAGCGCTCGCGCGCTCCGCGTGAACGAGTATCTGGAGGCCGAGGACAACCACGGTGCGGTGACACACGTCGGCAGCTACGGCTTGTTCGCGCCGGCAACCAAAGACGACGAGGCCGTCACATTACGCGAGCAGTGATAGTTTTTCTTTATGTTGTTGTTTTTATGGATCTTTTGCTGTGTAAAAAGATATATTGTTATGCAAGTCGCCTGACTTGGGTCAGTCTACCATTTCAGGCGGTTGGATGAATATCCTACGTCACCTAACCCTTCTTCCTCACCTCTTCTTCTTCCCCAACAGACCAACGCACGGGCCGTACGGATACTCCCCAACATGCGGTTGGATAAACATACTCTATGAACAAAAATTATGTGTCAGCGGTAGGATGGCTGAGTTTGGTTTGTTCACATGCGACAGCACGTGTCAGTGAGGGTGCGTTCCCTTGGTTGGGTTTACGGCGTGCAGGAGCGACTGTGCATGTGAGGGTGCAGTGCGACCGCGGCGTGCAGGAGCGACCGTGTGAGGGTGCGGTGCGACCGCGACAGCCGTGCGCAAGTGCACCTCCTTTTCATTTTGAAAACTTTAGGCAAGCTTGGAAAAAATGAGTGGCAAAGTATGGAAATGCAAGGCCTAGACCCAAACAGGATAAGTACGTAGTACTACTCCCTCTGATTCTTTTTACCCATGCGTATAGCTTTCATCCCGCATACCAAGGAGAGCCGTGCTCGAATTGTTTTGGACAAATTTGCCCCTTCTTTTTGCCAATATTAGATGCATGCAGAAGCCCACAGGTAATTAGGAAAGTCACACCTGTTTGCATGCAATAGCCCACCGGCCAATACTAGGAGAGCAGTTAATGCAGGCCATGGTGGTTTGCATGCAGCGGCGCACCAAACGAGGAGAGAAAGCGGATAACTAGGAAAGGCATTAACGTGCACGCGGGCTCCTCCAGTGCATGTGATGCAGTACATGAGGGGTAGACTGGGAAAGAGGCAGGCAAAAGCGGAACACGCAGAGCAATTCGGAAAAAATGAAAAAATGTTATGCGCGGAGTAAAACGGATCGGAGGGAGTACGTACTAGGAGTACAAGTGTTAAAAAAGAAAGGTGGGGTTTTCTTTTGCGGGATTAATTGATACAAATCCTCGTTTCACGTGTAAATTAATGCATATTTTTGTCTCCAAAGCCCAAAGAGCTAACCATCTCACTCATCATCGCTTGATTAATGCAGCGCCATGCAAACCAACCTTCTCACTTCCGCATGCATGCAGGGGATATTAATGTCCTTGGTTGCTAGTACGAGGCAAACCCCATCAATTTTGCCTCGATTAGTGTTAGTGGCCTTGTGCAAATTGTAATTTTGATATACTGGCCTTGTGTACAAAAAATGGAGGCAGTAACTATATTTGACTTCCTTCCCCATTGTGGTGACGTCTACGATATCTCGAACGTTGTGGTTTGGCGAAGTGCGTTTGACGGAGAACACCATTGAGGGAGACCACGGTAAGTCGTTCACAAGTGCCGCCTGCAAGCCGAGAAAACCGCCTTATTTGCATCCAAGAAGTCCGTTGAACCAAAGGACGCGTAAATGTACTAGTACTACTCATACACAATAGCATCGTCCATCCAGCTTAGTGCGGTGAGATGGTTTCTCGAAGAAGACGATGGAGAAGCGGAGTCAGCGAAGAGTGAAATGATGGTTGCTTTGTCCGTGGTTTGTGATTTGACGCATTACTGCTTTGTGATTTGTGATAGAAGGCACAGGGGAGTAGACTCTGTCCTCTATACTGTACATGCGTCCAAGCACGGGAGAAAGAGGAGAGACATTGCATTTTTCTATTCCTTCAATCAGTCAATCAGGGAGCTTCGGTTCCATCCTTTTGGCTTTGGCAACACCGTTCACAATGGTTCCTACGATGCCAAAAGCTATTTTCACATTTGGCTACACATTGTGGATGCCCTTAACCGTACCACTTGGTTTTGCTCCTGTGTGCTATCTATACAAATCTCAATTATATTGGTCTAAAAAATTATAGAATCAAGATTAGTAAAAAGGAGGTGATTTTGCCGCGCGGATGGCGGGGGAGGTTTCTTATTTTTAGAGGACGTTGTCCTGGCGGTTTGCTAACATGCGGTCCCATGTGTCAGTGCTTCACCAAGCCGATCCGCTTCCACATGAGGCAGAACAACGACAGAAGCAACACGTGGTTAACTTGAAGAAGATGAGGGAGAAGCGGATTCAGCAACGAGTGAAATGATGGCTGCTTCGTCCCTCCAACTTCTTCTTTTCAGCATTATTACTTCGTCCCTCCAACTTAACTGCGGGAAAGGTGCAGCTTTGTGATTTGACGCCTCATTGCTCATTACTACGCCGGCGCCATGACTGGGTGCTTCACCCCGGCTGCTCTGCACTGTATTCCGGTATGGCACGTGGACCCGGTAGCTTGATGCCCCACATGTCGGGGAAAGGGACAAGAAGATTTATGAAAGCGAGCACTCCACTCTTACGATGGAGGAGTACACGACACGACGGCCCAGTGAACTATCACTTGTACTGTATATAGTACTATAGTTTTGTTGTTTCGCATGATCCATCGATACAAACCCGATTAAATAGGAAAGGGCGGGATTTTTCCCGCGCGGTATATGATACTGGCCATACATTCAAAGGCAATTTTAATGTATGCAAACTGAATAATTAAGTAACAATATGATATCTAGTAAAACTAAAAACACATATGATTTATTGTGTTAGAGTGTGGTAGTAGTGTTGTATTGCATAGTTGTTAGATGTAACATGCAAGAACATGTAGAGATGTAGTTTTGGAGGGCCTGTAGAGAGAAAAGCGTAATACGTTCACCGAACTTCAGAATAAGCTGATTACGGTCACTATATACATTTTGCGGTGATTATACGGTCACTTGCTCACGGTTCAACATCGGATTGCACTCTGTTGACTGGCCAAATAGTCTGCGTGGCACCATGTTGACTAGTTAAATTGTCCACGTTCCTAGTGGGTCCCACCTGTCAGTTCGCATAGGGGAAAGGTCAGATAAACACAAATTTACGCAGGCGCGACAAGACTCTACACTAGAAAAAAAAGACACACCCGTGACATCTTGGGCCGAACGAAACTTTTTTCTTTCATACTTATGACACTTCTATGACGATAATTGTGAAAAAACCCGGTATCATCATAGATGTGGTGGGTCAAGGTGGCAACGGGGACGGGGATGACCGGGGATGACTCCACCATCCCCACCCTGATCCCCGCCAATCCCCTTACCCGCGATCCCCATGAAGCTTCGCGGGGACAAAATGCCCCCCATCCCCATTAATAGCGGGTACCCGGTACCCATCGGGTATCCATGGGGATTTCAAAGCTGACTAGGATAGGTGAGATTGGAGAAGACATGGTTGTTGGGAGAGGTGGAGAAATATAATTTTGTGAAATATCAAGGTATCAATCTATATATTCTGCATTTATAGTATGAATGGCATAGTTTTCGGGTATCCGTGGAGTCCCCACGGGGGGATTTTATACCCATCCCCGCCCCGCGAGACTAACGGGTACCCACCAAACAATACCCATGGGGATAATGTTTCCCCCATCCCCGCTCCATGACGGGTAAATCCTCGTGGGTACCCATCCCCACGGGGAATATTGCCATCTTGAGTGGTGGGGTCCTACTTCTATGACAAAAAATCATGACAGAAAATGGGCTTTTCATCCTGGGCGGACCGGAGACGCAGCTGCATGATATTCTTTGGTCCGTCCATGACGGAAAAACCCGTTGTAGAAGCGAGGGCAAGGAAAATATCGGAGTGTTCCCGGTTACGGTGGGTGGTCGGGGCCGAGCGACGCACGTTTCTCTCGTACACGCACACGCGTGGGTGTGAGGCGTTGGCCTCTAACTGAACCCGAGCGAGGCGTTGGGCTCTAACTGAACGCGAGCGATTGCACTGCAGGCTACGCGTTATTGAACCCGAGCGATCGATCGATGGTTGTTACCTGAACCCGATCGAGCGATTCCTTGGCTACTGTTGCTAACTGAAGCCGATCGATGTTGCCTCTGCATGAACAATGAGCATTGCTGGGGGGGCTTGGATGAACAGTTCCCTGTGGGGGTGGCTGAACAGGACCCCGTGATGTTGCCTCTGGATGAACAGGACCCCAATCGATCGAGCCGGTTGGGGTTGCATGAACATGACCCCGTGGAGGGCTGGATGAACAGGACCACCCCGTGGAGGGCAGGATGGACAGTAGACGGTGGAGGGCTGGATGAACAATAGCCCGTGGAGGGGTGGTTGAACAGGATCCTGTGGAGAGGGCTGGTTGAACAGTAGCAGGTGGAGTAGCGCGCGGTGGAGGCTGAACAGTCGGAGGTGGAGGCAGGAAGATGTCAATGGTGGATGAACAGTAGCCCGTGGAGGCTGGAGGGGGTCGACGGTGGAGATGAACAGTATCCCGTGGAGTCCCGTTTTGCGGTACGCCACACCCCTCCCGATGAACAGGACCCCCGTTTCGACCGTAGCGCTCCAACACAAGTCCGTTTCCTCCATTTTGCGGTACGCCACACCCCTCCCGATCAACATGACCCCCGTTTCGACCGTAGGAGGTCCGTTTCCTCCATTTTGCGGTACGCCAGACCCCTCCCGATGAACAGGATCCCGTTTCGACCGTGACCAGTCGAACAAAAGGTTGTTTCCATCGGCTGTTCCGTCCAAGCCCTCCCGATGAACACGACGACGCATTCCATTCCAACCCAGCCGTTTGGCTCCCCATGAACACGACGACGACGCTGTTTCTCCGTTCCGACCCAGCCATGTACACGAGCCCTGGCCGTACGTACGCACGAGTAGGCGTTCGAGACCCCGCCCGTATGTACGTATGTGGCCGTATTTACTTTCTTGCACCCTGGCTGTTGTACGTATGTGTACATGCTACGTGCGCGCCTCTGCTACGACGCGTGCGCTTCTACATCGAACAATATGTACGTACACGTTCGCGACCAGAATGACAACGCTACGTACGCTTCGACCAGGTGGGTCCCGACTGTCAGGCACTTCCTTGCGTGCGAAGATGTAGCTAGTGGGTCCCAGCAGTCAGGGGGGTGAATCGTTTTTTTTTTGCCCGGATGCACTTCCTTGCGTGCGAAGATGTAGCTGGTGGGTCCCAGCAGCCAAGGGGAAACATTTTTTTCACGAAATACGGTGGCCTGTCCGGTGGGTCCCCGATGTTAGGTGGAGGAATAATTATTTTGCGCGTAATAAGGAGGCACTTCCTTGCTGCAGCCGTGGACCCAGCTGTCAGCCTCTCCACGTACAGTACTCTTCCGATGGAAGTCATTCCTTGACCATGTTGACCATGCCGCGCCGAGAGCACCAGGGCGGTGGACGAAGGCGAGGCCTAGGAAGGGGACGACGCGGAGCCAGGGAAGACACGGCAGTGGAAGCCCGCGCGGAGAGGAGTACGAGGGTTCACTAGTTCGGCTGCGGTGTGAGGCTGACGTCGCCGCAGGGCCTGGCCAGCGGTGGGAATAGTAGGGGGCGGTGAGGCCTCCGCGACAGCACAGCCGACCACGGGAGGCAGGAGCATGCAGCACGACCGACGCTACTTTGGGCGGCTGGAGCAAGAAGACCAGAGGTTGAAGAAGCACTACCGCCGTTGGATGGACATCGTACGGTCACTGGAGCTAGAATCATTCATATTGACTAAGTTGACAAAGCACTCCATCCCCGTCAACTTAGTAGGCCCAGAAGTCAGCCACCCACCAAGGTGGGTCCCAACTAGTAGGGGAGTATTCATTTTTTGTGCGTAATAAGGCGACACTTCCGGTGGGTCCGAGCTGACTGCGGGGGGGGGGGGACGTTTTTTTTCATGAAATACGGTGGCCCATCCAGTGGGTCCCAGCAGTCAGGGGGGAAACGTTTTTTCGCCAAATATGGTGGCCCATCCGGTGGGTCCCTGCTGTCAGGTGGAGGAATAATTATTTTCCGCGTAATAAGGAGGCACTTCCTTGCGGCTGCCGTGGACCCAGCTGTCAGCCTCTCCACGTACAGTACTCTTCCGATGGAAGTCGTTCCTTGACCACATTGACCACGCCGTGCCGAGAGAACCAGGGCGGTGTATGACGGCGAGGCCTAGGAAGGGGATGACGCGGAGCTGGGGAAGACGCGACAGTGGATGCCCACGCGTAGAGGAGTATGAGGTTTCACTGGTTCGCTGCGGTGTGAGGCTTCCGTCGCCGCAGAATAACAGGGGGTGTGGGTGAGTAGAGGGATGGTCTGGCCAGCAGGGGAGTAGTCGGGGCGGTGAGGCCTCCGCCGCATCGCAGCCGGCCACGGGAGGCAGGAGCACGAGGCACGACCGGCGCTAGTTTGGGCGGCTGGAGCAAGAAGACCAGAGGTTGAAGAAGCACTACGGCCATTGGATGGACATCGTACGGTCACTGCTGCTAGAATCTTGCATATTGACTAAGTTTACAAAGCCATCCGTCCCCGTCAACTTAGTAGGCCCACAAGTCATCCTGCCACTATATTGGGTCCCAGCTAGCAGGGGGTATTCATTTTTGTGTGCGTAATAAGGAGGCACTTCCTTGCGTGCAAAGATATAACTGGTGGGTCCAAGCTGTCAGCGGTGGTAACTTTTTTTAGCGAACTACAGAGGCCCTTTCGGTGGGTCCCAGATGTCAGGTGGAGGAATCATTATGTTGCGCGTAATAATGTGGCATTTTCTTTGCGTGCGGCCGTGGACCCAGCTGTCAGCCTCTCCACGTACAGTCCACTTCAGATGCATGTCGGTCGTTGACCACGTTGACCAGGCCGCGCCGAGAGCACCAGGGCGGTGGATGACGGCGAGGCCTAGGAAGGGAACGACACGGAGGCAGGGAAGACTCGGCAGTTGTTTCCCACGCGGAGGGGAGTATGACTATACGAGGGTTTACTGGTTCGTCTGCCGAAAATAACAGCAGGTGTGGGTGAGTAGAGGGATGGCTAGGCCAGCGATGGGAGTACAGTGAGGCGGTGAGGCCTGCGTGGCAGCATAGCCGGCCGCGGGGAGGAGGGAGCAGGCAGTCCCGCCGGCGCTTGTTTGAGCGGCTAGAGCAGGAAGAGCAGAGATTGAAGAAGCACGACGGCCGTTGGATGGACATCCAACAGTCACTGCTTGTGCGTCAACCTTTTTTTTAGGAAAAGCCTCAAATCTGTGGAAAACATCATAAAGCCCATCTGCCATTATTTCTAATAATTTACAGCCCATTTGCTAATTCTTAAGGTTTCTTTTGGAGCCCATATTCTTTTTGTTAGCATTACAGCCCATATTGTGGCCACGGTTAAAAAATTATACGAACTCTTGCATATTTCGTTGCGGTCCGAACTGTTTTTAATCCCGAAATTTCGAGTCACATTCAAACTGATTTTAAAAATAAATGTATATCAATATAAAATCCAACAAATTGTCCACGCATAAAAATCAATGCAATTTAAAATCTCGAAATGAAAAAAAGAAATTTGAAACTAATTGCCGGTTTGATGTGTTTTAAAAATGTACAACCCATTTCTCATTACTGATAGGCCATTTTCTCGGCCAGCCGAATGAAGCTCTCCTCGTCTTGAAAGATTTGCGACCCAACAGGCCTGACAAAGCGACTTACTTGGCAAATCACAAAAAAACTGGGTTGTAGCCATGGACCCAGATGTCATCCTCTTCACGTACAGTACTCCTCCGATGGAAGTCGATCGTTGACCACATTGACCACGCCGCGCTGAGAGAACCAAGGCGGTAGACGACAGCGAGGCCTAGGAAGGAGACGACGCGGAGCTGGGGAAGACGCGGCAGTGGATGCCCACGCGGAGAGGAGTGCGAGGGTTCACTGATTCGGCTGCGGTGTGAGGCTGCCGTCGCCGCAGAATAACAGGGGTGTGGGTGAGTGGAGGGATGGCCTGGCCAGCGGTGGGAGTAGTATGGGGCGATGAGGCCTCCGCGGCAGCACAGCCGGCCACGGGAGGCAGGAGCAAGTGGCACAACCGGCGCTGCTTTGGGCGGCTGGAGCAAGAAGACCAGAGGTTGAAGAAGCACTAAGGCCGTTGGATGGACACTGTACGGTCACTGGAGCTAGAATCGTTCATATTGACTAAGTTGACAAAGCCCTCCGTCCCCGTCAACTTAGTAGGCCCACAAGTCAGCCTCCCACCATGGTGGGTCCCAGCTGCTAGGGGTATTCATTTTTTTTTTGCGCAATAAGGAGGCACTTCCTTGCGTGCGAAGATATAGTTGGTGGGTCCGACCTGTCAGCGGAGGGAATGTTTTTTTCACGAAATACAGAGGCCCTTCTGGCGGGTCCCAGAGGTCGGGTGGAGGAATAATTATTTTGCGCGTAATAAGGAGGCATTTCCTTGTGTGCGGTCGTGGACCCAGCTGTCAGCCTCTCCACGTACAGTCCACTTCCGATGGATGTCGTTCGTTGACCACGTGGACCACGCCGCGCCGAGAGCACCAGGGCGATGGACGACTGCGAGGCCTATGAAGGGAACAACATGGAGCCGGGGAAGACTTAGCAGTGGCTGCCCACGCGGTGGAGAGTACGAGGGTTGACTGGTTCGGCTACCATCGCCGGAAAATAACACGAGGTGTGGGTGAGTAGAGGGATAGACAGGCCAGGGATGCGAGTATATGATGGGGCCGTGAGGCCTGCCCGGCAGCACAGCCGACCACGGGATGTGGGAGCAGGCGGTTCCGACGCCGCTGGTTTGGGCGGCTGGGGCAGGAAGATCATAGACTGAAGAACGGCGATTGCCGTTAGATTGACATCTAACGGTCTGACACTGGTAGAGTCGATTGTTGACTAAGTTTCTTTTTTGATAAACCTTGTGTACGGATGAATTTAGTAGGCCCACAAGTCAGCCTCCAAATCGGTGGCAGACAACATAGAGCCCATTTGCTATTTTTTTAATAATTTGCAGCCCATTTGCTAATTCTTAAGTAATTAATTACAGCCCATTTTCTACCCAGGACCACGGTCAAAAAGTTCAACCTTATTTTGCATATTTCGGTGGAGTCCGAACTTTTGTAATCCCAAAATGATAAACATTTTTTTAAGAACTTATTGATTTGCCAAAAAAATCGTTTTGTTTTTGTAAGCAAATAAGACGTGGGACAATTGAGTTGGTTTAAGGGAAAACCAGTGGTAAAAAAATCAGCGCTAGGAGGGAAAACAACAACAATAATAAGGATGTAAATATGAAAAGTGAATTTCATGTATTTTCAATATAATGATATGTGTATATGAACTAGTAAAACTATAGGTAGAGATTAGAAAACGGATGTAGGACATGCGTTTCAAGAGGAAAATAGAACTGGGTTCTGTGTTTGATTCAGTAAAAAAAGTGCATGCGGATGTTGTAAGACAAAAAATAACTAACGCTCGCGGGCCAGAGGCCAGTAGATACCTGCTGGATCTGTGTGCCCCGTTGTCGTCATGGGCTAGGCCTATTAAAAACAAAACCAAGCCTGGGCAGTCTACAGCCCAGTTGAAACTTGCTCGACCTGAAAAAACAATGTGCGTGCTCAATAAACGAGAGAATTCTACAAGTACAGTCTGATAACTGGGATGCAGCAGGGATATTGTTTTTTCATCGTGATAATAAGAGCATGCACTTGTTTCCAAAAATTTGGAGAACTGGGAATTCGAACGGCAGGTGCTTATGCTACCCATCAAATAAAAATCAGGTGCCTGAAAATTCGTTTTGAAAAAAATGATTCAGCTTTATATCCACGTCGATCCTCGGCATGATAGTTGATAGCAAATGCCAAGTTCATACCAAAAGATCGTTAACAACAATACCAACTTGCGAACGACAAGGTAGTACAAGTACCAATACCAAACTAACTTATAATCTTTTTACTCCTGGCCCTAGTGTTCGTCTGGTAGAAAATCTTGTAGAGGACCAGCTCCCGCTCCTTCTCTTGCTCCAGGTCCCCAAGGTGGTACTAGTGCATCACCCAGTTGGTCCTCTGTTGGTCGAAGTTCTTGTTGGTGTGCAACACCAGAACCTTTTTGCTGCCCGTCTGCCGGTCGTTGACCAGCACCAAAGGAATATGTTGTGCCACATCGTGTGCATGCCGCACTCCGACTGTATCTTGCCACGCGTCCACGTGCCCCTTTTGAATGCCCTGGAATTGCGCTGGAAGATGTGCTTGCTTAGGCCACTCAGTGTGATACCCGCAGTATTGTCGAATACAGGTTTTAGTGTACGTAGTTGGCATTTTCATAACATCTTTGGCATGTTGTAGTCACTTGTTTCATTTTTATTAACTGTCAAATTGTAATTGCTTAACCAGGTCTGCGTCTAAAAAGAAAAATAGAGCTGTAAACAAAGGAATATGTTTGTGCAAGTAGATGGCCGATCGGTGTCTTACCTGGAAGTTTCTCGGGATGGGTGTAGCATATGCCGTGCTCGCTGTCGATGGTTGGTATGAACAAATCGATGAGAGGGTGAGATCTCGCGTTGTCAGCACTCACTTTGGCCTCAAGGTGCTCGATCAGCTCCTGATCCGTGGGATCGAACTAAACACTAGCCGGCAGCACCGGCCAATCCTTCTTCGACTTGCATGGGTTAACTCCAGTTATATGGTACTCAATGTATGATCAATCGACTGTTTTAAGTTAATCATGAAAGATTTTGACAGATAAGTGGTACTCCAAATCTGAAGTCCAGAATACCTGAACACGCCGCCGGGATTCTTGTGTCACCTCACACGCAGCGTGTTGTCACGTCAATTCAATGTGTGGACATGATGAATAATCTGACCGACGTATACTAGTACTGCTATTGTACTACTTACTAGTCGTATTTAGTGTCACATTTTAACCATAGGTTTAACTAACAAGTACGCACTTGAAGTCTAAGTGATATATATACTGCACAGCATCTCCATCATCATTATCAGTACATCTAGCGCAGGTGAGTTAGGATGCACTTGATCCCAGAAAGGTATCTATCCTTCAAACCAGAGGAGTGCTACAGCAGCAGAATACATGGCTCAATCTGCATATCAGTACGAATCAAATTGTGCATATTTGTTGTTGGCATGAAGCACATCGCCGCATGTCGGATTTGCAAAATCCATCCATCACATGGAACCTTGATGCCTTTCACACACTGAAGATTATCTGGCAACAAGATGTGTCGACGAATCTCTGGATATGGTGATTCATGAAACCCATGGTATGATGTGTAAACACAGTCCCCCCTGGCGAATGGAATTTGCATAACATGGTAATCATCGCCGGTGATATGATTGATGATTGGTTGGATGATCGGATAATTGAGCCCGAGGAACATGGAGTAGTTGCCAAGGTTGTAAACCCGCCTCCAGTTGAATACACCTGGCCCAACGGAGCTGGGATCTTTCTTGAACACGAAGCAGCCATAGCCATCAATGTCACGAATGCCTCAGGATTTGTACTGCATGCGGTTTGATGAAATGGTTTGGTAAATTTGGTACATGCAAATGAGCATCAAATGACCACCGTCAGCTGAACGAGCGATAAACCACCACCC
Organism: Secale cereale; assembly: GCA_902687465.1. NCBI lineage: Eukaryota > Viridiplantae > Streptophyta > Magnoliopsida > Poales > Poaceae > Secale > Secale cereale. Next base: position 171,576,798 of record LR738715.1, read on the forward strand.
ATTGGCTGGTATGATTCCAGGTCCTGGAATCATGAAGGCCAACGCATTTGCGTCTGCTGCAACAATTCAAACTGGAGACCAAAAGGACAAAAATAAACAATCATGTTCAGAGTATGTGTGGAATTAAGATTATTATAACAGTGACACATATCATAGACAGAGAATTGCAATGTCATGGTCATAACCATACACCAGGTTAAAAAAAGAAGCCAATGGCTTTCATATTCTAGCAATATATCATGGTTCAAACATCATGTAACAATGAGAGGAAAATAGATATGACAGGGCCTACTCATATTCTACCATAGCACTTACTACTGTTATCATATCAACTCTAAGCAATAACATGCGTTGTTATAAAAATCCTGGAAATGAGAGTAACATATAGCAATCATGAGGTTATACTCATAATATCTATTCTAACAATCATTAGATACCAATTGTTCTCATATCAACTCTAACAATAACATGTGTGGTCATAAAAATCTTGGAAATGAGAGGAACATATAGCAATGATGTGGTTATAGACATACTATATATTCTAAATTTGTAACAATGAACAGGCAGTCGTATTCTTAAGTTAAAGATGAGATGAGATAGAACAATTACACAATGATAGATTCCACTAGTATAGGCAGCCAATCTGTGCGTCGACCGCATAAACGATGCCATCATGCACTATAGCATCAGACAGAAGTGTTAGGTAAAGAGGATCGACGATGAGCCATAACCATGTATGGCGACCGGATTCTAGATAGACTAACCCCATGTTGAACACGACAATGAGCTTGTAATCCATGTAGTCTTATGATGGTGTGGGAACTTCGCAGATTACAACCTTTAGCAAACAGAGGTCGAGCCAAAAGCTCGACGCGTCTCGCGCGTAGTAGGCGGGAGTGTCCGGCGGGCCGCGAGGCTCGATGGCGGCGGTATCCGAAGATGGAAGGGTGATCTCTCGCTGGGTGTAGATATCCACGAGACGCCACAGACTACTGGATTGGTGGATGAGGACGATCCAGTTGGCCTTCATGCCCGCCCAGTAGTGGTCGCGCATGAAGGACAAGTGGACGGGTAGTGGTAGCATGTCGAGGGGCACCACGGCAACCTCCATAGGATCGTCAAGTCGGTGTATGGGCCACCTGCGAGGATCGGGCATCAGCAAGCAGGGTGTCTTGAAAAGAGCTGGCCGGTTGCAGACGAGTAGACGGTACAAAGACACCAAGCATGCGGCCAGACGGACAGTGCTGAGTAGGTCCATACGATTACAGATCTTCTCCAAAGAACATCGGGGAGGGAATTCCAATCACGGCTCTGCGTGTCAGTCGGTTCTGCCATTGGGGTCTTCGGTGCCTGCGAGCTAGCAGGGAAGTGGATTCGGGTGGGCGAGCGAAGAAGCTTCTCCTCGTGTGGCCGAGCAGTGAGCGGGGGGGATATGGTACGCGTGAGCTACCAAGGAAGATAGCGCGGGCGGGTGAGCAGAGAGCGGGGGGAAATGGTGTGCGGCTGACGATGGGGAAGAGAGGAGGAAGAAGAAGAGAGGAGGAAGAAGAGTGGAAGACTGGGAAGAAAGTGCATTAAATCTCAATTCTACTACTACTACCAGGATATACCGTCCTTCGGAATGTAAATAGTTACACCGATGACATATGTGTCTACCACAAGAGGGCCCATATGTCTGTTAATGGAGGACAGAAGCGTGCTCTACTAGCAAACATGATGGCAGTACTGGGTAAGGCTGATTTAGTAACACCAACACGATGGTTCAGCTTATTAATTAAGTGTCCCATCTGCTGCAGCGTGTATTGTCACTTCACTGCGAAGACTAGTTGAATAGTTCTCTCTGACCGAGATGGGGAATAATGGACCGCGAAGATTTCCTTTCTACATTATCCCTATGCGTCTACGCTTACTTCACTCATTTTGCTCCGTACGTAGTCACTTGTTGAAATCTCTAGAAAGACAAATACTCCATATTTGGGAACAGAAGGAGGATTTTACTCCGTATTTGGGAATAGAGGGAGGATTTTACTCCATATTCGGGAACATAGGGAGGATTTTACTCCGTATTTGGGAACAGAGGAAGCTTGAAACATGAACATGTCAATGGGAGGGAGTAAGCCCCATGCATACATGCATGCATGCAACATGCAACACTCACACATACACATGGACGCACGCAACACTCACGCACCCATGCGGCACATAGCACACGATGCAGCACACACGCTCACGCTCAAGTGCTCAACCTACTCCCTACGTCTGTGAAAGACTGTACATTTAGAGATTCACACATTGACCAGGGCATAATTAACGCCCAAAAGTAGGAGACTTATGTGTGCATGTGACCATTGAGAGAAGAAGATTAAATGAAGGTTGTTGCATGCTGTAATTAAGGATAGACATGTAGCCTATACCTAGAGCACAAGTTGGTGCATTAGTCAATCAATATCGATTTAGATTAATGGCTAAATGCATTGGAAGTGTAGATGTACTACACTCTTTGTTTTTAGCTGATTTCTTTGCTCTGCCAACTGACAGGTGGGACCCAGAAACCAGGTGACAATTTAACCAGTCAACAAAGTGCCACGTCGACTATGTGGCCGGTCAGTAGGGTGCAATACGGTGCTCTACAATGAGCTAGTGATCGTATAATCACCACAAAACTATATATAGTGATTGTAAAGAGCGTATTGTTACATACGTTGACCGCCAGTATATTTTTCTCATTTCAAATTAATCCATATTAACCGGAAAGGACGCAGTATGGACTAGTACTAGTACTGTCAAACGAGGAGAAGCTTGCTTACTACGCCTCTCCCTCGCCCACGCGCGCGGTGGTTCGTAGGACGAGGAGAGGGTTTTGACTACAGCGCCCTCTCCCTCTGCCTCCCCTTCGCCCTCGCCCTCGCGGTGGACGTGCAGCAGTTCAATCGGTGTCAGATTGCCAGAAGCATAATGTGTATTGTAGTATCAACATTGTTGGACCTTCCAAAGAGGTGAAGAGCCAAGTGCAAGGTTCACACAAGTACGAACTGGTGAACCTCCCGAAGAGGCAAAGAGCCAAGCGCAAGGTTTTATGGGATTTGTCGTCCTAGTAGGGGTGTACTACATGGAGTACAACTATAGCGAACGATGCTACTGTATGATGCCGCCACGTCACGTATATCCAAAGCTGTGCCACCTTTTTTTCAAAGAGCGTGTTGGAGACCGTGCAACAACCACACAAGTTGCACGTACACGTAACACATTTACTAGTAATAAATTCTAAAGGACAAATGTCAGTATGCCACACAAGTTCATCTCCAATTCATGTGATAAATTTGTGCACGACTAGTCTACATATATTCACAGCGCTACCGTTCACAATTTACCGTACTCCACTTACACGTTATAGACGGGCTACATGTCCTCCTCCAGGTTCCAGTCCCGGGTGTTCTTCATGGATGGCATGATCCATAGCGGTGGGCAATGGGAATCATTGTCGCAGCTTTCTAGTCTGGTTCCACACGATGGAGACTCATCCAAGCTGAAGCGACATAAATCAGGGATAGCGTGTCCCAGCATGTCGTTCATCCGGCGGTGCGCACTGAAGACACTACCATGCTTCATGAACGGCAGGCCTTCCGTGTCGTGCATGTAAGGTGGCATCTGCTTCACAATGGGGTAGCTGTCCCCAATGAAAAGAGAGTACTTTCCAAGAGTGTTCCTCGGCACCCACGTAGCATCACGGGGGTCGAACTCGGCGCCATTCATCTGGTACACGCGACATCTCAGATCAGGACACATGGTGACGTACATAGTCAAGGTCCATGCATAATAATGTTGTGCTCAAATATGGCGGTCAGTAATACTGTGCAACAAATAGTACTACTCCGGTATAGAGGAAGTAAAATAACCGGCTTATTATATATAGCCACTCTTGGCTACATGGATGAGATAGTAAGACATGGAAAAACAAAAATGGTGGCAGCTAGTGGGTTCAAGTCTTCAAGGGCCTAGCTAGCTATACGCGTCCTCCAAGGTAAAAAAAAAGTACTCCTACTAGTACGTAAGTAGAGTACTACTACAACAATGAAAGAGAAGGCGAGAGGGTTAAAAAATGGAATACCTGGGTAGATGGTGACGGTCTGATCGTGCTAGATTGTGTGACCATGTTGCACATCAGTGGTACCATGGGTAACGATTGCTAAGATAGTTGATCCCAATATGCCATAGTCAGCTACAAGGTTCCAGGTTAGACCGAATCGCGGATGCAAATGCACATCCAGGATCGGCGATCTTATTTTGATCGCAGCATGACCGGTCCCTGCAAAATAATGGAGTACCGTTAGGGATGCAAATGATGGTTTGTGCATTCCGTTTGTAATCTCCCGTACCGTAGGATGGCAACCAGATGAAACAAGTCCCCTGGCTTGTCACCGCGAAGATGCGGCCTAGATGGCGCACGGCGGCTTCGAACGTGTAGGGGTACAAATCTGTCGCCGCCAACATGCGCCAACCTCTATCGTTAGTGCCTCTTGTATTGATGGCAATCCTTATGTCAAACACCGCGACGAGATAGTAATTGTCATAGCCGCGTCGCTTTGTTGGCAGGTTCACAATTGCTATCTTCTTCAATGTCATGTAGGCATCATCATACGTATTCCAGCCCAGCCAGTCCGGAAGGCCGATCCCAATGGTGGAGAAGGGGTCTACCGGAACGGTCGCACTACTATGGTTGTTGTGCAAAATGATGGTGGTATCCGACCGGAGGTATGCAAGCCAATCTTCGTTGGCACCGACCTAGACCTATATATAAGATGGTGGGCAGCAGAGAAATTACGTGATGGAAATGGAATAACTAAGTACTACATGATCAAACTCCATTACTGATCTGCTCACCGGACAAAATCCGACTACCTCTCAACGTCGGCAACTCTAGCGGAGTCAACATGCAACCATGGCCTGGGAGCAGTGGACTGTTCGAAGGATTGTCCCATACAAGAACCTTCTCCTCGAGGACGCATGGAATACCAACAAGCATGGCCTTTTCCCAAGCCATTTTAAGCACCGTCTTGAAAAAGTTGGTGCAGGAAGCACCGAGTGTTGCGACGGTGAGGACGTCGGAGCGGCGTGCAATTTCTCCCAGAGGATCGTCGTCCAAGGTCTCCCAGCCCCGACGAGGAGGAGAACCGCCTGGCGAATCCATGGGAGCAACGACGAACTGCCTTCTCTTCGGGGGGAGGGGAACTTGCGAGTAGGAGATAAGAGCATAGTAACCGCAGGGCCTCGTCCCTTCCAACTATAGCGAAGGGGTGAGGCTATTATTTACTACTAGTACTAGCATTATGGGACGTTATGGGATTGCATTATACTATAAATAATAGAACTAGTAAGAAATTTTTGGCACTAGCTAGTAGTTTTTGGCGTGGATTAAGAAATTTTGGGTATGTTTTTGCTATTTTTTGTACACACCAACTAGTGTCAAAAAACGTCTTACATTATGTGACGGAGGACTACGTACTCGTACTGTAGCAGTACTAGTACTACTTTCTCAACTAGTAGTGTGAGGGTACTACTAGTGCTATGTACTGTACAGTATAGTGCACCAGTTTTGAATTCTTGAATCTCAGGGCCAAGGAGCTACAGTTGGAAGTGGAGGGTACTACTGTTCTCTAGAACCATCGATGTACTATCAATGCAGGGAAAGTACACCTGCGTAGTGGCCTAGTGGGTACTCTCGATGCTCTATTCAGCCGCTCCTCTCACATAGCTGGCCTACTCAGGCCCTCCACTATGTAGGCCAAAATCGGTGCCAAATTCACTTTTTGAACATTTGGCACCGGTGTCCTACATTTCCCAGCCGATGCCATATAAAAATTTCAGGGCATCGATGCTTCTATTTGCTCCAAAGCCATATTTCGTTGAGGCAATAAACAAAGCAACCACTGTACTTTTGCATGTGAAGCACCACCAGCACCACTAGCGAGACACTGATTTGAGCTGATATATTACTAGTTTATAGCTAGGTGGGCCAGAGGTGGATGGATGCCAAATCCTTCATGTTGTGGTGCTGGTGCTAAATATTTTTCATTTGGCAGCGAAGTGTATGTGGCAAACTTTTTAGATTTCTAGCACCGAACACATAGTGGAGGGTCTCAGCCACTCCTCTCACGCACACACTAGCAGCCTGTTTATCAGCGATGGTTACAGCTGGGGCAGAACATTTGAGTTATTTGATACAATGAGACTAGGCTTTTCGCTTCCATTTGTGGAGGTGTAATGGATCTCGTCGAACTTTGTTAGTAGTTCCTTCCTTATGAATGAGATGAAGCAAAGCTTTTGCCTCCGTTTAAAATAACACGTCAAGAGGAATTTCTTTTATAGTAGAGCCGGTAATGGAGTCAAGTCCATGCGTGCAACGCCACAAGCTACAGAGTAGTAGTAGAGCACTTTACGTACAGAGCCATATTGCACAGTTCCCAATGCCTCGCCAGGCTTTTTCGGCTCCTCGGGCTTAATTGGGAGGCGCTAGTTTAAATATGCTAGTAGCTGATGAGGAAGCTGCAAGCGAGGTGGAGCTAGGGTGAGCACGCGAGCCATGAGATGCTGGGAAAGAAAACCCGTTCACGTGGCTAGGCTATCCAGTGCACCCAGATTCTGATGCCGCACGTCCGTTTGACTTCAAAACTCAAACTACCCGTGTAAAATATTGGCTCGCAGCAAAGTTACTATTTAAAAAAAAGGCCGCCGTGTGTTCGGCTGGGATCGAACCCACAAAACGAGGTATACACTCCCGCGACCACTAGTAGTACTCGTTGGAGTACAACACAACCTAGAGTTGCCTTTTGTCGCTAGTAGTACATTGTTCCTTACAAGAAACCCCTAATAATGCAAGAAACCACTAATAATGTCACTAGTAATACGTGGCAGACTTAAGATAAGACTACCTTATCAACCATTGTACATGCTCTTACCAACCAGCCCTACCAAGAAATGACTACTCTACAAAGTGTCGTTATAGGCACGTTTCAACCCATGGCCCTGTTTTGATACATTTGTTGTCAATCTAACCCTGCCATCCAAACACCAGTTTGGTTAGAGTTAGTTCAGGGTTAGAATCAAACCTCTGACTTAGAGTATCCAAACAGGGCCCATGTCGCCCATTAAGTCAACGCCTTCTATTCGACCGGGCGTTATGACTTGTGGGACCTACATGTCAGTCTGCACAAAAATCCCCGAGTGACCTCCTACGTCCGGCCCGTCCACCTAGTCATCCTCGGCCATGGGACGCAGCTACCGCCGCCGGCAGAAGGCGAGGTCAAAACCGCCGGCGGTGTGGAGCCCATCTTGCAGCAGCTCGAATGCCAGCTCCGTCCGGCGCTCGCGGCCGCTAGCTAGCCAAGATAGCTCCGTCCAGCTGCTTGTCTGCAAGGTTTGCTAGCTAGATTGGCACGGCAGTGCGGCGGCTTGCTCGCGCGCGCCGCCCTAAGGCCAGCCATCTGGCTCGAGCGAAGGCCAACACAGCGTCTTGCTCGCTCGTGAGTCACGCTCGGGCCAGCCTGCCAACCCGTGCGTAGGCCAGTGCGGCGTCCGGCCCGTCCGGCGGAGCGGCGGCCAACTCGCTCATCACCAGCGCCACCAACGAACACGCATCAGTACTGTTTGAAGTAATGTTCAGGAAAAAATAATGATTTGAGGGGGAATAACAGGATAGAAGGTCAGATGTGGGTCCCTTGTGTCAATGGTCAAACAAAATGTGTTGGTTTAAGCTGCCTCGTCAGCACGGACGTGTGGGCCAACCCTGTCATAAATGGGTTTAAACTAACCTAATCGGTAGGTAGTAGTTTTGGTGTGGATTAAGAAATTTTGGGTATGTTTTTGCTATTTTTTGTACAATAGATTCTTCCTAGGGCTTGTTGAAAGTGGTAGTTTTTTGTTAAATACTCTACATACTGTAAGTAGGAGTGAGAGTTAAGCTTTGGAACCCAATAAGCAAGGCTAGTTACATAGTGCATATGTGTACATGATTGAAAGTAAATATCAACCATGAGTGACTATCTTGATGGAAAACTCAAAACTATGGAATACTAGGGGGGTAAATTTGCATGGTTGGAAATACTAGCAATGTTCATGTGCGTTGCAATGAATCATAATTAGAATAATACTTATTCACAAACTTGATACAAAACACCCTAATTTTGATATACATATATCACTAGAGATATATTATGTTTCAATTAGAATATATTCCTTGGGCTGTTTTGGTGAGGTCAGGGAGGGATGTGGTTGGTTTTAAGATACTAATTATGGGTTTTTCTATAAATTGGTAGACAAGTGAGATGTTTGTGAGAAAATGCAACAACTTACCTCACAGTCGTTAGATGTAGACCTAATGGTCACAAACGACGGATGGCAGACACACCATCATCACCAACTTAGTCTTCTGTAGGAGTACTAGCAAGATCTGTGCATTACACGGAACATCAAGATGCATTTTTTTATAAAAACACTCGTTGTGATTGACCCATGCGGGAGTAATCCCATGTGTAAAAACTAGTGATATCTCGAGAAATAGGAGATAAGGTGAAGAGGAGTGGGGCATGGTGGTGATTGGTGGTCGGACTGAGCGGAGGCATGGGGATTGACGACGCTGGCAGCGGCCACCAGGCCAGTTTGTTCCAGAGGCTTCTGTTCTTAATTGCTCAACAATGAGGTTGTTGGAGATAAGGATGAACGAGGGAAGGCCTTGTCTGCAAATGTGGAGAGGGGTGCAGGTATCTTTTAGTTTAATTTCCATCAGTTAGATATAGATCGGACGGTCTATATTGCAAGATGGCACACATACCATCATCACCAACTCGGTTTTTTATAAGAGAAGAAATATAAGTATGGATATACAAACGTATTATAGATACTTGTTTCTGTAAACTAGCATCTACATTCTATTCAATGCCTATGTGAGGCCTTAGCACAATGACTTCTCGACTGTTTAAAACAAAGGTTTTCCCGTCGCCGATAAGGAGGGGGTGACGGCGGCGCGCTTTTTGGCTTGCTCTAGTCCTAGTAGTCATACTAGGTGGTCTAAGCACGTGTAGATTTATTCTTTTTCACGTCTTGTGTTCACCGTACTACCACGACTGTTGATGAATAGACGGTAAGTTATTCACGGGGAAACCCTTGTTGAGCGTGTTTGTGAGAGAGAGACAGTGTGCGTGTGTCATATGTCTAGAGACTGAGGCAATGGTAACAGATTCTTTGTGTCTATGTGTGTGGAGGATAGAGAGAGACATGTACATGGGGCTTTGTGTAACGTGTAGTAGCGAGATACACATGCAGACATGGGGAGAGATGAGGATCCAAATTCATGGGTGTTTGTGTGTGTCTGTGTGTGTTTGTGCGCGTGTTTGTGTGTGAGAGGGAGTGTGTGTATGTGGAGTAGAGATACCACTAATGATGTAAACCTAGTATAAGGGAAGGGGGAATGGTGTGAAACGTGTAGTAGCGGGATAGCATGGGTGCGGGCGGGGGAGCAAACTATTTGGAAGAGACATCGATTGTGTGTGGGAGAGGGGTGTGAGAGCAAGAGAGA
>LR738715.1:171586439-171627897 GCA_902687465.1 Secale cereale
GAGAGAGCTAGCGACGGAGAGAGAGAGAGAGAAAGAGGGGGCGAGAGAGGGGGCGTTTGTGTCCAGAAATGATATATAGATAGGGAGACAATGTTGATGTTGTTTGAAATTGGCCTATGTACGGAGACGCAAGGGAAGCGAGTCATCGTGTGTGTGATAGGGACTTCATGAGAGATCTAGAATAGATGGTGTAGAGAACAATGTGTGAGATCGAGAACGATGATACATTAGGGAGCTATGGAAAGAGTCATGACATATATGTATACAGGGAGGAGTTGGGGCGGGTCCACATGTGGGAGAGATAGAAAGAGGAGAGTGGTGCACAAGGAGACAAAGTGTGCTTGTTTTGAAGTGGTGGTGGTGTTAGAAATCATGTTTGATCAGAGGCCAGCACGCTTTAAGAAATGCGCCACTAAAACCATCCGGACCAGGTGCTCGGTCAGAAGGCATATCTGTAATCACCTCCTCAATTTTAGTATGTGTGAATGGACCAGTCAAGTGTCCAGGTTTGCATGATGTTGTATGATATCAGGGAGATTAAACCTCATTTCAGTTGGTCGAGAGGTACCCAGGAGGTCAGTATAAGTTTGAAAGAGTAGAGCCTCTTTCTGAGCATGATCATCTACAGTTTCTCCCACGTCATTTCTGAAGCTAGCAATGTTGTTGCGTCTAAACCGTTCGGTGGCAACAGCTTGGAAGAACTTTGTATTTTCGTCTCCGAATTTGATCAAACGAATGGTAGAATGTTTCTTCCAGTACATGTTTTGATAATTGAGAATGCGCAAGAGGTGTTTCTTAAGTATGTTGCGGAAATTCATCTCAGGTATTGTCAAAACTCTATTGTTTTCAATCTCATCTAATTGCGCCAAGGTCTCATTACAGTTGGCTATGGCTACCGAGAGGCGAGAGATGTTCTTGCTCCAATTTTTTAGGGCATATCGAAGCGCTTTGAACTTACGGCAAAGGACAGTCGCAGCATTATGAGATCTAACAAGTATGTTCCAAACCTCGTGAACTATGTCATTGAAGCCAGGGTGCAAAATCCAGTAGGGTTCGAATCAAAAAAATTGCTGCGAGGTATAGTGGTTTGGATGGAAACCAGACAGGGCACGTGGTCAGATACATGCTTACCGAGGGGTTTAACCATGGTGTTATGGTAAGCGTTAGTCCAATGGAGCGAGGTAAAGAACCAATCTAACTGTTCCAGAAGGGGGTCTTGCTGCATATTGCTCCAGGTATATGGTCGGCCTTTTATGGGCAGTTCAATTAAGCTCAGCTTGCGGATTATATCACTAAATGTGCACATGTCGTTCGGGCAGCCCCCGGGCTTGTTACGATTGTCACGTGCTCTGATATAGTTGAAATCACCGAGTAGAAGCCAGTCTTGCATGGAGGGATGACAAGATCATAAAGCCAATTTGTAAACGTCAAAAGAGCATCACCTGAGCATGGCTCGTAAATGTTGGCTAGAGACCACGATTGAGCTGATAAAGTGCTCGTGAAATTAATAACCAGGGCAAACTCAGATGAAAATATGACATCACCAGAGAAAGTAGAGCTTTTCCATATAGTAACTAAACCCCCCGAGGCCCCTTGAGAGGGAACAAAAGCAAATTTATCGAATTGTCTGGGACAGCAGGACTTAATAAACGCTAAATCAAAAGTAGTCTTCTTAGTCTCCTGCAAACAAATGACCGAACAACCACTAGATCGGAAAGCGTTATTCAGAGCAAGTTGCTTATCATCTGAGTTGAGACCACGGATATTCCAGCAGAGGACATTCCAGCTGATCAAAGGAGGCATGTAGAAACCAAGGAATTAAGCTCTCGGAGCAGCAGACTCACCCTCAGGCTCCGTTAAGGCGGTGGCCAGCTCCTGAGAGGCAGCCTGAACTGACGATGGTGCAGCATTGAGAATATCTTCAGACAGTTCCATCGAAGGGGCCGCGCACCATTGATGCCAATCTCTTGAAGCACGTGTACTGGGGTGGGCGGTAAAATCTCATCCTGGGAAGCCACAGCAGAAGACGAGGATCCCATCGATGGTACCAGCCGAGGTTTAACCGGAGAGATCACAGGGCGGGCGTCAGTTACCTACTGTGTTTTGAAGCCGTTGTACTTGTTGGAGCGGTTGCTACGGCGCACCTCAGTAGTGGAGATGGGTGCAGGAGGATGGGTGCGACGACCACGAGTGATCACAGGGCCAGATGGCAAGGAGATGGCATTGACAGCAGCCAGTCCAGGTGGGTCAGAAGCAATTCTGTCAGCAAGCAGGCTAGAACCAGGCCCTGGGCTAGCAGGTGACGTACCAGGAGTGGCAGGCACAACTTCCATCTGGTTCTGCTGGTCTGGCATAGTGTTCTGCAAAGGCTCGTCATGGATTTCTTCAATAGTCACAGAGGAAGCCACATTGGGTATAATGTGGCAGCGGGAGAAACTGATCCCAGTAGCATCAGATGACACGATGACCTCAAGATCCATGTTGTTAGGCCTTAAGCCGTATCCAGCACTCCACAGACCGAAGGCAGCAATCATGGGACGAAGTGTATGAAAAATGTAAGTGTTGAGCTGCTGGCGGGGAATGGGATCATTCAACAGCAAGTTGATTAGTTCATAACCCACAGTTGACAGCCCAAACTGAATACCACGATGGTGCAGAGCCACAGAGATAGTAACAGAGGAAGGAGCAGTATGTTGCTGGTATACATGTGCAAACAGAGGGACCAGAATCAGTGTAGAGTCATCAGAACTATCATCAGAGGCAGAGAAAGTGTCATTCCAGGCTTCCATAGCATTATCAGTCAAATTGTCTTTAGGAACAATACCATGTTGGACAGTTAAGCCTTGTACAGCTAGCCAGGCCTGGTAATTCACCAAGTGAGGAGGAAGCGGTGGCACAGTGGTGCAGGTGGAACAGGCCACGCACCCCAGGCAGCGTTGTTCTGTCCAGGCCCGTTGCCCTGGTTAGCATCTCCAGCAGCGGGGGCGCCGTTCTGAACCAACCAGTTGTGCACCTGCTGCTGGTATAGTTGTTCGGCCGTGAGCTCGGGTCCAAATTGTGGATGAGGGTTGCCATCAGGTGGGGTGGTTCTTCACCAGGAGCAAGAACTTCAGGTAGCAGCCCATTCCAGTCATTGCTGCGAAGAATCATAACTTGCACTGTCCAACAGTCGCGTGCGCCACCTAATTGCCAGACGACAAAACTCTTGGGAATCAAACGAAGACGAAGAACGCGAGCTTTGAGCAGGATATACCTTCTGTCTTGGCGAGGGTTGTACCAACTGGCCAGGGAGCTATAACCACCCAATGCTTTGGTGGTGTAATAATATGTCTAGTAGTCATAGGGGAATCCAAAGAACATCAGCCAGACCTCAGGGCCAAAAGAAGTTGTGCGACGATTGAGAGCTTCATTGTGAGGCACGAACGTGATGAGGAGATCCTCTTCCTCGAGCTCAATGGGGGTGGAAACCACAGTGTCACACATAAAAGAATCCACAAACCCGAAGATGCCAATGCCAAAAGGATGATTAGAGGACTCAGTTGTGAAGAGCTGAGATTCGTGCAATAGACCTTCAACCATGGTGCGGATGGCCGCACGACGATGCAGAGGAACATAGTGACTCGTTTCGGCGATGGCGAGGAAGTCGTGATTGAGAGGCACAATGGGGCCGACAACCATCCCGCTGCGAACCAGGAGTTTCCATCTTATTCCTCCCAAGGCCATCATTTCAGAAGATTTCTTCATTCTCAATGTCCTACTCTTGTTCTTTCAACCTTCAATTCCTTCCTACCATTTCTTTTCTTACCGGAGTTCTTCATGGAGGTTTTACATGGTGGTTCATCATGATTTAATTCATCCTCGAAGTGTTCTTCAGGATTATTGTGGAGGAGCTCAAGTATTCTCCGTCTTGCATTCCAAAGTGCAATTATTTCTACCTTATCTTCTGAGGTGGTGTTATGTCATTCTTAACAATTTCCTTCATGTTTCATGATCCACAAGTTGTCAGGAATGAGATATTGTTAAACTATCATTTCTCTTCGATCATGAGTCATTTCAACCCCTCAATTTATTCCTTGGAGTAATCTTGGGTTGTATCTCACCTAAAAGCTTTCCCTAAGGATTGTTGCTATTTATGGTGCTTATAAATTACCCAAGTTCTTCATTTATCCTCCCAGTGAAATAAGTTTTTTGTCTCATTGTTAATCTCAATCCAATCAATTGTTTCCGTTAGTGGCCGGTTGTCACCTAATAATTTTGAGATGTTTACCATAAGCCCACAACAAGCTTATTCTTTTGCTTGTTGATTTTTCCAACAACTCCGTTCAACCCTTCTTCATAAGTTTACTCTTCCAAGTTGATCGTCGTGGTGAATGATGTCATGTTCTTCTCCATTCATTTTATCCCATTCCTTCTTTGTTCCGGAGGCATTCTGTTGTTATTTCATCAAGTATCATCCCAACTTGGAAAGTTCATGTTACATTCTTCCATTTTCAGTCGGAGTGCTGCCGAATTCTTCTTTCCTTGCTTCTCTTCAGCCAGAGTGATTTCAAAGTCTATATTGTTCCTTGAGCTCTCGGTTCTAGTCGTATTATTTGTTCCTCTTGTCTAACGAAGCGTTTCAATTTCTTTCATCTATATCGTGTCATTTCTTCAAGTTTTCAACCTCTCAAGGTTTGTTGGTTTCACTCGTTTGTCGAAGAAGCAACTTTGTTTTACCTCTTCCTTTTCTGCTTCTCTCCTGTGCCATCTCTAGGATCTCGGGTCGAGATCCTTTGTTAGTGTGGGAGTGTTGTGACGCCCCAAGACCGATGCTCCAGAAGCATTCGAGTTATTTCGTTGTTGTCGTGTGTTTTATTTTGTTTGTTGCATCCATCATCGCATCATGCGCATTGCATCCGCATGTTTTCAAAAAAACCTGTAGTCATTCACAGTTGCCGCTTCTCGCTTTTTCTCCATTAACCTTTTGAGATGCCTTTGTCATTGTTGACCTCTCTCAGACCCCCTCGCAACCTCTCTGAAACTTACCCGAACCCGAAACAGGTTGTATTTACCGATGGGTCCAGATCATCCCCAAACATCCCTAAAACATATTCGTTTTCTTATTTGGACTCCCTACCTATTTATTTTTTGACCGTCCGATTGTGATCGTAGGGATGAAATAGCCCCTACCTAAAATCCACCTGCTATAAAACCAGACCAAACCCTAAAATCTAGGACACTTGTCCCATCCTTCCCATTCTGCCGCCAACCATCCACTCTCCTCCCACCTCGGGATCCCCATCGCTCGAACCAAATCAATCCCCTCGCAGCGACAGCCTCCTCCCCTCGATCCACTAACTTCCTCATTCTGCGAATCAAGTCAACCGGCCGCCTCCCAATTGAGCCATCGCTCAATCTGCTCCTCCCCGCTTGTCTCCATCGCCTGAACAACAGTGCAACACCACCTCACCTCCCTATCACCGAGCGACCTCGGCCTCGCCAGGATTCTCGCCGCCGTCGCCCCTGCTCGACTCCACGTCTCCACCGCCTGGACCTCCTCATTGCCCGCGCGCCTGCCGGACCCTGCCTTGTCTCCCTGTGTGAACCCCGCGTGTGCCGTTTGACCTCTTCGACCCTCCGCGTGGACCTCGCATTGGCCGTCAAGCTGCCAGAGGCCAGTCCCGCCGCCCCTGCCTTCTTCTTCTCCCGTGCTCCTCCCTCGTCTCACCTCTGTCTCGCTCACTCTGTTTTGGACCAGAGGCCCCGCCATGAAGCTCTAGCCTCCACCATCGCCTCTCGGCCATGGCGCACCTTCGGCGAGCAGCCGCGTCGCCACCCCAAGTCCCGATCCGACGGGTCCCCATCGTCGTGCCTCGCCCGTCGGCCCTCGCCCTCCGTCCTTCGCCACCGCGCCGGTGGTCCCCGTGGCCAGGACCCCCTGTCGTCGTCTTCTGCATCGCCATGGGTGTGATGTTGTTTCTGTTCTTCAGAAACGAGCAGCAGCAGCTCGCCTCTTGTCCCGCTCACGAGTTGACCGGGCAGCGCTATCCGACCCTGCCTCCGAAGCCCAGCCACTTCTCCGCTTCCGGCCTAGTGGCCCTATGTGAGCATCCACCCGAAACCTCCTGTGCACTGTTGGCCCAGCCAGATGCGGCCCGTATCATGTTTTTTTCTCAGTTCTGCGAAATCAGCATTATCCAGGGTTGCCAGTTTTTCAGTTTAGTCCTTCTAGTTCATGCATCTAATAACTTTTCACCCGTGCATCGGAATTAAACAAACTGATTATGTAAATTGCTTAGAATTTTGTGTAGATTAGTAATTTGCAACTTTTATCCCTGTTTAAAATGTTTAAACTTGCTATTTGTTTAAATTTGTGTAAATAACATGTTAAAATGGTTTATTTCATAACTTAATAACGATAGCTCCAAATTTAATAAACTTCATATGTAAACGGGGTGGAAAATGTGTAGAATAACATGGTGCATTTATTTTTGTTGTTTAATAACTTTAAAATATGTTTTTAGGCAGAACAGTACCAAATTCATAATATGCACATGGGGACTTTTCGAAATTGTTGTTTGTTGTTTCCGGGCCCATTTAAATTGTTTAGATAGTGTGGTTTAATTGTGTTGCACCTCTTGCAATGGTAACCAACATTTAAACATGTTGTGTACATAATCGGGATCAAACTAAATATGTGATTGTGGTGTTTTGTCAATATGCAACTCGTTGCATATTGAGCTCCACTTAACTTGTATATTGTTTGTGCACTTTGTCATGCCATGCCTATTTAAACCGAACATGCATCATCCTTGTTTGTGCATCATGCCATGTTTATGCTTATGTGTTTACCATGTTGTTTGCTTCTTCCCGGTTTGCTTCTCTAGTTAGCTTCGGTTTCGTTCCGGAGTTGTGAGTATTCGTTCGACTACGTCTGTTTGTCTTCTTCACTGAATCGTTCTTCTTCCTAGCGGGATCCCAAGCAAGATGGCCGTTCCTTAATATCACCTCTATCCTTGCTTTGCTAGTTGTATCGCTCTATAGCTACGTCGCGCTACCCATTCTTGTCTTGTCAGCCTCCTATGTTGCCTAACCGCCTTCCTAGCAAATCGTTGATTGGCTAAGTTACGCTTTTGCTCAACCCCTCTTATAGCATTGTTAGTTGCAGGTGAAGATGGAAGATGTTCCATGTTGGAACATGGATTCTTTGGGATAACACAATATATATCTTATTTAATTAATGCACATATATACTTGGTAATGGGTGGAAGGCTTGGCATTTTGCTTGGTGTTTTATTCCACTCATGCTGCCTTAGGATCTGATAGACCGGTGTTATGTTCCTTGATATTGCGTTCCTAACACGGTTGGGGTGTATGGGCCCCCCTTTCTTCTTCTCTTAAAGTAAAGCTTTCTCTAGGAGATCCAACTTTGGTTTTACCATTTTCCTAATAACTACAAAAATGCATAGGGAGTAATTAACCGAAGGATTCTTCGTCAAGCCCCCGGGCCAGTGCTCCTCATGAGTGTTGGTCCACCTACCTAGCAGTTGGCGGTGCCACCTCGGGGCAACTCGAGGTATTTTGTCTATCGTCCAATTTGCATAGACGGATGAGTCCGTAGATAGAGAGCGCGCGACTCTGGACACGGATCTGACTCACTGGGAGATCTCCTTGGGATAGTTTTCCTTTCTTCGAAGAACTTGTGCACAGGATTCCGAGAACACTCAGGTCTTCCCAATTTGGAGTTGTTGCTCCGCTAATCATGAGAGCTTGTGATGGTCTAAGTTGGGACACCCCTACAATGATCTTTCAAAAGCCGTGCCCGCGGTTATGTGGCGGATTGGAGTTGTTAATATCCGGTTGTAGATAACTTGACACCATAACTCAATAAGAATACACTACTTGTGTGAGTAATCGTGATAGTCTCTTTTCGAAGGGGTTCGGAGAGTGAACATGGTGGGGTTATGTATGAACGTAAGTAGATAGGATCACTTCTTGATCACTACTAGTTGCGACCGTTGGCATATCTTCTCATCTCGCTCTGACTTCGTAAGCTAGCCTCATAAAAGGCTTAGCGCTTGCTACAACCCCACTTTATACGTTCTCCCCACCTAAAAGCTTTGGTAGTTTTGATACCCGGGAACAAGATTGATGAGTCCTCGTGACTCACAGTTTACTACACAAACAGATGCAGGTACCTCAGAGTTTGACGCAGGAGATGTGCAAGAGCTTCAATGGGAGTTTGATGAAGAGTGTGGGCATATGTACGATCAGTAGTGGTTCCTACTAGGGCCGATCGGGATTAGCCTGTGTGGTGTCTTTTTCTTCGTTTGATTTCGTTCGTAGTCGGACTCTGTGTTATCTCGATGAATGCATGTTTATTGTATTAATTGTGTGACGTGGCGAGTGTAAGCCAATTATTATCTCTCTTTCTTCCTATTCATTACATGGGTTGTGTAAAGATACCATGCTTGAGACCATTCCAGAATGCGGTTATGACTCTAAGTCGTGCCTCGACATGTAGGAGCTATAGCCACATCCTAGTCGTTACAGGGTACCATCATGGTCAACCCGACTTGCAAGAGACTGTCGGTAACTCAGGTCCACCCCTACCGGGGTGGTACCACCTATCCCTCATTTCCCGTACAAATAGTAACTCTCGCGGGTACCCCTCATGGCCTACCCGTCTTTAATATGGTTTTAGGTATAAAGTCAAAGTAACCGTGTGTACATAACACCAAGGGGTAATCCGAGGAATCACCCTCGAGGGTACACACTTGATGTGTTGCACGACAGAGTTTTTATTGGGAGTGGTGAAGGAGGGATCACCCTCCGTAGACCATGACCAATTTAAATATACTACATAGCTCTCATCAAAAGTGCTATACGAGGTATCACCCTCGGCACTCGATTGTATCCCTACAGTGTCATACAACTAAGGGGGTGTGGTGATGTGTCTGGCCCTGGTCGTCGACCACGTTGATCGAATCACCTGGTAATCCAGTGGGGGCAACATGGACAAGGTAGGGATCACTGGTGATCACCAACCAACCTATACTGAGCATATAGGATAAGCAGGTAAGGTACCAAAGCAGGTTACCAAAAGCAGGTTATGCATCATAATAGGAGCAATCAATCACAGTAGTAAAATCTAATGCAAGCATGAGAGAGAATGGAATGGGCGATAGAGGGATGATCAAGGGGGGTTTGCTTGCGTGGAAGCTCTATTGAGAAGGAAGGGTCGTCGTCGATGTAGTCGACCACAGTGGCATCAACATCGGTCTCAGGGTCTATCGGAGAGAAGAGGGGGAATAAATAATAAATATAAGGCAAACAAAGCATCACAAAGTATAACATGGCAATACGTTGTGCTAGGGGTGACCTAACGCAATACTACACGTTACAGACGAAGCGGGGAAACATCTAGGAATGTTTTCCCGGCGTTTGGCATTTTTCGGACAAATGAACCGGAGGGGAAGGATCCATGTTCATCATGGTAGAGGCATGTTACAAATGAACAGATATCATATTCGGATTCGTCATATTTTTCTGAGCAACTTTCATATATAAATTTATTCCATCCGAGTTATGATTTATTTTATAGGAATTTTCAAAGTTTTAAACAATTTCTGAAATATTATTAATTCGAAAATGAATAGGAACTTGCTAAATGCACACAGAGTGTACACAGTAGAGTGCATCAGAGGCTGACATGTGGGGCCAGTCAATTGCCCAGTCAGCAATTGACTGGTCAGCTTTGACTAGTCAAAGGGTCTAGTGGGCCCCCCTGTTAGTGTCACATATTAGATTAGATTTATTTTAGCTATTTAGTTAAACGAAAGGGCATGCATGTCATACATAGAAGGTAAATTAATTTAGTTAAATTCTTTAGTTAGTAGAGCGGGCCCCAGGTGTCAGCGAGTGTTAACAAGAGGGTTAGCCTCTAATGACGACCACGCCAGCAGCGTCACTGGCAGTGAGGCCGAGCGCCAACGATGGCCGTCCGGCCGATTCTGGCGTCCATTTGTACCGGGCTTAGGCTTTATAGAATGGCCATGATCGTGCGCGTAGATCCCATGTGAGTGGATGTGCGGTGGTGGCCGGTAGCACCGTCGACCACCAGCCATGGCGGCGGCAGAGGTCTGGTCGCAGGGGCAGCGAGCGCTGGGAGCTCCGGGTGCGCTTGGGCGTGGGCGGCTACCGAGGAGCGCGTGTGGGGGTGACATGTACATTTTGCATCATGCTTTTATGTTGATATTTATTGCATTATGGACTGTTATTTCACATTATGGTACAATACTTAAGCCTTTTCTCTCTTATTTTGCAAGATTTACATGAAGAGGGAGAATGTCGACAGCTGGAATTCTGGGCCGGAAAGGAGCAAATCTGAGATACCTATTATACACAACTCCAAATGTCCTGAAATTTTATGGAGAATTATTTTGGAAATATATAAAAAATATTGGGCGAAGAAACAACAGAAGGGGACCCACCAGGTGGCCACAAGCCTCGGGGGCGCACCCTACCCCCCAGGGCTTGTGCCCCCCCTGGCCATCATCCGACGCCCATCTTCTACTATATGGAGGGTTTTGACCTAGAAAAAACCATAAGGAAGCTTGCGGGATGAAGTGCTGCCGTCTCGAGGCGGAACCTAGGCAGAAGCAATCTATGGCTCTGGCGGAGCTGTTCTGCAGGGGAAACTTCCCTCCGGGAGGGGGAAATTGAAGCCATCGTCATCACCAACGATCCTCTTATCGAGGGAGGGTCAATATTCATCAGCATCTTCACCATCACCTTCTCTTCTCAAACCCTAGTTCATCTCTTGTATTCAATCTTTGCCTCGAAACCTCAGATTAGTACCTGTGGGTGGCTAGTAGTGTTGATTACTCCTTGTAGTTGATGCTAGTTGGTTTATTTGGTGGAAGATCATATGTTCAGATCCTTGATGCTATTAAACATCCCTTTGATTATGAACATGAATATGCTTTGTGAGTAGTTACGTTTGTTCCGGAGGGTATGGGAGAAGTCTTCTTATAAGTAATCATGTGAATTTGGCATTCGTTCGATATTTTGATGAGATGTATGTTGTCTTTCGTCTCGTGGTGTTATGTGAACGTCGAATACATGACATTTCACCATTATTTGGGCCTAGGGGAAGGCATTGGGAAGTAATAAGTAGATGATGGGTTGCTAGAGTGATAGAAGCTTAAACCCTAGTTTTTGCGTTGGTTCGTAAGGGGCTGATTTGGATCCACATGTTTCATGCTATGGTTAGATTTATCTTAATTCTTCTTTTGTAGTTGGTGATGCTTGCGTGAGGGGTTAATCATAAGTGGAAGGCTTGTCCAAGTAAGGACAACACCCAAGCACCGGTCCACCCACATATTGAATTATCAAAGTAATGAACGTGAATCAAATAAGCATGATGAAAACTAACACTACTAAAAACCACTTCCGTGATAATACATCTTTGTCACAGTAGGTCACATTTTCTGTCATGCATGTACATCCATGACGATTTTATGACAGAATCAAGATAGTCATACCTGTGCTGTCGTAGAAGTGTTCCATGACAATACCAAAATTATCATCACGGAAGTGTTCACTTCCATGACGATAAATGGCGCGTCATGGAAGTGCTTTCGTCAAGGGTAAGCGACATGTGGCATCCACCATAACGGGCCGCGCCACTAAATCAAGACTGCAGGGATGTCATATTGCAGACAAACCGTGGATTTACAATCGATGCTACTGTAAGACTTGATGAACGTGGTGACTCCTATTTTGGCACTGGCTTTTGGAAAGAAATTTCTAAGTTTTATGTACTTAAAGCTGGAACTAAAATTGCATTGCACATAAAAGGGCTTGGTCATGAGATATATGCTAACTTCCCCGACGATATCATCCGTCCAGACTTTGTTCGAAGTAAGTTTTCTTTTCAACTATCTGCATGTTGACTTACCCAGCTGTATCAAATGAATTGTGCGGTATTTAAGCAACCAATTGTTATTCCCTTTTCTTACTATATTCCTACCTAATAACTTCTAGTTACCACTTACCAATACACTTTTCTATTGCCCTGTTTTAACTAAATATTCCATGTACTCCCATTTCAATCAGAAAGCGCCGCTGGCAAGGAGACTCCGGAGGTGGAGAACAGGGTTGCCAACAAGCGGAGGTTGGGCGAGCTAGAACCGCAAGAGACTCCAGCAAGCCTAGACGACATCAACAACCTCCCCGATAATATGTTGACAGTCATCATCTCCCTCCTCCCAATCAAATATGGGGCGCGGACAACCGTCCTTTCCCGGCGGTGGCACCTGCTACTTCTCGAGCTTGTGTTGTATTCCCTCGAAGAGGAAAGGGTGATGCAGCACAGTAGCGTAAGTATTTCCCTTGGTTTTTGAGAACCAAGGTATCAATCCAGTAGGAGACCACGCGCGAGTCCCTCACACCTGCACAAACAAATAAGAACTTCACAGCCAATGCGATAAGGGGTTATAAATCCCTTTACGGTCACTTACGAAAGTGAGATCTGATAGATAGGATAGTTTGATAATTTTGGTATTTTTTGGATATAAGAACAGAAAGTAAAAACAATAAAGTAAAGTAGATTGTAGATTAATATGTTGAGAATAGACCCGGGGGCCATAGGTTTCACTAGTGGCTTCTCTCATGATAGCAGAGTTCTACGGTGGGTGAACAAATTACTGTCGAGCAATTGATAGAAAAGCGAATAATTTTGAGAATATCTAGGCATGATAATTATATATAGGCATCACGTCCGTGATAAGTAGACCGAAACGATTTTGCATCTACTACTATTACTCTACACATCGACCGCTATCCAGCATGCATCTAGAGTATTAAGTTCATAAGTACAAAGTAATGTTTTAAGCAAGATGACATGATGTAGAGGGACAAACTCAAGCAATATGATATAAAACCCATATTTTTATCCTCGATGGCAACAATACAATACGTGCCTTGCTGCCCCTGATGTCACTGGGAAAGGACACCGCAAGATTGAAAGCAAAGCCAAGCACTTCTCCCATTGCAAGAACTATAGTTCTAGTAGGCCAAACCAAACTGATAATTCGAAGAGACTTGCAAGGATATTATAATCATACATAAAAGAATTCAGAAAAGAACCAAATATTTCTCATAGATAATCTTGATCATAAACCCACAATTCATCGGATCTCGACAAACACACCGCAAAAAGATTACAACGAATAGATCTCCTCGAAGACCGAGGAGAACTTGGTATTGAGATCCAAAAAGAGAGAAGAAGCCATCAAGCTAATAACTATGGACCCGAAGGTCTGTGGTAAACTACTCACAACTCATGGTGAGGCAATGGTGTTGATGTAGAAGCACTCCATGGAAGATCCCCCCTCCGGCGGAGCTCCGGAACAGGCCCCAAGATGGGATCTCACGGGAATAGAAGGTTGCGGCGGTGGAATTAGAGTTTTCTCTGTTGCCTCGAGGTTTTCAGGGTATATGGGTATATATAGGAGGAAGGAGGGCATCGGGGGAGCCAGAGGGGGGCCATGAGGGTGGGGGGCGCGCCCTGTAGGAGGGGGCGCTCCCTGGACCCTCGTGGCCGCCTCCTTCGTTCCCTCGCGTGTACTCCAAGTCTTCTTTGTTGATATCGTTCCAAAAATAACTCTTGCGAAGGTTTCATTCCGTTTGGACTCCGTTTGATATTCCTTTTCTGCGAAACCCTGAAATAGGAAAAAAAACAGCAATCTGCACTGGGCCTTTGGGTTAATAGGTTAGTCCCAAAAATATTATAAAAGTGTATGATAAAACCCATTAAACATCCAAAACATCATATATATAATAGCATGGAACAATCAAAAATTATAGATACGTTGGAGACGTATCAAGCATCCCCAAGCTTAATTCCTGCTCGTCCCCGAGTAGGTAAATGATAAAAACAGAATTGTTGATGTGGAATGCTAACCAGCATAATTTTCAATGTAATTTCTTCATTGTGGCATGAATGTTCAGATCCGAAAGATTCAAGACAAAAGTCTATATTGACATAAGAAATAATAATACTTCAAGCATACTAACAGAGCAATCATGTCTTCTCAAAATAACATGGCCAAAGAAAGTTATCCCTACAAAATCATATAGTCTAGCTATGCTCCCTCTTCATCACACAAAATATTCATATCATGCACAACCCCGGTTTCAGCCAAGCACTTGTTTTCATACTCAATTTTTTCAAACCTTTCAACTTTCATGCAATACATGAGCGTGATCCATGGATATAGCACTATAGGTGGAATAGAGTGGTGGTTGTGGAGAAGACAAAAAGGAGGAAGATAGTCTCGCATCGACTAGGCGTATCAACGGGCTATGGAGATGCCCATCAATAGATATCAATGTGAGTGAGTAGGGATTGCCATGCAACGGATGCACTAGAGCTATAAGTGTATGAAAGCTCATCAAAAGAAACTAAGTGGGTGTGCATCCAACTTGCTTGCTCGTGAAGACCTAGGGCATTTGAGGAAGCCCATCGTTGGAATATACAAGCCAAGTTCTATAATGAAAATTCCCACTAGTATATGAAAGTGACTAAACAAGAGACTCTCTATCATGAAGAACATGGTGCTACTTTGAAGCACAAGTGTGGAAAAGGATAGTAGCATTGTCCCTTCTCTATTTTCTCTCATTTTTTGGAGGGGCTTCTCCTCTTTTCTTTTTATCCCCTCTCTATGTTTTTTTGGGCCATCTCTTTTTTTATTTGGCCTTTCCTCACATGGTACAATGCTCTAATAATGAAGATCATCACACTTTTATTGACTTACAACTCGATACTAGAACAAAGTATGACTCTATATGAATGCCTTTGGCGGTGTACCGGGATGTGCAATGAATCAAGAGTGACATGTATGAAAAATTATGCATGGTAGCCTAGCCTCAAATACGATGTCAACTACATGATCATGCATGATAATATGACAATATGAAGCGTGTCATGTGAATGGAACGGTGGAAAGTTGCATGCCAATATATCTTGGAATGGCTATGGAAATGACATGATAGGTAGGTATGGTGGTTGTTTTGAGGAAGGTATATGGTGGGTGTATGGTACCGGCGAAAGTTGCGCGGTACAAGAGAGGCTAGCAATGGTGGAAGGGTGAGAGTGTGTATAATCCATCGACTCAACATTAGTCATAAAGAACTCATATACTTATTGCAAAAAATTACGAGTCATCAAAACAAAGCAATCAACGCATGCTCCTAGGGGGAAGGTTGGTAGGAGTTAACCATCGCGCGCCCCCAACCTCCACACAAAGGATGACACTCAACAAATACCTCATGCTCTAACTTCGTCACATAGCGGTTCACCATACGTGCATGCTATGGGAATAAAAAACTTTAACACAAGTATTTCTCAAATTCATAATTACTCCACTAGCATGACTCTAATATCACCATCCTCATATGTCAAAACAATAATCAAGTATCAAACTTCTCATCATATTCAATGCACTTTGTATGAAAGTTTTTACTACATTCATCTTGGATGCCTATCATATTATGACTAGTTTTATAACCAAAGCACATTACCATGTTGTTCTAAAAGACTCTCAAAAGGATATAAGTGAAGCATGAGAGATCAACAATTTCTACAGAATAAAATCACCACCGTGCTCTAAAAGATATAAGTGAATCACTAGAGCAAAACTATTTAGCTCAAAAGATATTAGTGAAGCACATAGAGTGTTCTAACAAATTCTACACCATATTTATCTCTCTCAAAAAGGTGTGTCCAGCAAGGATGATTGTGGCAAACTAACAAGCAAAGACTCAAATCATACATGACGCTCCAAGCAAAACACATATCATGTGGTAAATAAAAATATAGTCCCGAGTATAGCTACCGATAGATGAAGACAAAAGAGGGGATGCCTTTTCGGGGCATCCCCAAGCTTAGGCTTTTGGTTGTCCTTGAATTTTACCTTGGGGTGCCTTGGGCATCCCCAATCTTAGGCTCTTGCCACTCTTTGTTCCATAGTCCATCAAAGCCATACTTAAAACTTGAAAACTTCACAACACAAAACTTAGCCAAAAATCTCGTGAGCTCCGTTAGTATAAGAAAACAAACCACCACTCAAAATTACTGTAATGAACTCATTCTTTGTTTATATTGGTGTTAAACCTACTGTATTCCAACTTCTCTATGATTCATACTCCCCAATACTACTCATAGATTCATCAAAATAAGCAAACAACACACGAAAAACAGAATCTGTCAAAAACAGAACAGTCTATAGTAATTTGTAACTTTCGAATACTTCTGTAACTCCAATTTTTTTAAATAAATTGGTAAATATGAGGAATTTTTCTATTAATCATCTGCAAAAAGAATCAACTAAATAGCACTCTCTAGTAAAATCTGGTGACTATTCTCGTGAGCGCTAACGTTTCTGTTTTTTACAGCAAGATCATATAAACTTCACACAAGTCTTCCCAAAGGTTCTACTTGGCACAAACACTAATTAAAACACAAAACCACATCTAAACAGAAGCTAGATTCAATATTTATTCCTAAACATAAGCAAAAACAAAGAAAATAAAATTGGGTTGCCTCCCAACAAGCGCTATCGTTTAACGCCCCTAGCTAGGCACGATACAAGGATAGATCTAGGTGTTGCCATCTTTGAAAGGCAATCCATAAGTGGCTCTCATAATGGATTCCTAATGTAATTTAATTTTCTTTCTAGGAAAGTGTTCCATTCCTTTCCTTAATGGACATTGGAATCTAATATTTCCTTCCTTCATATCAATAATTGCACCAATCGTTCTAAGGAAAGGTCTACCAAGAATAATAGGACATGAAGGATTGCAATCTATATCAAGAACAATGAAATCTACGGGCATATAATTCCTATTGGCAACAGTAAGAACATCATTAATCCTTCCCATAGGTTTCTTAATAGTAGAATCCGCAAGATGCAAATTTAAAGAACAATCATCAAGCTCATGGAAACCTAACAAATCACACAAAGTTTTTGGGATAGTGGAAACACTTGCACCCAAATCACAGAAAGCAAAGTCTTCATGATCCTTAATTTCAATTTTAATAGTAGGTTCCCACTCATCATAAAGCTTTCTAGGGATAGAAACTTCTAATTCAAGTTTTTCTTCATAAGATTGCATCAAGGCATCAACTATGTGTTTGGTAAAAGCCTTATTTTGACTATAAGCATGCGGAGAATTTAGTACAGATTGCAACAAGGAAATACAATCAATCAAAGAGCTATTATCATAATTGAATCCCTTGAAATCCAAAGTAGTGGGTTCATCACTATGCAAAGTTTTAATCTCTTCAATCCCACTTTTAACAATTTTAGCATCAAGACCTAAAAACTCTGAATCATGGGGACGCCTTTTAATTAAAGTAGACTCATCTCCAGTACCATCTTTGTCAAGATTCATACTAGAAAACAAGGATCTAATAGGAGACACATCAATAACTTTCAGATCTTCATCTTTATTTTCATGATAACTAGAACAACACGCTTTCATAAAGCACTCTTTTTTAGCACGCATCCTAGCGGTTCTTTCTTTGCATTCATCAATGGAAATTTTCATGGCTTTGAGAGACTCGTTGATATCATGCTTAGGTGGAATAGATCTAAGTTTCAAAGAATAAACATCAAGAGTAATTATATCCACGCTTCTAGCCAACTCGTCAATCTTAAGCAATTTTTCTTCAAGCAAAGCATTGAAATTCTTTTGCGAATTCATAAACTCTTTAACACTAGTTTCAAATTCAGAAGGCATCTTACCAAAATTTTCATAAGAGTTACTGTAGGAATTACCATAATTATTAGAGGAATTACTAGGAAAAGGCCTAGGATTAAAGTTTCCTCTATAAGCATTGTTACCAAAATTATTCCTACCAACAAAATTCACATCCAAGGATTCATTATTATTTTCAATCAATGTGGATAAATGCATATCATCAGGATTAGAAGAAGCACTCTTAGTAGCAAATAATTTCATAAGTTCATCCATCTTTCCACTCAAAACACTAATTTCTTCAATAGCATGCACTTTTTTACTAGTAGATCTTTCGGTGTGCCATTGCGAGTAGTTAACCATAATATTATCTAGGAGTTTGGTAGCTTCTCCTAAGGTAGTTTCCATGAAAGTGCCTCATGTGGCCGAATCTAAAAGATTTCTAGAAGCAAAATTCAAGCCAGCATAAAAGTTTTGTATAATCATCCATAAGTTCAAACCATGTGTAGGGCAATTATGTATCATTAATTTCATTCTCTCCCAAGCTTGTGCAACATGCTCAGGATCTAGTTGCTTAAAATTCATAATGTTGTTTCTAAGAGAGATAATCTTAGCAAGGGGAAATACTTAGAGATAAAAGCATATTTGCACTTATTCCACGAATCAATACTATTTCTAGGCAAAGAGGAAAACCAAGTTTTAGCACGATCTCTAAGTGAAAATGGAAATAGCTTCAATTTAACAATATCATTATCCGTATCCCTCTTCTTTTGCATATCACACAAATCAACAAAGTTGTTCAGATGGGTAGCGGCATCTTCACTAGGAAGGCCGGAAAATTGATCTTTCATGACAAGATTCAACAGAGCAGCATTGATCTCACAAGATTCAGCATCGGTAATAAGAGTAATCGAGTGCTAATAAAATCATTATGGTTGGTATTGGAGAAGTCACACAATTTGGTATTGTTCTGAGCCATAGTGACAAGCAAGCAATCCAACACACAAGCAAACAAGAAGCAAGCGAATGGTAAACACACTGCAAAAAGAAGGGCAAATAAAACGACAAGGGTGAAGTGGGGGAGAGAAAAATGAGAGGCAAATAAATGTAATGCAAAGGATAAGGGATTTGTGATAGGTACTTGGTATATGAATTTTGCGTAAGCCTCCCCGGCAACGGCGCGAGAAATTCTTCTTGCTACTTCTCGAGCTTGTGTTGTATTCCCTCGAAGAGGAAAGGGTGATGCGGCACACTAGCGTAAGTATTTCCCTCAGTTCTTGAGAACCAAGGTATCAATCCAGTAGGAGACCACGCGCGAGTCCCTTGCACCTGCACAAACAAATAAGAACTTCGCAGCCAACGCGATAAGGGGTTGTCAATCCCTTTACGGACACTTACGAAAGGGAGATCTGATAGATATGATAGTTTGATATTTTGGTATTTTTTGGATATAAGAACAAAAAGTAAAAACAACAAAGTAAAGTAGATTGTAGATTAATATGTTCAGAATAGACCCGAGGGCCATAGGTTTCACTAGTGGCTTCTCTCATGATAGAAGAATTATACGGTGGGTGAACAAATTACTGTCGAGCAATTGATAGAAAAGCGAATAATTATGAGAATATCTAGGCATGATCATTATATATAGGCATCTCGTCTGTGACAAGTAGACCGAAACGATTCTGCATCTACTACTATTACTCCACACATCGACCGCTATCCAGCATGCATCTAGAGTATTAAGTTCATAAGAACAGAGTAATGTTTTAAGCAAGATGACATGATGTAGAGGGATAAACTCAAGCAATATGATATAAACCCCATCTTTTTATCCTCGATGGCAACAATTCAATATGTGACTTGCTGCCCCTGCTGTCACTGGGAAAGGACACCGCAAGATTCAACCCAAAGCCAAGCACTTCTCCCATTGCAAGAACTATAGATCTAGTAGGCCAAACCAAACCGATAATTCGAAGAGACTTGCAAGGATATTATAATCATACATAAAAGAATTCATAAAAGAACCAAATATTTCTCATAGATAATCTTGATCATAAACCCACAATTCATCGGATCTTGACAAACACACCGAAAAAAGATTACATCGAATAGATCTCCTCGAAGACCGAGGAGAACTTGGTATTGAGATCCAAAAAGAGAGAAGAAGCCATCTAGATAATAACTATGGACCCCCAAGGTCTGTGGTAAACTACTCACAACTCATGGTGAGGCAATGGTGTTGATGTAGAAGCACTCCGTGGAAGATCCCCCCTCGGGCGGAGCTCCGGAACAGGCCCCAAGATGGGATCTCACGGGAACAGAAGGTAGTGGCGGTGGAATTAGGGTTTTCTCTATTGCCTCGATGTTTTTAGGGTATATGGGTATATATAGGAGGAAAGAGGGCATCGGGGGAGCCAAAGGGGGCCCACGAGGGTGGGGGGCACGCCATATAGGAGGGGGCGCGCCCTGGACCCTCGTGGCCGCCTCCTTCGTTCCCTCGCGTGTACTCCAAGTCTTCTGTGTTGATATCGTTCCAAAAATAACTCTCGCGAAGGTTTCATTCCGTTTGGACTCCGTTTGATATTCCTTTTCTGCGAAACCTTGAAATAGGCACAAAAAAACAGCAATCTGCACTGGCCTTTGGGTTAATAGGTTAGTCCCAAAAATAATATAAAAGTGTATGATAAAGCCCATTAAACATCCAAAACATCATATATAATAGCATGGAACAATCAAAAAATATAGATACGTTGGAGACGTATCAGCACCCCCCATGAAACTCCACCCCTCTCGATCTCATCGACGCCCATGAGCTCTGTCATGGCTATCGCAAAAGCTTGGATGCGTTCTCCAAGATCCTCGACGGTCACCTTGGCCGAACCAAAGGCCTTAGAATGGGCAAGTTCCGTTCCAACGGCAAGGACCGATCCAAGCTTGACGACTGGTTCCTATCCCCCGCCCTAGATCAGCTCGAGGAGCTCACTTTTGATGATGGGCATGTGCGCTCGCTGCCAACGTCCGCACTCTGCCTCGCGCCCACGCAGCGCGTCGCCAAGTTCAGGAACTGCCATCTCACCCCCTGTCAGGGATATTACTACCAGATATAAACCGCCCAGGAGGGGCTGGTTTATGCCTATCGAGATTACTTTTACTAAAGCCCAGCAGAGCATGGAGCAAGACACTTTAGCCCAGGAAGCTTAGAGCCCAAGTGTTAGGGCCCATGATTTGTAAACCGCCATACTGCGTGTAACTTGTGATGTAAGATAGGAAGGATAGAGACCGAGTTGGACCCGTTTATGAGCCGGCCTCGGGATTCTGTAAACCGGACCGGGCGTCACCTCGTGTATATAAAGGGACGACCCGGCGACGGTTCAAGGGACAGAGAACAACAGCTCGAGACACAGGCAAAGCGGATTCGCTCCCTGGTCATCGAAACCCTAGCAATATCACACCAAACTAGACGTAGGCTTTTACCTTCATCGAAGGGGCTGAACTAGTATAAAAACCTTGTGTCCTTGTCCGCTTTAACCCCTTTAAGATAACCCGTAGCGATGGCCTCATGACTAACTCTTTTTGCTAGGACATCTGCCATGACAAAACCACGACAGTTGGCGCCCATCGTGGGGTCATCGCACGATGGTTTCGA
The DNA here is from genome assembly GCA_902687465.1 of Secale cereale. Lineage (NCBI taxonomy): Eukaryota > Viridiplantae > Streptophyta > Magnoliopsida > Poales > Poaceae > Secale > Secale cereale. Next base: position 171,607,831 of record LR738715.1, read on the forward strand.
GTTCTTGAAGGGCAGCTTTGAAGGAATCAAGGGATACACAGTGGGCCAGATGACTAAGAGTCGACGCGGCAAGATCTACATCGATGATGCAGGCTGGGGCCCCGAGGCCGATTCAATCGAATACGGGTACCGGGTCCCCTTTGGCGGCATCCACGTTTTCATTGGCAAGATCGGCGAACCAAGCCCTGAGCCGGACCTCTTCCCCAACATCGTCGAGCCGGCTCAGCGTGCGAGATCTGCCCGGATTCGGCCCGCCGTGAAGCGCGTCTTCATCGGAGCAGTTCATGGAGTACAAGCTGAAGATGGATCGGACTCCGGCGGTGAGACTGTTGTCTATTCCGGCGATGAGTCGTCCTCTGGAGAGACAGAATCTTTATACCTGTTGCAGGATGGCCGGTCTAAGGGCTTTTCCGATGGTGATAGTATTCCGGACCCCCTTGATCCGCCGAACCGAGTTGTCGTCTTCATGGCCGGATCACAACCTATGCAATAGTCATCAACTACATCGGCGTTAACATCGGACAGGGCGGGAGCTAGGGATGGAGGTCCTGATCCATCGTCGACCGAAACTTTGTCCACCTTGGTCGATACTTTGACAGCATTGTTAATAGTAGAGGTAGCCCAGGCCAATAAGGAACAACATGATGCGGAAGTCGCTCGGGTGAAAAGCCGGATAGATCAAGCCAAATTGGACCTAGCTGCTGAGAAAACCAGGATGGCTGTGAACTAGGCTGAGCTGGATGCTCAGGCTTATCGACTCATGTTGGATCAGACCGCTTCACACGAGGTAATGAAGAGAAGGCAACGATCTCGCATGCCACCGGTTTACGAAGCAAGGAACCTTTTTAGCACGCCAGGAGCAGGAACCAGTAACCACCCGGAGGTAAACCGGGGAGGAGCGCCGGGCACAGGAGCGTCAGTCCAGCCGCAGGCGGCGGAGCCAACCCGCCAGGTTGTCCCATCACAGCATGTACCTACCCCTCCCGGTCATTACTCCAATCCATTGGACAACATAGTTGCCGCCACTTCACGACTGGGTGCCCTTCCCATTGAAGGAACGTCCCCCATAGCGGTGGAGGCACGGCGGGCCAGGGAGTTTCTGGAAATGGTGCTAACCCAACATCAAGCTTATTCTCACAGCCGTGAGAGGATTCACTCCACCCCTCGCCCAAGCCGGAGTTATACTAGGCACCTGGATGAACCGACTGTGTCAAGCAGCGCGCGAAGACGTAACCCGCCGCGGAGGGATGATCCGGCAGGGGGAGATGCGAATGCTCAGGACGTGGTGGATCAGGGCAGGCAACGCCGGGAGGCCGAGTTAGCAGCACAGTACAAAGCCCGTCAGCCGACGCCGGTTCGTCCTTCTACCTCAGTTGAATCGGGGGTTATGTCTAGCTCCTTGGGAGTGCCTTGTCTTACTCCCGCTTTACGCAACGTAAAACTGCCCAAGGATTTCAAGGGACCGCGCAAGGTGCCCAACTATACTGCGGACTTATCCCCTGAGACATGGGTTGAAAGCTATGAGATGGCAATGGAGATGCTGGACGTAGATGATGCAGCGTGCGCTAAATACTTCACTATAATGTTGGAGGGTATAGCTCGCACTTGGCTGAAAAGCTTGCCACCCAATTCCATCGGATCATGGGCTGAATTGCGCAGCCGGTTTATTAATAACTTCAAAGATACATGCAAACAGCCAATGTATATCGTTGATCTAGCTGCCTGTGTTCAGGGAGAGCATGAGTCAACAAGCCATTGGGTGCGTCGAGTGTCGGAGATCCTACATTCATCCAACAGCATCAACCCAGGCACAATAGTTATAACCTTGGAAGGCAACTACTGGTTTGAGCCTCTGAAACTGAAGTTGGGACGACTCAAACGTAATTGTGATGACATGGGGACGCTCATGGGCGCCTTGGTGAAATATACAGATTCAAATAGCGTAAAGTACCCAGATTCTGATGATGAGAAGTCAGGGAAAGCAAAGAAGAGTGGTAAAGCACCACAGCCTAACCCGGCGAATCAAGGATACATCGGTAAGTGTAAAGCGGATAGTAATTCGGATTTCGTGGCTAAGACCAATGCTCAGGAGAATGGCCAGCGCCGCAAGGGTAGACCGCCCCCACGGAATGGGAGGCCGCCTATCAATCTAGAATGCCAGATGAACATACCTTGCCCAAGGCACGGTACGGCAGAAAAACCAGCTACGCACCTCTAGAAGGACTGCTTTATTATGAAGGAAATCATGAACCGGTCCCAGTATGATCATGGACCGTTCGGCGGTTCAGGGCCTGGTTCTCACGGGCCGGTTTATCAAGGTGGTGGATCCGATTCAGGGTTCCAAGGTAACCAGAGTAATCACAGCAACTAGAACGGGCACAATCAGCATAACCAACAGCATGGCCAGGGTGGTTATAACAATCAGGGCAATCAACAGTAGCAGCAGTCCGGATATCAGAGTAATCCGAAACAGTTGAGTAATGGGCAATATCACGTCTTCACCACGAGCTTATGTAAACATGATCAGAAAGTTTACAAGAGGGCAGTACACTCTGTTGAACCGGCGGTGCCACGCTACCTGCGTTGGTCAGAACAGCCCATTGTGTGGAGTCGGGAGGATCATCCGCCCCGGGTTGATAATCCGGGTCAGCTAGCTTTAGTTGTGGCACCTCGGTTGGGGGGCTATAAGTTTACCAAAGTACTTATGGACGGAGGTAGCAGCATCAACATTTTATATTACGAGACTTTTCGACGCATGGGGCTGACAGATAAAAAGCTTCGGCAGTCAAACACAGTCTTTCATGGCGTGGTGCCCGGTAAATCAGCATATCCAGTTGGTAAGATAGACTTGGAGATCACTTTTGGAGATGAACATGATTCCAGATCTGAAACTTTGACCTTTGAAGTGGTAATGATCAAGAGCCCATATCACGCCCTGTTCGGGCGGCCGGTTTACGCTAAGTTCATGTCGAGGCCTTGTTATGTTTATCTACAACTCAAAATGCCGGGCCATAAGGGAACCATTACAGTCCATGGGAGCCGCAAGATTGCTTTGGAGTGCGAGGAAGGCGACGCAGCTTATGCTGAGGCGGTTTGTGCAACTAAGGAGCTAAAGTTTTATAAAGATAATGTTGATCCGGCAGATATGTCTCCGCTGAAAAAGCCAACCACGGAGCATGATCCGACCTTGAAGTTCAAATCGGCTGAAGAGACCAAGCAGGTTGATTTTGTTCCTGGCGATTCATCCAAGCAGTTCACCATTAGTGCTAACCTAGATCCAAAATAGGAAAGCGCGCTCATCGAGTTCATCCGTGAGAATCGGGACATTTTTGCATGGAAACCTTCTGACATGTCAGGTGTATCGAGGGAACTCGCTGAGCACACTCTCAACATTGATCCTAAGTTTAAACCGGTTAAACAATTTTTGCGCCGCTTCAATGAAGAGAGGCGCAAGGCTATTGGTGAAGAAGTGGTTGGGCTCTTGGCAGCAGGTTTTATAGTTGAGGTGTTTCATCCGGAATGGCTGGCTAATCCGGTGCTGGTGCTTAAGAAAATGGCACTTGGCGAATGTGTGTTGATTACACAGATCTGAACAAGGCTTGCCAAGCTGATCCTTTTGCCCTCCCCCGTATTGATCAGATCATTGATGCTACAGCGGGTTGCGAGCGCCTAAGTTTTTTGGACGCATATTCATGTTATCATCAGATCAAAATGGCAGTTAAGTACCAGGAGAAGACGGCCTTTATAACTCCGTTTGGAGCCTTCTGCTATGTATCTATGCCATTTGGGCTTAAGAGTGCCCAGGCGACCTATCAGCGTTGTGTGCAGAACTGTCTTCATGGACAGATTGGGCGGAATGTTCATGCGTATGTGGATGACATTGTGGTGAAATCCATAAAGGAGGAGACATTAATAACAGACTTGAAAGAAACCTTTGATAATCTCCGGGTTTACAAAATGATGCTCAATCCGGACAAATGTGTTTTTGGTGTTCCGGCAGGCAAGCTCCTGGGATTCTTGGTATCAAACAGGGGAATTGAAGCTAATCCGGAGAAGATTAAGGCAATTACATTCTTGGCTAAACTGGCGTGCATCAACGATGTACAACGCTTGGCGGGCCGCATTGCGGCGCTCAGCCAGTTTATCAGCCGTTTGGGGGAGAAGGCCATCCCACTTTATCAGATGATGAAAAAGACAGATCGCTTTATCTAGAGTGATGTTGCTGATGCTGCGTTCGAAGATTTGAAGAAGCAATTGGCAGAACCGCCAGTCCTTGCCGCGCCAGTTGATAATGAGCCGCTATTGTTATATGTGGCTGCTAACGCCCGAGCAGTAAGCGTTGCCATTGTGGTAGAGCGCAAGGAGGCAGGCAAAGAATACTCGGTTCAACGGCCGGTTTACTACATCAGCGAGGTGCTCATTGAATCAAAACAGAGATACCCGCATTGGCAGAAATTGGTGTATGGAGTCTTCATGGCAAACCGGAAGCTGAAGCAGTACTTTCAAGGTCATCCAATCACTGTGTTCAGTTCAGCTCCTCTGGGCGATATAATCCAGAACAGAGAAGCGACTGGTCGGGTTGCAAAGTGGGCCATTGAGCTTAGTCCTCACGGATTGAAATATGTGCCCCGTACTGCAATCAAATCCCAAGCACCGGTGGACTTCATCAACGATTGGACGGAGCTACAAGCACCAGAGGAGAAGCCGGATCACACGTATTGGACTATTTACTTTGATGGATCCAGGCAATTGGAGGGCTCGGGGGCTGGAGTCGTCTTAACTTCCCCACGAGGTGATAAGTTCTATTATGTCCTCCGTTAAATGTTCCCTTGTACTAACAATGCAGCTGAGTATGATGCTCTCCTCCATGGGCTGCGGATGGCTAAAGAGATGAATTTAAGCCGGGTTAAATGTTTCAGTGATTCGGACCTGGTGGCCCAACAGGTGTGTGGTAAGTGGGATTCCAAAGATCCACTTATGGCAACATATCGACGAGAGGTAGACTCTGTTGCTGGACATTTCAAGGGTTATCAAGTGGACCATATAGACCGGCGAAAGAATGAAGCGGCTGATGCGTTAAGCCGGCTAGGTTCTCAACGTAAACCGGTTCCACCCAATACCTTCCTGGATGTATTACATAATCCGTCAGTAAAGTTACCTTTAGAAGAGGACTTGGTCGTTCCTGATCCGGAGGCTCAATTGGTGGCGGCGCTTCATGTTATTCCGGATTGGACGCTCCCCTACCTGGCGTACATGAACCGAGGTGAGTTACCAGAGGACGAAGTCTTGGCTAGACAGATAGTCTGGCGTTCCAAGTCAATGACTATTGTCAATGGAGAACTACATTGCAGCGTCTCTGGGGCGTTTCAACGTTTTGTGTCGCCAGATGAAGGCCGTGATATTCTTAGAGAGATCCATGAAGGAGATTGTGGTCATCATGCCGGTTCAAAATCTTTGGTGGCTAAAGCTTTTCGTCATGGGTTCTACTGGTTGACGGCTCATGCTGACGCGGAGGACTTGGTCAGAAAATGTGATGCTTGCCAGAAATTCTCACGGCGCGCTCATATACCGGCTCATGAGTTGAGGATGATTCCAATTACTTGTCCGTTTGCGACTTGGGGGCTTGACATGGTCGGACCCTTCAAGAGATCCCCAGATAAGAAGACCCACCTTTTGGTGGCGGTGGATAAGTTTACCAAATGGGTTGAAGCGGAACCAGTCAGCAAGTGTGATGCAGCAACGTCGGTTCAGTTCATCAAAAAGGTGATTTTCCGGTTTGGCTTTTCACACAGTATTATAACTGATAATGGTACGAATCTATCCAAGGGGGCTGTGAAAGAGTTTTGTCAACGAGAACACATCCGCCTTGATGTATCATCAGTAGCTCACCCCCAGTCTAATGGTCAAGCTGAAAGAGCCAATCAAGAGATCTTGAGAGGCATTAAACCCCGGCTTATGGTCCCTTTGCAGAGGACACCGGGTTGTTGGGTGAAGGAATTACCCTCTGTGTTATGGAGCATCAACACTACACCTAACAGATCTACAGGGTACACGCCTTTCTTCATGGTATATGGAGCTGAAGCGGTCCTCCCTAGTGATATCCGTCATGATTCGCCGCGAGTGGCGGCTTACGTCGAAACTGATAACGAAAGGGCACGACAAGATGCATTAGACCGGCTGGATGAGGAACGGGGCACGGCAGCAGCTCGCTCGGCGATTTATCAACAAGATCTGCGCCGGTACCACAGTCGCTGGGTTAAAACCAGAACGTTTCAAGAAGGAGATTTGGTGCTCCGGCTCATCCAAGACCAGACAGACATGCACAAGTTATCCCTGCCTTGGGAAGGACCCTTTGTGGTCAGCAAGAACCTACACAACGGATCATACCACCTCGTTGACGTTCAAGAACATAAGGACTCACGTACTGCGGAGGAGGAGACCTGACGGCCGTGGAACATCGCTCTTCTTCGACCTTACTACACCTGAGCCATAGGCTCCACTTTATGTACATATATTTGCAATGTATATATTATGATCAATATAATAAATCGGCGTCCCTGATAAATCGGGGTATCATCCGCCTTTTTTTCAATAAGAGTTTGCCACATGGGGGCTTCTGTGTGCAAGGGAGTTCCTATGGCCTCTTAAACCGGCGGTCACGTCAAGGCCATCATAAGAGCGTAGCTCTGGTTGCTTCAGCAATCCCCACATGATGATGAGGAGCAAAAGAGAGTTTTGATGCCTAGCACAACTCAAACATAGGCCCCGATGAGCATAGCTCAAATGCTACCTCGGGGCTCCTGATGCATAGCACCAACGAGTTGACAACCCTTGTAGTAGGCTATCAAGCCATGGCTTGGAAGCCTGGTGTATACACCTAAAACCCCGGATTAGCCTGCCTGCATTAAGTAAGTCACTCCGCCCAGGTAAACCTAGTACGACCCGTCGAACATATACACAAGTCAATCTTTACAGACCCTGAACTTGGTAAAGTTAAATTGACGATCATCGAGTGTTTACACAAGTCAATCTTCACAGACCCTGAACTTGGTAACATTAACATTGATGATTTGGTTAAGGATTGAGGACCATCTTAACAGGCTTTGTGAAATGGTTAATGACAGTAGCCTGGCAGCTCATAAAAAGCCTCGAATTTGGAGCCTGGCAGCTCGTAAAAAGCCTCGACTACACGGTCTTATTACCCCAAAATTTCTTTTTGATTTTTACTAAAAAAAAATCAAGGTCATTGGTGTTTATCCAAGTCCATTGATTCAGGGAGTGGATGACTATAAGTTGCCACTACACCTGCGTTTACAGAACCTGGTCTGGTTTTGATTATAAAATCACCAGTACTATCTACAGTTAAATCGGAGTTTATCATAACCCGGTATGATTTCATCATGAACCGGCAAAATGATCAAGGGAGTCATCAATACTTACAAACTTGGATCATTATCTTTGCTACCGACTATTGATTAAGGTTAATCGTGACACACTTAATCACATGTATGACATATGATTTATATTTTATATACAGTTCCGGTTATAAACCTAGACCATGTGTTTGGGCATCATGACCCGTCCGACGATAAACTGCCAGGATGCTTTAAAATTTGTTTTATGCAGAAGCAGGTGGAATAAACCGTCAAAGGCATTATAAGCAAGAAATAATTATGCAGTTGCCAATTGAAGCAATCTCATACAAGGGACAGTGCGCGACAACATAAAGTATTTCGGCTACCCTATTACAAAGCGCTGGAGAGCCCAGAAGAATATCAGTTTTTTCCTAAAGTACTGGGCCATAAAATTTAAACCGGCACCGGCTTAGGACTCTGCGTCAGCTTGGTGTGAAGGTTGTGGATCGGCTCGCTCTGGTTCTTCGACGATCTCTTCCAGCTGCTAGAAGTTAGTGGTTGTCCAATCAATCTTGGTCAGCGCTCAGAAAATAACTTCATCGTTCACGAGTTCAGACGGATCAATTTGAGCGAAAGTGTGCTTACGGACGGGCGGAATAAGACTTTCAATCTCATAAGCCGGAGGGTCGGCCCGCACGTTCTCAGTGCCGTATCCCGGATGATAACGAGACAGATCAGCCTCATCACACAGTTTGCTGGCCAGAGGCCGCATTTCCTTCGTCAGAGCGCGCAAATCATTGTCTCCGAAAGCTGATTCGTCCTCCTTCATGCTGGGATAGCCATTCATTGCTTTCTCCGGATCAAAGTCAGGCACCCAAGCTTTCGCTCGAGTTAGGGCCATCAGAGCATCGGCCCATGCAGAAGATTTCTTCAGTTCTACAAGGCGGGCAGGTAGAATGGATAATTTTTTCAAAGTACCCTGGATTGTTGTGGCAGTCGGTTTATTGTGCGAGGCAGCACAGACAATCCTCTGGGCATCGGAATATAGCTGGTCTACCAGAGTATATGCGGCCTTCAACTTTCTTCGAATATCATTGGCAAGATGAGCAATGCGTTTTCCTGCATCAAAAAGTATGAGTTAAGCCAGAAAGGTGCAGGACTGCAGTATTCAGGGCTATGATAACAACACTTACCAAAAATAGCAGTTGTCGTGGCATTAATCTGCTGCTTTAATCCGGACAATTCTTCTGTCACCGGATTAAGAGCAGCCTCCGCATCAGTTGCCCTCTTCTCCAAGATAGCTTTCTCAGCATCCCAATCTGACCGTTCCTTTTCAAAGTCTTTCTTCAGCTTTTCTATGTTTGCTAAAGCAAGTGTCAGCTCGTCTTTGACTTTGATAGCAGCAGTTTCTTGAAACTTCAAAGTATCCCGGAGCTCGGTTACTTCAGAGGTTTTCCGGTTTAAGTCAGTCTGCCAAAAGAAAAGCACATTATATATTTATGAGACATTTTTTCAGAAAAGTCCCAAGCACATAACAAGGTATACACTTGACACTTGGGGGCTAATGTGTATTTGCAGTTAAACAGACCTTTCTCAGTCAAGTCCCAAGCACATAACAAGTTATGCACTTGACACTTGGGGCCTAATGCGACATTGTTCAGAACATAATACAAGTTGAAGTCCCAGTTCATCCTAAAGGAGTAAACCGGCCCTTGGGGACTACACATGTGAAAAGCAAACTATCTACTAGATCTACTAAAGTCTCGGTTCACCCTAAAGGGCTAAACCGGCACTTGAGGGCTACGATGGAGTAAAGACATGTTACAAGAAATAAGCAGGAATAGAGTACAAGTCAAAAAGCAGAAAGGTTACCTCATAGCGCTCCTTCATCATATTTACCAAGCCGGCTTCATGATCACGGCTGGTGTACAACCGGTTTAGATAGCCGGAATGGAGTTCTTCGGCGCTGAGCTGAGCATAACTGGACAAATCAGTACTCCATTTTCCTTTGTCCTTGCTGGGAACTTCATCCTTGGCAGTATGCTTGGACAAAGCGACAGGCTCACCAGGAGTAGTATAGCCAGTCCCAGTGATTTCAACATCTTCAGTTGAAGCGGCCGTTTGCTTAGCCGGACTAGCAGGAGCAGTGCTGGCTTGGGCAGGATTGGCCGATTCAAGGTCACGATCCATTGGATCACTCCCCTGATCAACAAAGACTTCGTGATCCATGGGAGAAGGATCATCATGCAGAATATCAGCATTGTCTTCAGAGGGTTCAGCAAATTCAGGGTCTTTTGCCGGTTCAAGAATTGTGTTATCGCCTGCCGGTTTATTTTGCTTAGTCTTTTTGCTAGGACTGGGTTTACCGTGAAAGTTAAAAGATGGCGAAAATCAGAAGAGCCAAGACAGAAGTTAAACCGGCCAAGTGAAAAACAACTTACCCAGGAACAGTCTTGAGGGGAGGAATCTGCGTGGCTGTTGATTTGCCAGAAGATGAATGAGGAGTTTCATGATAATTCAAATCAGACGGATTAAGAGGTTGTCGAATAAGACCTGCTTTGGGATAAAGAGCGTCTGGAGTGTGTAAAACCTCGGAACGACGCCTCCGAGCTGGAGTGTGCGATAATCCGGTAGATTCAATAGCGTGACGGCTATGCCGTGTGGTGCGGCGAGCTTCATGTTGCTGTTTCTTCAAAATAAAGTTCGGATCCAAATAAGCGAAAGGATGAGAAAACTATACTTTCCGGCTTGTTCGACGAATTTTTGGTAGCGACAGTGGTTCTGAACCGGAAGAAAGAGTAATTACCTCAACATCATCCGCTTTGCTGCTTTCAGCGCGTCCCTGGGTACAGTCATTGTTAATAAAATGCAAATAAAGAAAAGTCAAAGAAGTCAAGAGAATCAGGTAGTACCTCAGAGGCCGGTTCATCATCTTTCGGGTTGGATCCAGACGCGCCAGTGGTTTTCTTTTTGACGGCTTTCTTAATAGCCTTGGTTTTTTGGCGAGGCACCTTCGCCGGTTTATCCTGGGCCTTCCTCTTCCAGAATGGATCATTAGCCTGTTGAAGAAATGAAGACATTCAAAAGACGAGTACTGAAGACGGATTAAAACAAAGCAAAGCAATATGAAAGAAATTTTTACCGATGGCGGTTTGTTGAGCGCACAGAAGGGAGCCAATCTGGTTTGACTGCAAGCTTCTATAGGTTCATTCAGCAGTTTCTTGACAGATTCGTTGATCTCATTTTCTGATAACATCGCCTTTGTATGGCGCAAAGGATCTTTGGGATTCCCAGTATACTCACACATTAAACCGGAACGCCGGCTTAGCGGGAGAATACTCCAAGAAATCCAGCAGCGGACAAAGTCAACCCCTGTTAAACCATTGGCCATAAAAGCCCTGAGCTTTGAGAGCTGAGGAGCGTAACGAAGTCGTTCCTAGGCACTTAGCTGCTGTGGAAAAGGGTGGTTCTCCGAAAGACGGTGGGAGCAATAACCCGGCAACGGATTCTCATCTTCCGGGGAAGTATCTAGGCAGTAGAACCAAGTCTGATTCCACTCTTTTGGATGGTTGTGGAGACTGGCATGAGGAAAACTAACTTCCTTTCTTTTCTGAATAGACATCCCGCCAAGTTCAGTGTTTGGACCGTCATGAAGTTTTGTGCGACAGTTTAGATGAAAGAAATCCCGGAACAACTCAACTGACGGCTCCTCTTGCAGATAAGCTTCACAACAGACTTGGAAGTTGCAAATGTTTGACACAGAGTTGGGACCAATATCTTGCAGATGAAGTTGGAAATTGGCTAGCACATCACGGAAGAACTTCGACCCGGGAGGATTGAATCCCCGGGCTAAGTGATCAAGAAAGACGACAACTTCTCCCTCTTTGGGCTCTGGAGGGCATTCTGGTCTGGGGACCCTCCAGTGAAGGACATTTTTTGGGCCTAAAGCGCCAATTTCGGCCAGTTTCTCTAAGTTCTCCTCAATAACCCGGGATTGGACCCAGTTGCAGGATGTAAACTGCTTGGCTTGAGTGGCCATTTTTGAAGGGAAAGTCTGAAAATATAATGAAGAGCCGGTTTATGATCTAAGCAAGCTTAAATCGGCAGCATCTAGAAAGGTACTTGTCTAACGGCGGTTTAGGCAGGGGCCTAATGGTATCTACCAGTTTATAATATCTGAAACAGCTAAACCGCCAACAAGAGTATACAAGATACATATATGAAGTTATGAAGAAACAATTTTCACACGGGCAGCAATGAAAAAATGGATCTACAGCATGCTGGAAATTTGGAGATATTCAGTTTATATTCAACAGACGTGACGAAAGCTCTAGCAGATGCAATCTAAACTAGTATTATCGGGAGAAATAAGAGTATACTAATGAAGCGGGATTACTGCTACGACGGGGAGACAAGAAGACTAGATCTACATTGATTCATGGGGCCGTGAGGAAGAACTATGAAGAACAGCGCCTACCCGCAAGCTCGTATGAAGAAACCCTAAACAAGATCTATGTGCGGGATAAGGAGAAGACGTACCCGAGTCGACGGGTGTGGAGAAGCTCCGGTGAGTTTCTGAACCAATCAAGTTGATGCAGCGGCCAAAACTCGACGAGGATGCGGAGCTTGATGGCGGCGGCGGAGCTTGAGCACGAACGGGCGCGAGGAAGAAGAAGAGACAAAGGAGCAAGGGGGGAAAAGGAGATACCCCTCTGCCCTATTTATAAGCTGCAAAATGAAACGACAGGCATGGGAATCAAGGAGCCAAAAAAGCGGATATGGCAAGATACTGTTGCCTCGATCTTCGGAGCCTTTAATGAATAAAAGATAAAAAACAGGTACAAGTGTTAAGTGGGCAAATGACGTCACGACGGTTTAATGCGATCTGTGAAGATGACGTCACGCCGGTTTATGAAGCACTGGAAGTTGCGGAAGGGGAAATCTTTACAAGACGTTGATAATTGACATGAATAGGTTCAAATCAATCTGGGGCCTAATGTCAGGGATATTACTACCAGATATAAACTGAAGGAAATATGCCCTAGAAGCAATAATAAAGATGTTATTTGTATTTCCTTATATCATGATAAATGTCTTTTATTCATGCTAGAATTGTATTAACCGGAAACTTAGTACATGTGTGGATAGATAGACAAAACAGTATGTCCCTAGTATGCCTCTACTAGACTAGCTCATTGATCAAAGATGGTTATGTTTCCTAGCCATGGACATGAGTTGTCATTTGATCAACGGGATCACATCATTAGGAGAATGATGTGATGGACAAGACCCATCCGTTAGCATAGCACTATGATCGTTTAGTTTAACTGCTATTGCTTTCTTCATGACTTATACATGTTCCTATGACTATGAGATTATGCAACTCCCGAATACCGTAGGAACACCTTGTGTGCTATCAAACGTCACAACGTAACTGGGTGATCATAAAGATGCTCTACAGGTGTCTCCGAAAGTATTCGTGGTGTTGGCATAGATCAAGATTAGGATTTGTCACTCCGAGCGTCGGAGAGGTATCTCTGGGCCCTCTCGGTAACACACATCACAATAAGCCTTGCAAGCAAAAGACTAATGAGTTAGTCACGAGATGATGTGTTACGGAACGAGTAAAGAGACTTGCCGGCAACGAGATTGAACTAGGTATAAAGATACCGACGATCGAATCTCGGGCAAGTAACATACCGTTTGACAAAAGGAACAACGTATGTTGTTATGCGGTTCTGACCGATAAAAGATCTTCGTAGAATATGTAGGAGCCAATATGAACATCCAGGTTCCGCTATTGGTTATTGACCAGAGATGAGTCTCGGTCATGTCTACATAGTTCTCGAACCCGTAGGGTCCGCACGCTTAACGTTTGATGACGATCGGTATTATGAGTTTTTGAGTATTGATGTACCGAAGGTAGTTCGGAGTCCCGGATGAGATCACGGACATGATGAGGAGTCTCGGAATGTCCGAGACATAAAGATTGATATATTGGACGGCTATATTCGGACACCGGAAGTATACCGGAAAAGTTTCGGATTTATCGGGAATGCCGGAGGGGGTTACGGGAACCCCCTACGAGAGGGGATGGTCCATAGTGGGCCTAAAGGGTGAGAGAGAGGCAGCCCATAGGGCTGGCCGGCGCCCCCACCTAGGAATCCTAGTTGGACTAGGATTGGGGGGGCGCCACCTCTCCTAATCCTTTCCCCCTTCTTCCTTCCGGTGAATCCTACTAGGAATAGGATTGCAATCCTATTCCTAGTAGGAGTCCCCTCCCTAGCCGCACCATAGGAGTTGGCCGGCCCCTCCTCCCTTGCTCCTTTATATACGGGGGCAGGGGGGCACCCAAAGACACACAAGTTGAATTGTTTTAGCCGTGTGCGGTGCCCCCCTCCACAGAATCACACCTCGGTCGTACCGTCGCGAAGCTTAGGAGAAGCCCTGCGCCGGTGAACACATCATATCCGTCACCACGCCGTCGTGCTGACGAAACTCTCCCGTGAAGCTCAACTGGATCAAGAGCTCGTGGGACGTCATCAAGCTGAACGTGTGCTGAACGCGGAGGTGTCGTACGTTCGGTGCTTGATCGGTTGGATCGCGAAGAAGTTCGACAACATCAACCGCGTCACTTGACGCTTCCGCTCCCGGTCTACGAGGGTACGTAGACACACTCTCTCCTCTCGTTGCTATGCATCTGGTAGATAGATCTTGCGTGATCGTAGGAAAATTTTAAAATACTACGTTCCCCAACATAAACCGCCCAGGAGGGGCCGGTTTATGCCTATCGAGATTACTTTTACTAAAGCCCAGCAGAGCATGGAGCAAAACGCTTTAGCCCAGGAAGCTTAGAGCCCAAGTGTTAGGGCCCATGATTTGTAAACCGCCATACTGTGTGTAACTTGTGATGTAAGATAGGAAGGATAGAGACCGAGCCGAACACGTTTATGAGCCGGCCTTGGGATTCTGTAAACCGGACCGGGCGTCACCTCGTGTATATAAAGGGACGACCCGACGACGGTTCAAGGGACAGAGAACAACAGCTCGAGACACAGGCAAAGCGGATTTGCTCCCTGGTCATCGAAACCCTAGCAATATCACACCAAACTAGAAGTAGGCTTTTACCTTCATCGAAGGGGCCGAACTAGTATAAAAACCTTGTGTCCCTGTCCGCTTTAACCCCTTTAAGCTAACCCGTAGCGATGGCCTCACGACTAAGTCCTTTTGCTAGGACATCTGCCGTGACAAAACCACGACACCCCCTTAATGACGCGCCCGCTCTTATTCTACCACAAATAGAGCACCTCGAGCTTGTCGTCGTCTACCTCTCAAACGGTGACATGGAGTGCCTACTCTGTGGCTGTACTGCACTCGAGTACCTTTGTCTTCAGGCGATCAATGGGTTGAGTACCTTCCACATCACCTCCATGACTCTCCGGACTATTTATGTGTGTTGCTGGTGCGACAGGAAGACATCACAAGATGTGTACCACGGTATGGTCATTGAGGACACACGTGCACTTGAGAGATTACTTGTAGTTGATCAAGAAGGTCCAACAAGAATCAATGTCATTTATGCGTCGAAATTGACAGTGATGGGCTACTCGTCTGACAAATACTCCGAACTTGTTATTGGATCCAAAACCGTTCAGGTACAACAGGCGCCTTCTACCTCCCCTTCTACAAATTAACATTATTTCTAATTTTGAAGATCTTTGTTCGTCTGTCATTCAGAAAATGATTCCGACAAGCTTGACCCCGAAACTGCGCACAGTGAAGGTCTTGGCACTAGAATCTATCGCCCCCAACCTGGAGCAAGTTGTCAGTTTCTTGAGATGCTTACCGTGCCTGGAGAAGCTATATATCGATGTGATGTTCCTTTCCTGTTAAATGTTAACCATAAGGGAGTTCAATTTGTGACACCTTTTTCCAAGTTTATAATGACAATGTACTACGATTTCTGAAGGATTCTTTTGGAGGATTTTAGTACATACATGTCCCCCCCATATTGGTTGCTTGATCCATATGGTTACAATCCATATGCATTTCTCCTTTGGATACATCTGTACTAGTTTTCTTAGGGAACTTTTTATCCACTCCAACCTCTTGTGAAGATCAAAGATGGCATGTTAATGCCCGTGTTAATCATGTCAGATCGAAGATGGCATATTAATGCATTTTATAATTTTCACGCCAAAAGCTTACACCCCTACGCCTACATAATTGAAGGAGGGGTACATTTCCCCTTCCCCTTTATATTGACGGTTATTTAGAGCATGGTTAATAATATAGCGATCAGTGGATATAACATGATGTCATGTCATCTATAGTCAATGTAATTACTAACATGTATAATAATGGGCTACAACGAAGTACTATTTTTTATCACATGATCCACTATACACTCTAATATATAGTTTGTTAAAGTTTGTGTTACCGCCAGCCGTAAATCTACAGTCCGCTTCTCTTTTTTCTCATCCATATTTTAATTCCTTTTTTGACGATCATAATATTTTAAGTCTTACAGTCCGCCTACATCATTTTATTATATTTGCTCTTAAACTCTCGGAATTTAGTAAATTGGCTAGGTTGACCCGTTCCTAGACCCCATTCTAGCGTTTGGTACACAGATGGAATGAGAACCGACTAGTTCCCGCGGACCGAATATACCTCCCAGATGCGGAACGCGCTCGTACCTCGAAATCGAGCGGACCACATGGAACCGGTTGTTCTTCTCGCACCCCCGCAACTCTACCCTTCTTCCTCTCTCACACGACCGGCGGCAGGTAGCAACAGGCGGCGCTGGATTGAGGGCACCTAGCGACGGCGACGAATGGAGGCGAGCGGCTGCGGATGGCGGCGAGCGGCAGAGCAGCGCCGTAGATCCGTACCAGAGATGTACGCGCAGCTCCTGTACGGCCTCGTGCGCCGCGAGATGGCTGCGCCGGATGGCGACGAGCGGCGACGTCGATCTGTAGTACGCGCAGCTGTGCGGCCTCGTGCACCGCGCGGACGTGCTCCGCATCGATGCGGTCTTTGTGGCCAGATTTCTCCAGTCTTGTGTCGGCGCCCAGCGAGCTTCCCATCGAGTGCGCCGGCGATTGGGTCTCAGGGCTCCTACGCATGGCCTGTACTGGCGGCCAGAGAGCTCCCTCCAATTCAACTTTGTTTGTCTTGATGAGATTAGCGTTTTGACTGTTGGTTGACTGAAATCCAATCAGTGTGTGCAGCGCTCTTATATGATCCAGCGTCATCTTGGCATATGTGTGTGCCAATGCATTAAGTGGTTTTTGGTCGACTGAAATCCAGTTCAAAGTTCAATATATTGTCCATAATCACAAGCAAACAAGTGAAGAGATGAACAAATTCATTCAATTCCATCTCTGAAACCAAACACTAAAATGTAACCATTCCATTCCTTAGAATTGTCTATACCAAACACACGGACGGAACCGACCCGTTACGGTGGAATGGAACCATGACATTCCATTCCACTTCGTTCCCGAACCAAACACACCCTAAGAAAACAAGAACCACTCTCCCCACAGCTCCCCTCGTTCCACCGGCCCCGACCTCGACCACTCTTCTGCTTCTGCAAGTCTTCCAATCCACCAGCCTCTCCGGCGCGAAACCCTAGCCCCCTGAGCCACCCCCCGTCGAGGCCGCTGGCGGATGGCGAAGGCGTGACCGGCGCGGACAGCACCCCGTTCCCGCCCTCAGCCCCGCATCTGATGTTCCTCTCCCGCATCGTCCTGCGCGACCTGGACTCCATCGACTCCCCCGCCTCCATGGCGACCTCGAAGAAGGTGGTGACGCGCGATGAGTGGGAGCGCAAGCTCCGCGACGTCAAGATCCGCAAGGAGGACATGAACCGCCTCGTCATGAATTTCCTCGTCACCGAGGGCTTCGTTGACGCCGCCGACAAGTTCCGCGTCGAGTCCGGCACCCAACGTACTGCTCGCCTAGCCGCCACACGAGCCGAGCCTCACCATCCCTCGTGATACTCGAGGTCTGTGGACACTGAATTGGCGTTTCTGCGGTTTTGTTTGCAGCGGACATCGACCTGGCGACCATCACGGATCGGATGGAGGTGAAAAAAGCGGTCCAGTCAGGGAATGTTCAGGAGGCAATCGAGAAGATCAACGATCTCAACCCCACGGTTCGGTTCTGTCGCCTCGCATTTTTAGTTTGGATTTGGAAATTGGATTATCAGGAAAGTTAGGATGGATGAGGACGATGGTCCTGCTGTTCTGATATTTTGCTGTATATATGAGCACCTTGTGGTAGCTGACAATGCGAACAATCTGGAAATATGCCAGGCAATTTGAATTGACTAATATTTTGAGCTAGAAACTTATTGCTCTTTAGATTACTAGTCTTTGTTTTAATTTTTGGATACAGCTAACTGTACAAAGAAGAGAAGGGAGCTTCCAACTGAACAGATTGCACAATTCTCTCCTATATATAACCCTAAAACTGTATGCCAGTTTCATAGTTGGAAGTTGGAAGTTGGAAGTTGGAACTTAGAACCTGGTATGTTAAGCGGAACAATTGCAATCAGACCATCATATGGCATCGCATTGATTAGTTGTAAACTTTGGGTTCACCATTGTGTTAACCCAATGCTGGTGAGTGATGAGGTGGTAACCGATTTCTCATCTTTTCATAAATACCTGTAGCACAGTGGAGCAAAGTGTTAACCCAATAATGTGTGAGTTATGAGGTTTCTCTTTGAACCATGTTTGTTTTTTCATTAGAAGTTAGCTCTTTTTCTACATGCAACTTAGATATGTGTGTACCAGAAATTAAATCTTTGGTTGGTAGCCAGAAAACCGTTCCTGCTCTGTTTCTGTGTCGAGTATGTTGCTATTTTGTGTATACTTCTGAGGGAAGTCCTGTGTGGTAATATAAAGCCGGTTTACGGTTTTTATTGTGCACTTTTCACAATAGGGCGTGGCTGCAACCATGTGAATATTTTCAAGCTATTACCCTATAAAGCCTTTACTAGGTTTTGACTTCTGACCCTGAATTTTGATGTGCAGATTCTGGATACAAATCCCGAATTATACTTCCATCTACAGCAGCAAAAGCTAATAGAGTTGATTCGTGTGGGGAAAATAAATGAAGCTTTGGAGTTTGCTCAAGAAGAACTCGCACCAAGAGGCGAAGAAAATGTGAGTTATATAGATATCTTGTGTCTCTGTTACTTCTGTTAGGACTCAAGAGTCAAACCAATACATATCAATCATAACACACTATATTTCTTGGCAATACCACTGATTTTAAAACCATGCTGTGATGTTACTTTTCGTTTGTCATTGTTGCAGCAAACCTTTCTTGAGGAAATAGAGAAAACTGTAGCACTTTTGGTTTTTGAAGATGTAAAAAATTGCCCATATGGTGAACTATTGGACGTTTCTCAGCGCTTAAAGACGGCAAGTGAAGTTAATGCTGCCATTCTTACAAGCCAAAGTCATGAGAAAGGTCAGTAGCACGAGGATGTGAATGTTGTGATGCTTATTTTTTTTTTTGTTTATCTGTTTCATGATTTAGTGACCGAGGCGTACCTGCATCCATGTGACATACTCCCTCCTTTCCGATATATTAGGCCCATCTTACAAATCACATCAATCAGGGAGGACCTAGTTAAATGCTAGATGCATGACCCTCTCACTCCATGCATTGGTTGATTCTACATTGAGAACCAAAATCTGTTAGAATTGAATGTAGGGATAGCTATATTTGCCTATTCCCAACAACAACAAGCCTTACAAGACTAACAAACCAGAAGGGAGGGAGTATGAAGTGAACTGATATCGGGTATCTTATATTAAATATGTAGTGATCTAAACGCTCTTATATTTCTTTACGGAGCGAGTACCTTTTTTGTAAAAGAATATGAAACTAACAAGTGTATTCCTGTCCTATCTAGAACAATGAATGGAAACAAGATGCATTTATTCTCATTTTATACCTCAAAGCAAAGCTAGTACTGAATTTTATCAGAATGTTACATAACTACTCCCTCTGTTCCTAAATATAAGTCTTTTTAGAGATTTCAATACGGACTACATACAGAGCAAAATGAGTGAATCTACATTCTAAAATATGTCTATATTCATCCGTATGTAGTCCGTATTGAAATCTCTAAAAAGACTATATTTAGGAACGGAGGAAGTACACACAAATGTAAGCAGACATGGCCATGCTCAATACTGGTGACGCTTAAGCTGATCATGCATGACTGGTGATATAAATAGTGAATACTGATAAGCATGAGCCAATTTATTGCAAAGGGGGTGCTGCTTGAAAATCATTTTGAGAATGTGCCATTGAAAAACAATAGTATGAATTTCAAGGTTAATGGAGTGAAAGTTTTGCCTTTTGTGTTTGGGCTCTTTCAAACTTGCTTTCATCGAAGGTCCTTGATCCTTATGTTTGTTGCATATAACAGATCCAAAGCTGCCCAGTCTGTTGAAGATGTTGATTTGGACTCAAAACCAGCTGAACGAAAAGGCAGCATATCCCCGAATCAATAACTTGTCCACCGCCGCACTGGAAGATCCAGCTATATGAGCTGCTGCGCCCGAAGTGTTCGAGTGTTGACTATGGAGCTTAGGCACCAGCAGCAGCCATGTCTGCCTGTACACTATCTGTCGTAGGTCTGTTACTTGTTCGTTTCATCAGTGTTCTAGCTTAATGCAAAAAA
>LR738715.1:171627990-171815579 GCA_902687465.1 Secale cereale
TAATGCAAAAAAAAAAAAAAAAAAAACATCAGATAGATAATCCTGCTCTCTCCTGTTGTATAGGTTGTTCTCGTCATTTTGTTTTGTTTTGAAAACAGAGATAAATGTTGCATTTGATTGTTGTTTACAAACTATGTGTTGTTGGACTATTGGAGATAATGTGTTTCACACCATTCATGTGTTCTGCTGGAATGATGCGAAGCAAGGCATCAAAGTTCAGCTTGCCTACTGTACAGAAGAATGGCAGTGTTATTAATGTTATTAGTGTAAGTGAAAAATCATACATTTTCAAACCAAGGGATTACTAGTCAAGTCTCTTTACCAAAAACCGTTGAAAAATCAGACGTCGTGCATTTTCAAACCGAGGGAGTTGTCTTATTTGAAACAAGTTTTGGACAGTTCGTAGGGTGCTGCGATCCTCACTGCCGTCCTCTACGGAGAGCTACACGCAGCCGCCACCATGCATGCCGACGCCATTGCCACTGCTCATCCATGAGGACCAAGCCCCCGACCTTCTCGGTCACCACGGCGTCCCAGCTCCACGACGCCATCGACCGCCTCCTCCCGCTGCTCCGCGCCGACGCCGCCCACGCCCCGGCCGCGCGCGCGCTCGCCGCGGCCGCCGCCTCGCTCCCGCCCTCCACGCTGCTCTCCAACCGCCTTCTCCACCTCCTCTCCTCCAACGCCGCCTCCCTCCCCGACGCCCTCGCCCTCCTCTCCTCCACCCCGAGCCCCGACTGCTGCTCCTACAACACCCTCATCGCCGCGCTCTCCCGCTCGCCGCGCCACCTCGCCTCCGCGCGCGCGCTGTTCGACCGAATGCCCCACAGGGACCACTTCTCCTGGTCCGCCATCGTCTCCGCCTACTCCCGCCACGGCCGTCCCCTCGACGCGCTCGCGCTCTACCGCCGGATGCAGGAGGACCCCGGGAACGCCGGCGCCGACAACCAGTTCACCGCGTCCAGCGCGCTCGCCGCGGCCACCGCCGCCCGGTGCGCCCGCGCGGGCAGGGAGCTGCACTGCCACGTGGCCAGGACAGGGATCGGCGCGGGCGACGCCGTCATGTGGAGCGCGCTCGTGGACATGTACGCCAAGTGTGGCCGGTTGGACGACGCAAGGAGGGTGTTCGACGGGATGCCGGTCCGGGACGTTGTCTCCTGGACGGCGATGGTGGAGAGGTACTTCGACGCGGGGCGTGGCGGGGAGGGATTCAGGCTGTTCCTGCAGATGCTGAGGGCCGGAGGTGTTCGACCGAATGAGTTCACCTACGCGGGGGTTCTGCGTGCCTGCGCAGAGCTCGCCGTCGAGAGCCTCGGGAGGCAGGTGCATGGCCGAATGTCAAAGGGCAGCATCGGAGACTCGTGCTTTGCAGAGAGCGCGCTCCTGCACATGTACTCCAAGTGCGGGGACATGGCCAGTGTGGCGCGTGTATTCGAGGGGATGCCGAAGGCGGACCTGGTGTCGTGGACGGCGATGATCTCTGGCTATGCGCAGAATGGTCAGCCAGAGGAGGCGTTGCGCTACTTCGACATCTTCTTAAAGTCAGGAATTAGGCCTGATCATGTCACATTCGTAGGTGTTCTCTCTGCCTGTGCTCATGCTGGTCTGGTCGACAAAGGTCTGGAGGTCTTCCATTCGATAGAGGATAAGTATGGCATTGCACACACCGCCGATCATTATGCTTGCGTGATCGATCTACTCAGCCGATCAGGCCAGTTTGAACGGGCAGAGGAGATGATCAACAAGATGGCTGTCAAGCCTAACAAGTTCCTGTGGGCATCCTTGCTTGGTGGCTGCCGGATTCACAAGAATGTCCGCTTAGCTAGGCGGGCCGCGGAAGCATTGTTCGAAATAGAACCTGAAAATCCTGCGACGTATGTCACTCTAGCTAATATTTATGCATCGGTCGGTCTGTTTGATGAAGTTGAGGGTGTAAGAAAGATCATGGATGCAAAGGGCATAACGAAAATGCCGGCCTCAAGTTGGATTGAAGTTGGGAGAAGAGTGCACGTATTTCTGGTCGGTGATAAGTCGCATCCTCGAGCTGAAGAAATATATGCGCTTCTGAAGAAGCTGTATGGGAAAATGAGGGAAGAAGGGTATGTGGCGGACACCGGATTTGTTCTCCATGACGTCGAAGATGAGCAAAAGGAGCATGACATTGGCTACCACAGCGAACGACTTGCTGTTGCATTTGGGATCATTGTTACTCCTGAGGGTTCCCCT
Source organism: Secale cereale (assembly GCA_902687465.1). Taxonomy (NCBI): domain Eukaryota; kingdom Viridiplantae; phylum Streptophyta; class Magnoliopsida; order Poales; family Poaceae; genus Secale; species Secale cereale. The sequence continues at coordinate 171,630,217 of LR738715.1, forward strand.
ATCAAGATTTTCAAGAATCTGCGGATCTGTGGGGACTGTCACACTGCTATTAAGCTCATATCGCGGATTGCTCAGAGAGAGATCACCGTAAGGGACTCAAATATATTCCATCACTTCAAGAACGGGGGTTGTTCTTGCAGAGACTATTGGTGATCTATGCTGCATATGTGGACAGGCTTCACTTCTGATTATCCTTTTTTTTTCATGGCTAAAGTCGATGTGCAGCATCTATTGATTTAGCAGCCGGTGTCACATGGGATTATTGCAATGCCAGGCCCCAAGAGATTGTCCTTATCAAGCTGCTATTAGGGAAATGGCCTACAAATTTTATAGCTCCGATACCTTGGACAATTTTTCTGCTCTGTTCAAAGGTTAAGTTATATACTTACATGTTTGCTTTCTTGTATGAACATATCTTGTAAAGATGAGCATTTTGTACAACTGGTTTGCTAGAAATGATCAACCAACAAAACCCCCTGTCTTTGTTTGGCAAATCAGAAGGAATCATAAAGTTGGATTTAATTTCAGAATTGTGGATGCTCTAAATTTCCCATATGCAATGTTTCCCTCTTACACGAGCATGCTACCCACAATTATCAGTACATCAGTGAATAACATGATGCTTTGAAACAGGTTTAACTCTCATGGTACTCATTTCATACAAAACCGAACCACCAAAGTATAAAAAAATCACTAGAAGAATTGCAAGAGAAACCCAATTGTAAGTCTTTTCTTGAAAACTTGGCGAGGAGGGTAGCTCTCAGTTTAGGCTATACAATGCATTGCCTCCATGAATATGGAATCTGAAAGTACAGAAAGCTGATTTTTACAGTAACCATAACCATCACACATTCTTATATTTGTATCTCATTGCGCAACCAATGTAAACCAGCAAATTTACAAAGCTGATCCCTGCCATCAACCAAAATAACCGGTCAAGATGGCCTTCATTCAAATTATCTGGGATCCATCCTGCATCTCCTCCTTGAGTTGTAAGGTATGACACCAAGGTCAATATGATCGAGCTTAAATAGCTTCCCACCGTGACCGTAACAAGTGCCAATGCAGCACATAAGCTCCTCATGGCATCTGGGGCCTGACCGTAGAAGAACTCGACTTGACCTATAGCGGTGAAAACCTCGGCAGCACCAGCAAAGCAATACTGTGGTATTTGCCAAAGAATGCTCATTGGAACAGCAACATTCTCATGGATAAGGCCTTCAGTCCTGGCAATCTCTAAGCGCTTCAACTCAACAAGAGCTGCAGATACCATTGTCAGAATGGACAGGGCTAATCCAATGCCCATTCGCTGTAGCTCAGAGAAACCCTTTTCCCTTCCAGTGAACTTTCTAGCTATGGGTATGAGGACACGGTCATAAATTGCAATCCAGATCATGACACTGATTCCATTGAAAGTAAATAGGGATGCAGGAGGAATATCAAAAGATCCAACCCGTTTGTCAAGAACCATTCCCTGCTCCACAAATACGGAGCTCTGAGCAAATACCGCGCTGAATATGATAGTAGTCGCCCAAACTGGGAACATTCTTACTAGGATCTTCAGTTCTTCCACCTGGGTGACTGTGCATAGCCTCCATGGGTTTGCAAAAAGGTCACTCTTGGCATCAGTAGATGAGATGATGGCAGCCTTGTCAAGGAATCTATACAAAAGGGAAACAGATGAAAAGTTTTAATAGTCATACAACAAAGTACTGTAGTTAACACAAAAGCTACCTACAGGAGTACTACACCGGGAGAAAGACGAGTATCACATTGAAAAAACAATAGTCCATCCTTATCCTGAAACTATATCAGACTGAGCACACCAGTAGTGTTTTTTTTTTGAGGAACACGCTAGTAGTGCTGATTGTACTCCTATTGTACTATGTATCCAGTACCCACCATTACCCAGGGCCAAACATTTTGGCATACATGCCCCCTATCCATATTCCTTTTGTTGCATTTAGGTATTCATCTTCTGGGAACCTCAAATTGAAACCTTACTAAAGATTGTGACACACTTCAGTGTCTACATTGGTAGTGTAAGTAACCTGTGTTGTTTCATAAATACATCGACAGATGACCCTAAAAGTAAAGCAAAGATGCAGGATAATGACTATTACTCAAGTTCACTTGTGTGCTCCAGCTTCCGGCTTCCCTCTATTGCTGACACTTGACCATCAACTTCATACAGAAGAGAAGCATCGAGTGGCAATTCGATATGCCACTTACGGAATGCTGCGACAACAACCTGGCACACTCTTGTAATTGGACTCCCACCGGGTTTCTGAAATCTATACATATTTGAGGCTGAAAAGAAGCTTGCAATAGCCAATGCCATAAATACAGTAGGAATGGCAAATCCTATTCCCCAACCTGAGTTATCTTGTATCCAAACAATAACAGTGCCTGATAAGAGTGCACCGACATTTATGCAGAAATAGAACCAATTGAAGAAGGAACCCTGCTTTACTCTCTCTGTCGGATCACTGTCATCAAATTGATCCGCTCCAAAGGATGACACACAAGGTTTAATGCCTCCAGTTCCTAGGGCAATCATATAGAGACCCAGGAAAAATATGCCATTCTGAAGTAGGCTTGGTTCTGGACAGACAGATCCTAAACATGAAGGTGGTTGAAGTGCTGGAAGTGATGCTGAAATCGTTAAACCAGCCAGACCCTTCAGTAAAAAGGGCGACACATGATTAAAATGGATGATTGAAGATATTGAGACGGACGGATAGATGGTTCATTAGAATAAACCCGAATATAACAAAACCCACATGCTCATTATAGTTGTTCAAAAATAAAATATCTTTTGTATTCAAACATTCAAGTACATGGATTTATATACCAGGATGGAGCATTATGGAACTAAGGAAGAAGAAAAAAGTTCAGGTTGCTTTATCTTGTACTTACAATGAAATAAATTGACGAGAAAACAGCAATAGTCCAGTACTTTCCCCAATAAGAATCTGCTAGGATGGCTCCAACGAGGGTAGTCAGATAGCATGTCCCTTGCCAAGTGATAACATTTCTTGCAGCTTCAAGATTGCCTTGATGAAGCTTTATTTTCAGATAAGTAACTAGGTTTGTTGCGATTCCATAGTAGGCCAGACGCTCGCAACACTCGGTTCCTGTCACCAGACTAGCATCATTGGAAATTGCCAAACATTATGCACAAAAGTCTCAAAAATGTTTTATACCATATGATCAATAGTTTTTAGGATAGTTAAAATTGTTTCGTACCATTTACCTCTAGATAAAGGTTTCTTGAAGCGGCAAGATATAAACTGGCATACTATTATTACTAACAAGCAGTACCCAATAGGTTAAATATTTAATCATTCATAAAAAATGGATTGAGGGATGTGCTAACTAAGCAAAATAGCTCACTACTACAGTAATGATCTGTTATGAGATTGCAAGGCGCTCTTGAGCAAAATTTGGTGCGATATGGCACTCAATTTGGCACAGAGAAGCAATTTGGTACTCAATTTGATTTTTTTCTGCGAAACATTTGCAAGAATACAGCTATGGCCAGTGCCAGCCGAATTGGATGAAACAGCGCAAACTGTGTACAGAGGCTCCTATATATGTCACCTAATTACCTAGGATGAAGAAGCAGGCTCGCCAGTTGCCCGTGGTGCGCCTTGTCGCAGGACGGCCTTTGATGTCAACGGATCCATCACCTGTGTAAAGACTCGCATCCTGCTAATTAAGAAATGGCAGTACTCAGACCAAACCACCCAAGGACATACTGAGAAATCGGTACTACCAAGTTGCATCCCATGATTTTCCCAGCATGAACAAATAGCAATATTACTGCTGGGCATTTGAAAACAGTGCCGCGAGCCAGTCAAGTTTTCAGCATCACTGAAGCTGGACCTCAGGCCATGGCTCCCATTCCTCATCTCGCTGCCTGTCTCCAGTTTCAGTTTGAACCCAAGAGGGTGAAGGATTTGTCAAATTGCTCTCCTCATTCAAGAGATAAGAAGAGGGTGACTAGGATGAGCTCTGGTCTGCCTGTGGCTCTGTGTAACGAAAATTCAGAGAAGAAGAGGGGAAAAACAGTAATAAAATTTATACCAGGGAAGGAAGGAGGAGCGGCTCGTGATCCCCGTCCCCTTGGACCAGCAATCTCCTCTCTTCTGCCGCGTCCATGGAGACGGAGGGTCCCCGTCGCGGAGATCGAATCCGCAGGAGCAAATCAAGAAACTGGGTAGAGGGAGGGAGGGCAGTATTGTAGGCGTATTCGGGCTGGGTTTGACCGCCGAGTCCTGCCTGACTCGTGCAGGTTTAGAGCTACTAGCCTACTACTAGTACTACTTTTCTGATGAGGGAGCTTTGAGCTACTGTACTACTCCCTCCGTCTAATAATATAAGAATGTTTTTGACACTATACTAGTGTCAAAAACGTTCTTATATTATGGGACAGAGGAAGTAGTTTTTTTGTTTTGAGATTTTTTTATTTCTTTAGAGTATGTACAACTAAGAGTGCCACGTAGGATAAATAATGAGGCGAAGGAGAAAGTCTTATTTAAGAAGATAGGAGATGATCTCTAAGCACAATTTGTCTCATCATATTTTTAGGAACAACTAATTATTTAAGATGCAAAACTTAAGATAAGACTATCTTATCAACCATTGTACATGCCCTTATACAATTTTGTGTGGATAACGCTAACGTTCACACGGGTGGTGAGAGCCAAACCTGCCCACGCGCTTTATAACACACAGACTGCGCCACGTCACCATATGCATGCATGTGGTAATTTTTTTGGATTTTTAGTTTTTAAAATGTTTTATTTCTTAAATGAAAAATCCAATTGAAGATCTGTTTTCACCATTAAATCTATCGCGACAAGATCTTCGAAACTACATCTCATATCAATATGTTTCGACGACTTTTTTTCGGGTTAAAAGTTGCCATGTCTATTGTACATGAATTGCCATGGTGTTTACACTGAAGTTGCCATGATATGTTTCAGCTCTTTTCTTTTACATATAAAAGTAAAATTTGACATATTATAAAACAGAGAATTAAGAAAGTAGACTTGCTATGAACCATAAACTAAAATTGCCATGATACATGCACTTAAAATTGTCATGGTTCATACAAAAAATAACTTTCATGGTCAAAATACTGGAATTGTCATAATCAAAATACTAAAATTGCCATGCTCTACAAACTAAAATTGCCACATGATAATTTTAGTTTAAGCACTATGACAACTACAGTGTAAACATCATAGCAACTTTTGGGCAAAAAAATAAATTCGTCGAAACATATCAACATGGAGTCTAGTTTTGAAGATCTCGTCGAGACGGATATAATGGTGAAACAAAAAACATTCCTGCTGATGTCATTTGTTCACATGTGACAAAATGAGTGGTATTAAAGGCGTGTGGACAATGTACAAGATGCCACATGTGTGGGCGTTAGTTTTTCCTTTTGTTTTTTTATGAGGTGATTGGTTGATGCGTGGCTTGGACCTTTTTTTTTAGGGATGTGCGTGGCTTGGACCTGGGCATGGTACGATTGTGTTTGTTTGGTTAAGGCCGCATGCCCATGTAGCCATGTAGGTCATATGCAGCTAGTCCTGGCCATGGGCAGCCCGACCCGAACGGCCCGGCCCGAAAAAGCTCAACCCGACCCGACCCGACGCTGCTCCAGGGCCGGGCCCGAGCGTAGATTTTGAGCCCGAAGACAAGGTCGGGCCGGGCTCGTTGTTTTTGCTGTTTACTGAAGAGGCCTGGCCCGAGGCCCGATGTATTTTTTGCAGTGATGGGCCGGGCTTGGGCCTGAAAAGTAGACCCGACGGCCGGGCCGGGCCGGGCTCGGGCCTGAGTTTTCTACCTCGGGCTTGGTCAGGCCCGGCCCGAAGCCCAGCCCAGCCCGGAGGATGGCCAGGTCTATATGCAGCCCATGAACCAAGCCAGTAGCTCACCCGAAAAGATTGCCGGATTGCCCTCACATGTGGTTAGGCTTAGGCATGTCTCATGATATACATATGTAATACCTGTAAACATTCTCAATGATCAATAAAAGCCTAGCTACTTTGCTAAAAAACATATCAAAATAAACCCAAAGAGATTGTCCTTCCCGGTTCTGTTATTAGGGAAATGCCCTCCAAATTTGTGGCTGCTACTACCTTTGCACAATGTATCTTCTCTTTTGAAATACTCCCTCCGTCCGGAAATACTTGTCATCAAAATGAATAAAAGGGGATGTATCTAGATGTATTTTAGTTCTAGATACATCCTTTTTTGTTCATTTTGATGACAAGTATTTTCGGACGGAGGGAGTATTAAATTGTGTGGATCTCTCTTTTCCATTACCATATCTACTAAATATGGACATTTTTTAAGCAGATGTTGGTTTGCAAGAAATGGTAAAACAACAGCAATAGAGAATTTATACTGTATATCTTTGATTTTTGGTTCTGGGGCTTATCAATTTCTCATTTCAAGTGTTAGCTCTTACATGCACGTGCAATGCATAATTTTATGTACAACATGTCTTTTCGGACCGCTTTAAGAAAAACACGACCTTTTGAACAGAAAAATATTAAATATGCATGCACAAAATTATCTTCTATAACTTTGGTGTTACAAATTTCATACAAAACACAATCACCAAAGTAATTTGTCTAAAATACATCACCAGAAGAGAAGAATTGAAGTATTTTTCTTGAGGACTTGCTGAGAGGGGCGGCTCATGTGATGTCTTGGTCTATTCAATGCACAGCTTCCATGACTATTGGAATCTGAAATTACAAGGACTGATTCCACAGCAGGTATGATATGACCAGCTCACGTTTTTTTGGGAGATAAACCATCACACATTCTTATATTTGTATTTCATCGCACAACTGATGTAAACCAGCAAATTCACAAAGCTGATGCCTGCAATCAACCAAAAGAACCGGTCAAGATGGCCTTCATTCAGGTTATCCGGGATCCATCCAGGATCTCCCCCCTGAGTTGTAACGTACGACACCAAGCTCAATATGAGCGAGCTTAAATAGCTCCCTGCTGAGACCGTGACGAGCGAAAATGCAGTACATAAACTCCTCATGGCATCTGGTGCCTGATCGTACGAAAACTCAAGCAGACCTATATTAGTGAAAACCTCGGCAGCGCCAACAAGGAAATACTGCGGTATTTGCCAAAGAATGCTCATTGGAACCGCAGACTTCTCATGGATTAAACCTTCAGACGTCGCAATCTCTAAGCGCTTCAACTCAACAAAAGCTGCAGACACCATTGCAGCAATGGACAGCACCAATCCAATGCCAATCCGTTGTAGCTCCGAGAAACCCTTTTCCCTTCCAGTGAATTTTCTGGCTATAGGTATGAGAACACGGTCGTAAAGAGGAACCCAGATCATGACACTGATTACGTCAAAGCTCGAGAGGGACGCAGGAGGAACATTGAAAGACCCGACCCGCTTGTCGAGAACCATTCCCTGCTCTAGGAACATGGAAGAGTTCTGAGCGTACACCGCATTGAATATGATAGTAGTCGCCCAGACCGGGAACATTCTTACTAGGATCTTCAGTTCTTCCACCTGGGTGACTGTGCATAGCCTCCATGGGTTTGTAATGAGGTCACTCTTGGCATCAGTAGATGAGATGATGGCAGCCTTGTCAAGGAATCTGTACAAGAAAAATTGATGAAATGTTGTAATAGTTATTATACAACAAAGATAGGAATTGCCTACAGAAACAATACACTGGACAAAAGGAAGTGACAGTCTATTCACATTTTATACTTGTAAGTCAAACGTCCGAGAAGGACTCATGAACATGTGTTGCAATATATTTAATCTGCCACATGAGATATATCATTATTGATACCCATGCTCTACTCATACTACTTTTGTTGCATATATTTAGTTTGCACAAACATCAAGTTGAAACCTTACTGAAGGACCTTTCCGAAAATTAGCCTTACTGAAGGTTGTGTCCCAATTCAGTGTCTTCATTAATACTGCAAGTACCTCTTGTTGTTGCATTAATACATTGACATAAAAGTAAGGCAATGATGCAGCATAAGGAAGATATTTACTCAAGTTCACTTGTGTGCTCCAGCTTTCTGCTTCCCTCTATTGCTGAATTTTGACTATCAACTTCATATAAAAGAGCAGTGTCATGTGGCAATTCGACATGCCACTTACGGAATGCTGAGACAACTACCTGACACACTCTTGTAAGTGGACTCCCACCAGGTTTCTGAAATCTATACATATCTGAAGCTGAAAAGAAGCTTGCAATAGCCAATGCCATAAATACAGTAGGAATGGCAAATCCTATCCCCCAACCCGAGTTATCTTGTATCCAAACAATAACAGTGCCTGATATGAATGCACCGATATTTATGCAGAAATAGAACCAGTTGAAGAAGGAACCCTGCTTTACTCTCTCTGTCGGATCACTGTCATCAAATTGATCAGCCCCAAAGGATGACACACATGGTTTAATACCTCCAGTCCCTAGGGCAATCATATAGAGACCTAGGAAAAACGTGCCATTCTGAAGTAAGCTTGGTTCTGGACAAACAGTTCCTAAACATGAAGGTGGTTGAAGTGCTGGAAGTGATGCTGAAAGCGTTAAAACAGCCAGGCCCTTCAGGAAAAAAAGAATACATGATTAATATGGGTGATCGAAGACATTGAGATACATGGATCGATGGTTCACTAAAATCAAACTGTATATAACAAGACCGACATGTTCATTATATTTACTTAAACGTAAAAATATTTTAGCTTCAAATGTTAAACAACTCAGAAATTACCAGGTTGAATGTGCAACATTGTTCTATGCCAGTATGGAGCCTTATGGAACAAAGGAGGTAGACAAAAGTTTGGTCAACTTTATCTTGGTACTTACGATGAAATAAATTGATGAGAAAACAGCAATAGTCCAGTACTTTCCCCAATAAGAATCTGCTAGGATGGCCCCAATGAGGGGAGACAGATAGCATGTCCCTTGCCAAGTGGTAACATTTCTTGCAGCTTCAAGATTGCCTTGATGAAGCTTTATTTTGAGATAAGTGACTAGGTTTTTTGCAATTCCATAGTAGGCCAGACGCTCACAACACTCATTTCCTGTCACCAGACTAGCATCATTGGAACTTGCCAGAGCTCATAGCTGTATATACAAAATATGCACAAGGGTCCCCAAATGCTTTGTACCACATGGCCAATCGTGTGCTAGGCAAGCTAATACATATTCGTACCATATATCTCTAAATAAAGGATCTTATAATTTCTATTAATTCAAATTTCAAGAAGCTGGCATACTATTATACTGTACTAACTTACAGGCAGCACCAAATGTTTAAAATGTATAATCGTCCAGAAAAAAAAACATGTATTGGGGATGTGCTTACTAAGGAAAATAGCCCGCTGGTACAATAATGATTTGCTATGAGAAAGTAAGGAGTTTCTTCAGTGAACAAACACTTTGCCAAAATTTGTGTGAGACGCCATTCAACACGGATTTTAGTAAATCATGTAAAAGGCCGGCATAATGAAGCAATCTGGCACTCAAATTGATTATTCTTCAAAACTGCAACTATGGTCAGTGCTAGCCGAATTGGATCAAACGGTCTGAACCGTGTATGAACACCCCAGAATATATATTACCTAGGATGAAGACGCATGCTCGCCAATTGCCTGTGTCGCGCCTTGTTGCGGGACAGCCTTTGATGTCAACGGATCCATCACCTGTGTACTGACTTGCATCCTGCTAATTAAGAAATATCAGCACTCAGACTGAGTCTTAACCACCTAAGGACGTACTGAAAAAAGGGCACCAAGCTGCATCCCTTTATTTATACTACAAATAGAAGGGATTATATAGCGATTGCGTACAAAATTCTTGTGAGAAACCTTAACTCCAAGTCTCCAACTAAGGATCAAATTATTACTGGTACGCATTCGAGAAAGTGTTGTGCGTCAGTCAAATTTTCAGCATCACTCAGGAGATAGCATCGAATCCCCATCTCGCTGTGTCCAGTTTCAGTTTGGACCCAACCCAAGAGGACGAACATGATTTATCAGCTCACTCTTGTCTCTCAAGAAAAAAGAAGGGGGCGAGCAGATACATAGGAGAAAAGTTAAATTCTACAACTACCTAGGATGAACTGATCTCAAAAAAAAAAAAACTATTTAGGATGAACTTTATGTGCACTGCAAGGGAATTTCAGATAAGAAGAAGACAGAAGCAGTGAATTTTACCTGATCCCCATCCTCTTGGAGCAGTAATCTCGTCTCCTCTGCTGCGTCCATGGAGATGGAGGGGCTCCGTCGCGGAAACCGAATCAGCTAACCAACAAGTATTGTGCTGGGTTGACTGGAGGTGGAGAAGTGAGTGCTTATTGTGGTCTTTCGCTGTCAGGCCCTTGTTTATGTATCACCGTAGTGGGCGTACAACTCTGGAATGTCTCTGTCAGGCACTCCAGCACGCCATCCCCTTCCGCTGCTCCATCTCTGTCCTGTCCTGTTCTGTAAGATAGATACGTACATTTGTACAGTCTCAAACTTTGAAGTGTTATAACTGGAAGAAATAACCAAGGTTTGCGCAATGCAAAGCAGTAGCATTGTGACAAGATTGGGCGGAAGCAAAGGTAGTACAGTAGTATATCTGATGTATGAATGCTGAAAGCCTACTGTTATTATATGCTTTAATTAATCTATTTGATTTGACTGATTGATGAAACCGGGTTTCTTTACTTTGTGCCTACTAACTGAGGCATGTCAATGTCTTCCAATCCATCATTTGTTCTTCTACAGTTTATACAGTAAGCACGGGTCTACCACTAATGCAAAGCAGTAGCATTGTGATAGTTGTACAATTCATAGTACATAGCGGCAGTGCAATCGTCCAGCACTTTGCCTGCCTGCCTGCTTGCCTTCTTGCCAAGGCCCACTTACTTGGCCGGACGAGTCAGGCGGGCTGCAGTCCGTCGCCATTATTCGACTCCTTGATCTTCAGCAGCTCGTCGCAGATGATCCACGGGAAGCTCCAGAACCGCTTCTTCTCCCGCCGCCGGTGGTCGGGGTGATAGGTCACGCGGTACCACGCCGACGCCCTCCTCGACGCCTCTGCCTTCGGGCGGGACGTGAACCAGCCCCGCGCCTCCTTGTGCGGGCCCTCGACCGAGTCGATGATGCGGTCCTTCATCTCAAATTACCGCTTGTTGTCCTTCTTCAGGTACAGGAGCCTGTTCCGGATGTCGCCGGTCAGGATCTCGTCTTCGTGCTCGGCGCCGTAGTGGCCCATCAGGGTGGTCAGCTTCTCCGTGGGGCAAAATTTCGTGTTTTCAAGTTTATCCGGATCTGACCTGATTAGGTCTGTTTTTGTGATCTGATCCTTTTTCCTATCGTCGAGGGGTTCGACGGTAGGATTACATAACCTACTGTCAGGGCCTTCGGCGGTAGAGAACTAATCCACGTCATCACACTAAGGGCATGTATAATGGTTGATAAGGTAGTCTTATCTTAAATCTTGCATGTAATTTAGAGATGACAAAAAAGCATGTCTACAATGGGTCATCTCTTAGCCTTATCTTCAATAACTAGTTATTCCTAAAAACATGGTGAGACATATTATGCTAAGAGATCATCTCTTACCTTCTCTTAATTAAGAGAAGACAAGCCTTCTCTTATGATTTCTCTCTCCTCCACCTCATCATTTATCCTACGTGTCGTTGCTAAGCTAGAACCATTGTACATGCCCTAAACGGCCGCTGGTCCTGGTGGTAGCCTGTTTTATCCTACCCAGGGCCGTCTCCCGAAATTCCGGGCCCCGTTGCGAAAAGAAAAATGAGGCACTAACATTTAAAAGCATATACAATAACGCAAGCATAATAACCTAATTATGTAATTAAAATTTATGTTACTACATACAATGCTTAGAAAATTCTGAAGTATCAATGCGAAATACTAAAACCAATAAACTAACCTGATGCTCTATTGAAAAGTGTCATCCGTCTTCTGTTCCTTGAAATGAAATCTTCAATTACATCTTCATAATTAATCTTCTTCAAGACATCATTTTCAAGTGCTATTGTCGCCAAACCATTGAGTCTTTCTTGTGTCATAGTAGAACGCAAATAGGATTTCAACAACTTGAGTTTAGAGAAACTCATTTCCACAGTTGCAACAGTTACATGAATGGTTAACAAAATCCTGTACGCAATAATAGCATTAGGATAGAATGGGCGCTTCATCAGAATCTCAAGAATATCGACAGGGCCCATAGATTTCTTAACTAAATCCTGGATGAAAATTAACTCGTAAAACAATTCAGCTCCATCAATGTCTTTATGTTCTCCACTCTTAAGTGCATCCTCAAGATTAACACAAGCAACCAGCAAACTCTTATCATCCAAAGATTGCAGCCTATCTGAAGTAAATAAGAAACCAAAAGGTTTTTCATACCCTTAATATTGCTCAAACCTCCTAGTAAGTGAAACTATAGCTTGATCGACCACTTGCGGAAAATAATTGACTCTAAATGACTCCTTTGCAGATTGTGAAACAATAGATGCATTATCTGCGCACTCATCGAATTGTCTTCTTCTTTTGATTTTCCGCTTGGTGCGGAACTCTGGATGAATATCCATCTCAAGTGCAATTTCTTTTGCAGCTTCCAATGCTTTTAAAAATTCAGTTTCTCTATACTTCTTGAAAAAGGAAAGCAGACCTTGTATAGACTCAATTGCAATATCAATAAGCATGTCCTTTGATTGTAGCTGCTTGCTGATCAAATTAACAGCGGATAATACATCATACCAGATAATTATTGACACTAAAAATTCAAAACTACCAAGTTCATTTTCTGCCAATGATTGTGCTTCACTACTTGTTAACGGATACTTATCAGTCTGAGCCACTTGTAGTAAAGCCTCCCTTATTTCTGGCATTTGAATCCGTATGGCCTTAACACTCTCAACATGACTCCCAATGAGTAGATGACAATGACTTGACAGTCAACTTCTTTAAGTTATCTTTGAGAATTTTCCATCGTTTAGTCGAATTAGCAAATATTGTATAGATGCGTTGTATAACTCCAAAGAAGTCTGTTGCTTTACGGCAAGACTTCGCCATATCGCATAGTGCCAGATTTAGACTATGACAACCACAAGCTGGATAAAATGCCATTGGATTTTTTTTCCAGAAATTTATTTTGTACCCCTTTATTGTTTCCTTTCATATTTGACCCATTATCATAACCCCGTCCTCTCACATTGTCCACATCAAGGCTAAGATTATTCAACTCCTCTTCCAGAACATTAAATAAACCTTGCCCAGTGGTATCATTCACCTCCAAAAAGCCTAAGAAAGATTCTTCGATGCAAATAGAAGCAGAAGATGTATCTACATACCTAATTGTTAAAGACATTTGTTCTTGGTGGCTTGCATCAGGAGTACAATCAAGAATAACTGAGAAATATTTTGCTTCCTTTACCTTTTCAATGATTCTAGACCTGATGGCAGTAGCGAGCATATTTATTAACTCATTCTGTATAGAAGGGCCAAGGTAGTGATCACGAATTTTATCATTGGTGATGCGGTTAACAAACTCTTTGATAACTGGGTCAAATTCAGCCAACATTTCAATCAGTCCTAGGAAATTCCCATTGCTCTCTTGGTACAACTTGCTATTGCTTCCACGAAATGCTATATTATGTTCTGCAAGAAATTTTACAATCAACAAAATCCTAAGCAAAACTTTTCTCCAATGCTCCTTTTCTTTTTCAAGTTCTCGCTAAGCAACTTTATCAATTGTTTGATTCTTCTGCATCCTGAGACGGAAGTCATACCACGCAGTCATATTTGTGATATGCTCTCTACTTGATTCATGCTCTTTTAGTCTAGCCCCAAGATGAATCCAGTCACTTAAACCCTCATTTGCTAGTTGTCCTCTCACATGCCCCCTTTTTAATAATTTGCAACAGAAACAAAATGCTTTATCGAGGTCCCTGCTGTACACAAGCCACTCTTTGTCAAACTTTTCTCCATTTGAGAGAATTCTACTAAATGATAATGCAGAAAACCTTCTAGAGAACTTGTCATAAGGACCATACTCAATATCTTCTCTTTTAGGACCCTTTTGCAGCAAGATATCAATCTTTTTAGGATCAAGTCCACCCCAATTTCTGGGATCAAATATATCAGGCTGAACGGAATTATTCATGTCATCCGAAATATTAGGATCATGATCTTCATATGAAATATTGACACCATTACCTTCATCAATTTCCATAGCGGCAACCTCAACCTCTTGTGCATTATCACCATGACCATGATCACCTTCATGAATTTCGGGAGTGACAACCTCAACCTCTACTGCATCATCATCGTGACCATCATCAATATTACCATTTAGAGTATGATTTTTAGAAATAGTTTGGGGTACTTTCACAACATATTTATCAAGAGCACCCCTTTGAATTTGAGCATCTTCTTCTAATTTATGTTTCTTCTTACGCTTGAAGGCACCAGAATCATACTTTGTTCCAGAACTAGAATGCATGATTGTTTCTGTTTCAATGAAATATATACTCTTTCAATTTATCTGAACTGATGAGCTCACATGAAATATAGGCTTGTGACATGTATAGGTAGTTCGAGAAACTTACAATCAGAGAGAACCTTGATTTTGGACTTGGACGATAGTATGAGCAAGCACTGAAATTCTTGAACCTGTGACTACTTTTCTACTTTTGAACTTGAACGACTACACAAAAAAATGTTGCCAAGCATATTAACACAACTTTGTAATTTGGATCAAAAGTTCAAAACTAGAGAAAAGGGGAGAGCGTAGGGAGCAGGGAGGGCACCACACCGGCTGGTCTTCTGTTCCTGTTGGGAGGCACCGCGGAAGTGTCCGCCGACCGCCGGCGCGGCGGCGTCCCGTGCTCGAAAGTCGCGTGCAGTTCCTCTTCTACCCGTCGCCTCGCTGCAACCTGCTGCCTGCAATGCGATCTCTGCCGAGCAGCCAATTCAGTCGAAAGCAAAGGGCAGGCCTGGCGAAGGGGATATGGAAAGCCAAGCGATCAGGCAGGGAATAGGAGGCGGAAGTTATGGAACGTACTGCGCTGCGGCTATCGTTTCATCTACGATCGATCTATCTACCTCATCCACGCGATGATGGGCGCTCAAGACTTGTCCGGACCAGGCCCAAGAAGGCCTAAAACTGATTTTTTTCACACTATACATATATGTATATGGACCCTAGTTGGGGGACCTAGGATTTTGGGGGCCCTGTGCGAGCGCACAGCTCGCATAGGCCCTTGAATGGCCCTAATCCTACCGCCGGGGCCCCCGAGGGTAGGGTCTGGACACTTATATGCCACGGGCCAGCCGCCCCACCCCTTCTTCCCCATTTCGCCCCTCTCTCATCTCCTTCACTCCCTCCTTCGGATCTTCTTCGTTTCTTCACCATTTTTTGCGGATTGAGATGGCCCCAAAATGAGAAAAGTAAGCTCATCCGATCCGTCCAATTAGTTTTAGTCAAATAGCTTCCGATTCATCGCATTATTTGATTCAAATCACCGATATTTTTGAACCAGATTTAAATTTTTTGTACCCTAGGATTGTTCTTCGTTTCTTCACCGTTTTTCTGGATTGAGATGGCCTTGACACGAGAAAACTAAGCTCCTTCGATCCCTCCAATTAGTTTTAGTCAAATAGCTTCCGATTTGTCGCATTATTTGATTTAAATCACCCCTATTTTTGAACTAGATTTAATTTTTTGTACCCTAGGATTGTTTTAGGTTGATTCTAGATGTTCAATTGTGTTGGATATGAACTCTAATAACTAGCTGGAATGGTACTGTGAAGATGAACCCTAGTTCATATCTTAACCCTAGTTCATAGCTAGCTGGAGGAATTTGTTTTGATATGATGCATGATGTATAGTGGATGTTGTTTGAGGAAATATGCTTAAGATGAACCCTAGTTCATGTTTTTTGTTTTGAAAAAAAGATGATATGATGCATGTTGGATGGTTAACTCGTATGTTTGTTTTGCTATGATGCATGTTAATATGATGTGATGCATGATGTATAGTGGATGTTGTTGCAGAAAATTATATGAATGAATTAATCATGTGGACGTTATATATGTTTATGCTTATGCTTATGTTAGTTGAATATGATACGATTGGTCAATGTGATATGATGGATTGAAAGGATTGATTAACTAGTTTGAAGATGAAGCCTAGTTCATGTTCATAGTATTTTTTTCACAATTGTTGAATATGATATGATTGGTGTTAGTTGAACGATTTAATATGATATGATGATTATATGTTGATAACAAAATGTTATTGTTTCAGGAGGCCCCCCATTGGTCTGGCGATCGACACTAATTACACTATGCTTGACCCAGCATTCGACAATGGCCATCGCGCCCGTTACATCGAGAACGGAGTGGTAAATAACAATGATCAATATCTTGCATCAAAATTTTGCCTTCCCAAAAGTTTGTTACTAACTATTTTCCTGTGCACATTGACAGATGCTTCCGCCATTACGTATGAGGGGCCACACCAAGGTCTCTGAGATGAAGTACGAAAACCGCTACGAGCCGTATTACAGGAGAGCCAGGCTATTGGGTTTCGTGCTCCAGTTCATGCGTACGCCGCCGGCGCTTGTCCACACGGCTCTCACAGCGTTGGTGGACCATTGGCAGCCTGAGACGCACTCTTTCTATCTCCCATGTGGCGAGATGATGGTGACGCTCGAGGACTTCGCCATGATCATGGCCCTACCGATCAAGGGACATGTTCACATTGGGCGCGTGGATAGGAAGAATTGGCCGGACAGGGTTACCGCCCTCATCGGCGACTGCCCTACCATCAAGAGTAACCGAACGTCCGGTGTACCACTGCCCTGGCTCCTAATCCACCGGGACGATGCCCGCAAGATGCGGATCCGAGGACCGTGGAGCAGTACACGAGGGCCTACCCGTGGTTTCTTATCACGGAGGTGGTCTTTCCAGACTTCTCAGGGGACAACGCCCTATGGATGTACCTGGACTTCCTGGCCGACTAGGATGTAGGGTACAACTGGGGGTCCGCCGGGCTCGCGTACCTCTACCGTTCGATAAGACATCATATATCTCACGTATGTATGTGCTGCTTTAAATTGTGTCATATGATCATCAATTGTTGATTGTAGCTGGATGACGCAACGCAGAGGACCGAGAAAACATCTGGGATGTGTGGGTGTGTCTGGGCCCTCTCGATTTGGAGTTGGGAGTGACTTCCGGTTGGTTGTCCTGAGAAACTGCAACAGAGTGGACGGAGTATGGCGAAGATGGTGACAATGCTCGTTACCCTACCGTCGCCTACTCTTGGGACGCGGTTAAAGTCTTCTCAGGCAAGGGCAGTGCATTGTACAAGGCCTTCACCAACGAGCTGGACAACCTGACATCTTTTTAGGTATACCAACGAGCGAGCTAGTTTTTAATGTAGCCACTTTCATGGTTGCTAAACAGTCTTTCTATAGGTTAACTGGTGGCCGTACCACGATAGAGCTTGGGGGTTCGAGCTGATTGAGATGTGCGAACGGGACCGCCTTCTCTTCCGGTGCATTGTCCCGATGATATGCGTGTACGCCATCAAATGGCACCTACCACAACGCGTGGCCACACAATTTGGCGTATTGCAGCACACACCGCCGACATGACACTGACGGTTATGACCTTCATAGGTATGGGCTGCCATCTCTTTTACCGTGCTTTCGTTAAGTTTCACGTTCTTATTGTCTTTTGTGTTTTCTTGTTTGTTATGCCCTGTGCAGGAAGGGCAGGCAGTACTCTCAGTGGATAGTGGACTAGGCCAAAGAGCACAAGTCTTTTGTGACAATGTGGGACGTGAGGACGTTCCGCAAAGACCAGGAGAGGCCAGCCATTTCCTAGAATATGTATGAGAGGCACATGAATTGGTGTGATGATGGCATCAAGTTTCGTCTGCGTATGAGGCCACGGTGGACAGAAGCGGACATGGTATCACTGCAGGAGGCAGAGGACTCTGAGGATGACGCATACAAGAGAAACCTGTTGGGGAACGTAGTATTTTAAAATTTTCCTACGATCACGCAAGATCTATCTACTAGATGCATAGCAACGAGAGGGAAGAGTGTGTCTACGTACCCTCGTAGACCGGAAGCGGAAGCGTCAAGTGACGCGGTTGATGTAGTCGAACTTCTTCGCGATTCAACCGATCAAGCACCGAACGTACGGCACCTCCGCGTTCAGCACACGTTCAGCTTGATGACGTCCCACGAGCTCTTGATCCAGTTGAGCTTCACGGGAGAGTTTCGTCAGCACGACGGCGTGGTGACGGATATGATGTATTCACCGGCGCAGGGCTTCGCCTAAGCTCCGCGACGGTATGACCGAGGTGTGTTTCTATGGAGGGGGGCACCGCACACGGCTGGAACAATTAAACTTGTGTGTCCTTGGGTGCCCCCCTGCCCCCGTATATAAAGGAGCAAGGGGGGAGGCCGGCCGGTCCTTGTTTGGTGCGGCTAGGGTTGCAATCCTACTAGGAATAGGATTGCAATCCTATTCCTAGTAGGAATCACCAAAAGAAGGAAGAGAGGGAAAGGAAAAAGGAGAGGTGGCGCCTCCCCCAATCCTAGTCCAACTAGGAACCCTAGGTGGGGCGCTGGCCAGCCCTATGGGCTGCCTCTCTCTTTCCCTTAAGGCCCACTATGGACCATCCCCCCTCGTAGGGGGTTCCGGTAACCCCCTCCGGCAATCCCGTTAAATTCGAAACTTTTCCGGAACACTTCCGGTGTCCGAATATAGTCGTCCAATATATCAATCTGTATGTCTCGGACATTCCGAGACTCCTCGTCATGTCTGTGATCTCATCCGGGACTCCGAACTACCTTCGGTACATCAAAACTCATAAACTCATAATACCGATCGTCATCAAACGTTAAGCGTGCGGACCCTACGGGTTCGAGAACTATGTAGACATGACCGAGACTCATCTCCGGTCAATAACCAATAGCGGAACCTGGATGTTCATATTGGCTCCTACATATTCTACGAAGATCTTTTATCGGTCAAAACCGCATAACAACATACGTTGTTCCTTTTGTCATCGGTATGTTACTTGCCCGAGATTCGATCATCGGTATCTCTATACCTAGTTTAATCTCGTTACCGGCAAGTCTCTTTACTCGTTCCGTAACACATCATCTCGTGACTAACTCATTAGTCTTTTGCTTGCAAGGCTTATTGTGATGTGTGTTACCGAGAGGGCCCAGAGATACCTCTCCGACACTCGGAGTGACAAATCCTAATCTTGATCTATGCCAACACCACGAATACTTTCGGAGACACCTGTAGAGCATCTTTATGATCACACAGTTATGTTGTGACGTTTGATAGCACACAAGGTGTTCCTACGGTATTCGGGAGTTGCATAATCTCATAGTCATAGGAACATGTATAAGTCATGAAGATAGCAATAGCAGTAAAACTAAACGATCATAGTGCTATGCTAACGGATGGGTCTTGTCCATCACATCATTCTCCTAATGATGTGATCCCGTTGATCAAATGACAACTCATGTCTATGGCTAGGAAACATAACCATCTTTGATCAATGAGCTAGTCTAGTAGAGGCATACTAGGGACATACTGTTTTGTCTATGTATCCACACATGTACTAAGTTTCCGGTTAATACAATTTTAGCATGAATAAAAGACATTTATCATGATATAAGGAAATACAAATAACATCTTTATTATTGCCTCTAGGGGATATTTCCTTCAGTCTCCCACTTGAATTAGAGTCAATAATCTAGATTACAAAGTGATGATCCTCACACCCATGGTGTCTTGGTGCTGATCATGTTTTGCCCGTGGAAGAGGCTTAGTCAACGGGTCTGCAACATTCAGATCCGTATGTATTTTGCAAATCTCTATGTCTCCCTCCTTGACTAGATCGCGGATGGAATTGAAGCGTCTTTTGATGTGCTTTGTTCTCTTGTGAAACCTTGATTCCTTTGCCAAGGCTATGGCTCCAGTGTTGTCACAAAAGATTTTCATTGGACCCGATGCACTAGGTATTACACCTAGATCGGATATGAACTCCTTCATCCAGACTCCTTCATTTGCTGCTTCTGAAGCAGCTATGTATTCCGCTTCACACGTAGATCCCGCCACGACGCTCTGCTTGGAACTGCACCAACTGACAGCTCCACCGTTCAATAAAAATACATATCCGGTTTGTGACTTTGAGTCATCCGGATCAGTGTCAAAGCTAGAATCGACGTAACCGTTTACGACGAGCTCTTTGTCACCTCCATACATGAGAAACATATCCTTTGTTCTTTTCAGATACTTTAGGATGTTTTTGACCGCTGTCCAGTGATCCACTCCTCGATTACTTTGGTACCTCCCTGCTAGACTTATAGCAAGGCACACATCAGGTCTGGTACACAGCATTGCATACATGATAGATCCTATGGCTGAGGCATAGGGAATGACTTTCATTTTCTCTCTATCTTCTGCAGTGGTCGGGCATTGAGTCTTACTCAACTTCACACCTTGTAATACAGGCAAGAACCCTTTCTTTGACTGATCCATTTTGAACTTCTTCAAAATCTTATCAAGGTATGTGCTTTGTGAAAGTCCAATTAAGCGTCTTGATCTATCTCTATAGATCTTGATGCCTAATATATAAGCAGCTTCACCGAGGTCTTTCATTGAAAAACTCTTATTCAAGTATCCTTTTATGCTATCCAGAAATTCTATATCATTTCCAATCAACAATATGTCATCCACATATAATATTAGAAATGCTATAGAGCTCCCACTCACTTTCTTGTAAATACAGGCTTCTCCAAAAGTCTGTATAAAACCATATGCTTTGATCACCTCATCAAAGCGTATATTCCAACTCCGAGATGCTTGCACCAGTCCATAGATGGATTGCTGGAGCTTGCATACTTTGTTAGCACCTTTTGGATCGACAAAACCTTCTGGTTGCATCATATACAACTCTTCTTTGAGATATCCATTCAGGAATGCAGTTTTGACATCCATTTGCCAGATTTCATAATCATAAAATGCGGCAATTGCTAACATGATTCGGACAGACTTAAGCATCGCTACAGGTGAGAAAGTCTCATCGTAGTCAATTCCTTGAACTTGTCGAAAACCTTTCGCAACAAGTCGAGCTTTGTAAACAGTAACATTACCGTCTGCGTCGGTCTTCCTCTTGAAGATCCATTTATTTTCGATGGCCTGCCGATCATCGGGCAAGTCAACCAAAGTCCACACTTTGTTCTCATACATGGATCCCATCTCAGATTTCATGGCTTCAAGCCATTTTGCGGAATCTGGGCTCATCATCGCTTCCTCATAGTTCGTAGGTTCATCATGGTCTAGTAACATGATTTCCAGAACTGGGTTGCCGTACCACTCTGGTGCGGAACGTACTCTGGTTGATCTACGACGTTCAGCAGAAACTTGATCCGAAGTTTCATGATCATTATCATTAACTTCCTCACTGATTGGTGTAGGAATCACTGGAACAATTTTCTATGATGTACTACTTTCCAATCCGGGAGAAGGTACAATTACCTCATCAAGTTCTACTTTCCTCCCACTCACTTCTTTCGAGAGAAACTCTTTCTCTAGAAAAGATCCATTCTTAGCAACGAATATCTTGCCTTCGGATCTGTGATAGAAGGTGTACCCAACAGTCTCTTTTGGGTATCCTATGAAGACACATTTTTCCGACTTGGGTTCGAGCTTATCAGGTTGAAGTTTTTTCACATAAGAATTGCAGCCCCAAACTTTAAGAAACGACAACTTTGGTTTCTTGCCAAACCATAGTTCATAAGGTGTCGTATCAACGGATTTAGATGGTGCCCTATTTAACGTGAATGCAGCTGTCTCTAAAGCATAACCCCAAAACGATAGTGGTAAATCGGTAAGAGACATCATAGATCGTACCATATCTAATAAAGTACGGTTACGACGTTCGGATACACCATTACGCTGTGGTGTTCCAGGTGGCGTGAGTTGTGAAACTATTCCACATTGTTTCAAATGAAGACCAAACTCGTAACTCAAATATTCTCCTCCACGATCAGATCGTAGAAACTTTATTTTCTTGTTACGATGATTCTCTACTTCACTCTGAAATTCTTTGAATTTTTCAAATGTTTCAGACTTGTGTTTCATTAAGTAGATATACCCATATCTGCTCAAATCATCAGTGAAGGTCAGAAAATAACGATACCCGCCGCGTGCTTCAACACTCATTGGTCCACATACATCAGTATGTATGATTTCCAACAAATCTGTTGCTCGCTCCATAGTTCCGGAGAACGGAGTTTTAGTCATCTTGCCCATGAGGCATGGTTCGCAAGCACCAAGTGATTCATAATCAAGTGATTCCAAAAGTCCATCATTATGGAGTTTCTTCATGCGTTTTACACCAATATGACCTAAACGGCAGTGCCACAAATAAGTTGCACTATCATTATTAACCTTGCATCTTTTGGTTTCAATATTATGAATATGTGTATCACTACAATCGAGATCCAATAACAATAGACCACTCTTTAAGGGTGCATGACCATAAAAGATATTATTCATTAAAATAGAACAACCATTATTCTCTGATTTAAATGAATAACCGTCTCGCAACAAACAAGATCCAGATATAATGTTCATGCTTAACGCTGGCACCAAATAACAATTATTTAGGTCTAAAACTAATCCCGAAGGTAGATGTAGAGGTAGCGTGCCGACGGCGATCACATCGACTTTGGAACCGTTTCCCACGCGCATCGTCACCTCGTCCTTAGCTAATCTTCGTTT
This sequence comes from Secale cereale, assembly GCA_902687465.1. Lineage (NCBI taxonomy): Eukaryota > Viridiplantae > Streptophyta > Magnoliopsida > Poales > Poaceae > Secale > Secale cereale. The sequence goes on from LR738715.1 coordinate 171,653,093, forward strand.
AATCCGTAGTCCCTGTTTCGAGTTACAAATATTAGCAACCGAACCGGTATCAAATACCCAGGTACTACTACGAGCATTAGTAAGGTACACATCAATAACATGTATATCACATATACCTTTGTTCACCTTGCCATCCTTCTTATCCGCCAAATATTTGGGGCAGTTCCGCTTCCAGTGTCCAGTCCCCTTGCAGTAGAAGCACTCAGTTTCAGGCTTGGTTCCATACTTGAGTTTTTCTGCGAGAGCAGCAACAATCTTGCTATTCTCCTTGAAAATCCCTTCCTTGCCCTTTTTCTTGAAACTAGTGGTATTGTTAACCATCAACATTTGATGCTCCTTTTTGATTTCTACCTCCGCAGCTGTGAGCATAGCGAAGAGCTCGGGAATTGTCTTTTGCATCCCTTGCATATTATAGTTCATCACGAAGCCATTATAGCTTGGTGGCAGTGATTGAAGAATTATATCAATAACACTATTCTCATTAACTTGGCAACCAAGTTGAGTCATATGATTGTAGTGCCCATACATTGTGAGCAAGTGTTCACTGATAGAACTATTCTCCTCCATCTTGCAGCTGTAGAACTTATTGGAAATCTTATATTTCTCAATCCGGGCATTTGCTTAAAATATTAACTTCAACTCCTGGAACATCTCATATGGTCCATGACGTTCAAAACGCCGTTGAAGTCCCGGTTCTAAGCCGTAAAGCATGGCACACTGAACTATCGTGTAGTCATCAGACCGCGATTGCCAGACGTTCAAAGCGTCCACATTAGCGGGAGGGGGCTTGTCACCTAGCGGTGCTTCAAGGACATAATTCTTCTGTGCAGCAATGAGGATAATCCTCAGGTTACGGACCCAGTCCGTGTAATTGCTACCATCATCTTTCAACTTAGCTTTCTCTAGGAATGTATTAAAATTCAAAGGAACGGTAGCACGGGCCATTGATCTACAATAACATAGATATGCAATAACTATCAGGACTAAGTTCATGATAAATTAAAGTTCAATTTAATCATATTAATTAAAGAACTCCCACTTAGATAGACATCCCTCCGATCATCTAAATGATCACGTGATCCAAATCAACTAAACCATGTCCGATCATCACGTGAGATGGAGTAGTTTCAGTGGTGAACATCTTATGTTGATCATCTCTACTATATGATTCACGCTCGACCTTTCAGTCTCCAGTGTTCCGAGGCCATATCTGCATATGCTAGGCTCGTCAAGTTTAACCCGAGTATTCTGCGTGTGCAAAACTGGCTTACACCCGTTGTATTTGAACGTAGAGCTTATCACACCCGATCATCACGTGGTGTCTCGGCACGACGAACTTTCGCAACGGTGCATACTCAGGGAGAACACTTATACCTTGAAATTTTAGTAAGGGATCATCTTATAATGCTACCGTCGTTCTAAGCAAAGTTAGAAGCATAATAAGATAAACATCACATGGAATCAAAATATGTGACATGATATGGCCATCATCATCTTGTGCTTTTGATCTCCATCTCCAAAGCACCGTCATGATCACCTTCGTCACCGGCGTGACACCTTGATCTCCATCGTAGTATCGTTGTCGTCTCGCCAACTATTGCTTCTACGACTATCGCTACCGCTTAGTGATAAAGTAAAGCAATTACATGGCGATTGCATTTCATACAATAAGGCGACAACCATATGGCTCCTGCCAGTTGCCGATAACATTACAAAACATGATCATCTCATACAAAAACGGTATAACCCATCATGTCTTGACCATATCACATCACAACATGCCCTGCAAAAACAAGTTAGACGTCCTCTACTTTGTTGATGCATGTTTTACGTGGCTGCTACGGGCTTAGCAAGAACCGTTCTTACCTACGCATACAAAACCACAACGATGTTTCGTCAAGTATGTGCTGTTTTAACCTTCACAAGGACCGGGCGTAGCCACACTTGATTCAGCTAAAGTGAGAGAGACAGACACCCGTCAGTCACCTTTAAGCAACGAGTGCTCGTAACGGTGAAACCAGTCTCGCGTAAGCATACGCGTAATGTCGGTCCGGGCCGCTTCATCTCACAATACCGCCGAAGCAAAGTATGACATGCTGGTAAGCAGTATGACTAGTATCGCCCACAACTCATTGTGTTCTACTCGTGCATATCATCTACGCATAGACCTGGCTCATTATGCCACTGTTGGGGAACGTAGTATTTTAAAATTTTCCTACGATCACGCAAGATCTATCTACCAGATGCATAGCAACGAGAGGGAAGAGTGTGTCTACGTACCCTCGTAGACCGGAAGCGGAAGCGTCAAGTGACGCGGTTGATGTAGTCGAACTTCTTCGCGATTCAACCGATCAAGCACCGAACGTACGACACCTCCGCGTTCAGCACACGTTCAGCTTGATGACGTCCCACGAGCTCTTGATCCAGTTGAGCTTCACGGGAGAGTTTCGTCAGCACGACGGCGTGGTGACGGATATGATGTATTCACCGGCGCAGGGCTTCGCCTAAGCTCCGCGACGGTATGACCGAGGTGTGTTTCTGTGGAGGTGGGCACCGCACACGGCTGGAACAATTCAACTTGTGTGTCTTTGGGTGCCCCCCTGCCCCCGTATATAAAGGAGCAAGGGGGGAGGCCGGCCGGCCCTTGTTTGGTGCGGCTAGGGTTGCAATCCTACTAGGAATAGGATTGCAATCCTATTCCTAGTAGGAATCACCAAAAGAAGGAAGAGAGGGAAAGGAAAAAGGAGAGGTGGCGCCCCCCCAATCCTAGTCCAACTAGGAACCCTAGGTGGGGCGCCGGCCAGCCCTATGGGCTGCCTCTCTCTTTCCCTTAAGGCCCACTATGGACCATCCCCCCTCGTAGGGGGTTCCGGTAACCCCCTCCGGCAATCCCGTTAAATCCGAAACTTTTCCGGAACACTTCCGGTGTCCGAATATAGTCGTCCAATATATCAATCTTTATGTCTCGGACATTCCGAGACTCCTCTTCATGTCCGTGATCTCATCCGGGACTCCGAACTACCTTCGGTACATCAAAACTCATAAACTCATAATACCGATCGTCATCAAACGTTAAGCGTGCGGACCCTACGGGTTCGAGAACTATGTAGACATGACCGAGACTCATCTCCGGTCAATAACCAATAGCGGAACCTGGATGTTCATATTGGCTCCTACATATTCTACAAAGATCTTTATCGGTCAAACCGCATAACAACATACGTTGTTCCTTTTGTCATCGGTATGTTACTTGCCCGAGATTCGATCGTCGGTATCTCCATACCTAGTTCAATCTCGTTACCGGCAAGTCTCTTTACTCGTTCCGTAACACATCATCTCGTGACTAACTCATTAGTCTTTTGCTTGCAAGGCTTATTGTGATGTGTGTTACCGAGAGGGCCCAGAGATACCTCTCCGACACTCGGAGTGACAAATCCTAATCTTGATCTATGCCAACACCACGAATCCTTTCGGAGACACCTGTAGAGCATCTTTATGATCACCCAGTTACGTTGTGACGTTTGATAGCACACAAGGTGTTCCTACGGTATTCGGGAGTTGCATAATCTCATAGTCATAGGAACATGTATAAGTCATGAAGAAAGCAATAGCAGTAAAACTAAACGATCATAGTGCTATGCTAACGGATGGGTCTTGTCCATCACATCATTCTCCTAATGATGTGATCCCGTTGATCAAATGACAACTCATGTCTATGGCTAGGAAACATAACCATCTTTGATCAATGAGCTAGTCTAGTAGAGGCATACTAGGGACATACTGTTTTGTCTATGTATCCACACATGTACTAAGTTTCCGGTTAATACAATTCTAGCATGAATAAAAGACATTTATCATGATATAAGGAAATACAAATAACATCTTTATTATTGCCTCTAGGGCATATTTTCTTCAAAACCTACCTCACAAATTTGTCGAGTTTCTGTCACGGAACTCATTCGCCCGCGTAGGTGCGCCACACCTTACCGCTAGCCCCCCGGCGGTAGCTTTAGCGACACTACCGCCATAAGCCTTGACTGTAGGGCAGTTAGGACACATCAGGGCCACAAACGGCAGGTTGACAGGGGGCTGCCGCCCTACCGCCGGGGGCCATGTGAAAGCACATTTGCTCCCTGGGTGGTTTTGGTAATTAATGACAACATACTTTGTGGTTGGACTAATGCTTTTATCAAGTATATTTCAGAGAAGTTCAGTGATATGGGTATGGCAAGGACTGAAGAAGTGGACCCCTCAAAATGCTAAGGCAAGCATTGGCAAAAGCTCAAGACTCCATTTTTTGTTTAGTGATCCAAGATCACATTGAGTCCATAGGAAAAGCCAATACTATTAAAAGGGGATGAGGTTATGTTGATGATCTGGTTGCTCAAGTGCTTAGTGATATATATCCTTTAACTATCAGCAACTCTCACTACCAAATACACTCACAAGTAATCTCGGTCCCACCGATATTCCAAACTCAGTCACACCGAGATGAACCACCTCAGCCATAAGCCAAACCCTAGAAAAATCGGATATTCCGAGTTTGAAATCGGTTTCACCGAAACATGGGCTGCCAAGCTTCTGTAACCTTCTGTCATCAAATCGGTGTCACCGAGATGATGAAGTCGGTCCCACCGAAACTGGCAAGCTCCTGTCTTTGCTCAAATCGGACTAACCGAGATGGTATTTTCGGTCCCACCGAAAACCCCAACGTTCATATTATTTGAACTTTCGGTCTCACCGATTTGTCCACTTCGGTCCCACCGAGATTGCTCAAATATGTGTGTAACGGTTGGATTTTGTGTGGAGGCTATATATACCCCTCCACCCCCTCTTCATTCGTGGAGAGAGCCATCAGAAAGAACTACCACTCCTACCTTACATTTCTGAGAAGAGAACTACCTATCCTTGTGTTGAGATCAAGTTGCTCCACTCCCACCATATGAAACTTGATCTCTAGCCTTCCCAAGTTGCTTTCCACTCAATCCTTTCTTCCACCACAGCCAAATCAGTGAGGAGAGTTGAGTGTTGGGGAGATTATCATTTGAAGCACAAGAGCAAGGAGTTCATCATCATCTACAACATCTATTACCTTTTGGAGGGTGGTGCCTCCTAGATTGGTTAGGTGTCACTTGGGAGCCTCCGTCATCGAGATGTGGAGTTGAACCAAGAAGTTTGTAAGGGCAAGGAGATCGCCTACTTCGTGAAGATCTACCCCGAGTAAGGCTAGCCCTCCGTGGGCGTAGGCCATGATGGAATAGACAAGGTTGCTTCTTCGTGGACCCTTCGTGGGTGGAGCCCTCCGTGGACTCGCGCAGCCGTTACCCTCCGTGGGTTGAAGTCTCCATCAACGTGGATGTACGATAGCACCACCTATCGGAACCACGGAAAAAATCATTGCGTCTCCAAATTGCGTTTGATCTTCTCCACTTCTCTTTACTACTTGTGCAATTTACTTTCCGCTGCCCATACTCTAGAATTGCATGTGTAGTGTGCTACTTGACTTGTGTGTTATGCAAAATCTGCCAAAATCTGTCCTTGATAAAAGACAGAATTTTTATCTTGTCGAGTAGTCTAATCACCCCCCCTCTAGACACTCTCGCCTTCTTCGATCCCTCAATTGGTATCAGAGCCTTGGTCTCCATTGCTTTGGTTTACACACCATTGGAGGAAGATGGACGTGTCTACGCTTGGGAGTGTTAGCCATAGAGTGCCTATTCTTAATGGAGTGTCCTATAACTCGTGGAGGTCTGAAATGCTTAGTATCTTTAAGATGTACAATTTGTGCAAATATGTTGAGACCCCCTATGTGCCTCCTTTTGATCCCTTGCACCCTACCATGGATGAAGAGCTTGATTTGCTTCGTAACCTTAGGACTGTAAATCTTATCATTAGAGGGTTACCCGATAACTTGCTTAAGCTCGTTACAAACTTTGAGTGCGCCTATGCTATGTGGAAGTTCTTGGAAGAACTTTATCCGGACTACTCTTTGAGAGGTCTTGATGAAATTCTACACAAGACTATTGAATTTGATAAGATGCGCTCCAATGATCCCAACTTTGATAAATGCTTCTTTGAGCTTCGTGATCTTATGAAAAAGAAGGGTGATCCCGGTCTTATCAATGTTTTAATTAGAAATGCTCTTGTATTGCATTCCGAGGATTATTGTCATATTGACAAAACTAATGCAAGTACTTATCAAATTGACCTAGGTGTTGATGATGAACAATCTATGGGTCAATATGATGATGAGCATGAGCATGATGATGATTACTCCGATTCGGACACCGAGCTAGACAAGATCATGAAGAGTCTCAATATTATGGCAAATCTGAGAGACTACATGTCCGGCGGAAAAGAGTGGATTCTTGATAGTGGATGCACCGACCACATGACCGGAGACAAAGACATGTTTCGAGAGCTTGCAAAGAACGATGGTCCACGCAAGTATGTGACTTTTGGAGACAACTCCAAGGGTAAGGTACTTGGCCTTGGTAAGGTGGCCATATCTCATGATAGCTCTATTCAAAATGTCATGCTTGTAGAATCTCTTGGATACAATTTACTTTCCGTGTCTAGATTAGCTGACTTTGGATTCAATGTGCTATTCACCAAAGTAGATTGCCAAGTCTTTCGTCGTGACAATCAAAACATGGCGTTTACCGGTATCCGTAGAGGTGATCTATATATTGTTGATTTCACTAAGAAAGCCCAACCTAGAGCTTGTTTCATTGCTAAATCCTCTAAAGGTTGGTTATGGCATAGAAGGCTTGGACATGTTGGTATGCGTAATCTAGACAAGCTAATCAAAGGTGATCATATTCTTGGTGTTAAAGATGTTTTCTTTGACAAAGATAGACTTTGTAGTGCTTGTCAAGCAGGAAAACAAGTAGGTGGAAGTCATCCCGTGAAGAACATCATGACCACAAGGAGACCGCTTGAGCTTCTTCATATGGATCTCTTCGGTCCCAATGCTTACAAAAGCCTTGGTGGTAACTCCTTTGGTCTAGTTATAGTTGATGATTATTCCAGATTTACGTGGGTATTTTTCCTTGATGATAAATCGCAGGTTCAGAGAATCTTCAAGACCTTTGCCAGAAAGGCCCAAAATCAATTTGAGGTGAAGATCAAGAAAGTTCGGAGTGACAATGGAACGGAGTTCAAGAACGCCAATGTAGACTCTTTTCTCGATGAGGAAGGGATTCTACATGAGTTCTCGGCCACGTACACTCCTCAACAAAATGGAGTTGTTGAGAGGAAGAACCGAACGCTCATAGAGATGGCGAGAACGATGCTTGATGAATACAAGACACCGAAGCATTTTTGGGGAGAAGCGGTCGAGACAGCTTGTCATGCTATCAACAGGCTTTATCTTCATAAGCTCCTCGGCAAGACATCATACGAGCTCCTCACCGGTAACAAACCCCAAGTGGGATACTTTCGTGTTTTTGGTTCAAAATGCTATATCCTTGATAAGCATCGTCGGTCTAAATTTGCTCCTAAATCTCATGAAGGCTTTCTCCTTGGTTATGGATCAAACTCCCACACCTACCGTGTCTACAATAATTTCACCCGAAAGGTTGAAGAGACGGTAGACGTGAAGTTTGATGAATCTAATGGCTCGCAAGTAGAGCAAATGCCTATTGATGTAGGAGACAAGGACCCATCGGAAGCTATCCAAGATTTATCTATTGGAAAGATCCGTCCCATGGAAGTGAAGGAGAGTACCTCATCTACATATGTGGAGCCCCCTACCTCATGGCGAGATGAACCTCAAGGCAACATGGAGGCCTCCACAAGTGGAACTCACCAAGATGAGGAAGTGCAACAAGAAGATCCACCACAACCTCCTTCTCCACCGCCTCAAGACAACACCAATAACAATGAAGAAGAAGAAGAGGAAGATGAAGATGATGAGGAAGCTCAGCCAAAACCTCAACAAAAGCTATCCCGAGTCCGAGCAAGAGTCAAGAAGAATCATCCCGTGGAACAAATGATGAACGACATCAACTCCGGGAGAATTACTCGCTCTAAAACTCGCTTAGCTAACTTTTGTGAGCATTACTCATTTATCTCTAGTGTTGAACCTATGAAGGTAGAAGAAGCACTTGAAGACCCGGATTGGGTGAACGCTATGCACAAAGAACTACACAACTTCGAGAGGAACAAGGTATGGACTTTGGTAGAGAAGCCCAAGGATGATCAAAACATCATTGGAACCAAATGGGTGTTTCGGAACAAGCAAGACGAAGATGGACAAGTCATCCGCAACAAGGCTCGTCTTGTAGCTCAAGGTTACACACAAGTCGAAGGTATGGACTATGGTGAGACCTATGCCCCCGTTGCTAGACTTGAGTCCATTCGCATTCTTCTTGCTTATGCCATATCAAAAGTGCTTTCCTAAATGGTGAAATTGAGGAGGAAGTATTTGTAAAACAACCTCCCGGATTTGTGAATCCCAAAAAGCCTAATCATGTTTACAAGTTGCACAAAGCTCTTTATTGTCTTAAACAAGCTCCTAGAGCTTGGTACAAATGCTTGACTAGTTTTCTTCTTAAAAAAGGCTTTGAGATTGGAAAGATAGACTCAACGCTGTTCACAAAAAGGGTTAATGGTGAACTATTTGTGTGCCAAATATATGTTGATGATATTATCTTTGGTTCAACTAACCCTCATTTTAGCAAGAAGTTTGGACAGCTCATGTCGGAGAAGTATGAGATGTCCATGATGAGTGAACTCAAATTCTTCCTTAGGTTGCAAATCAAGCAATCTAAGGAGGGTACCTTTGTCTCACAAACAAAGTACACCAAGGATCTCTTCAAGAAGTTCAACATGCAAGAAAGCAAAGGTATGAGTACCCCCATGCCTACAAGTGGACATAATGACCTGACAAAAGATGGAGAACCCGTTGATCAAAGGGTTTACCGATCTATGATTGGTTCTCTACTATATCTTTGTGCTTCTCGTCCTGACATAATGTTGAGTGTATGCATGTGTGCGCGATATCAAGCAGCCCCTAAAGAATGTCATCTTAAAGCTGTTAAAAGGATAGTGAGATATTTGATACACACACCAAACTTTGGCATTTGGTATCCTAAGAGGGCCTCTTTCGACCTTGTTGGCTATTCCGACTCGGACTATGCTGGTGACAAGGTTGATAAAAAGTCAACTACGGGTACGTGTCAATTCCCTGGTCGATCCCTTGTATCTTGGTCCTCCAAGAAACAAAATTCGGTATCATTATCCACTGCCGAAGTAGAATATATTGCTGCTGGTTCGTGTTGTGCTCAATTACTATGGATGACACAAACGCTTAAGGATTATGGGATACATGTGAGACATGTTCCCTTGCTTTGTGACAATGAGAGTGCGATTAAAATTGGACACAATCCAGTGCAACACTCTCGAACAAAGCATATTGAAGTTCGTCACCATTTTATTCGAGATCATATTGCCAAGGGTGACATCAATCTTAAGCATGTTCGTACTGACAAACAACTTGCTGATATCTTTACAAAACCTCTCGATGAGAAGGTGTTTTGTCGCTTAAGGAGTGAGTTGAACATCATTGATGCTTCAAACTTGGAGTGAGAACTCCATTGATGCATGCAAGGCATGAGCCCACTTGACTAATCCTTGATATTGCTCTTATGATGGTGATCATATGTCTTGGACACATTTGCCTCCTTGTATTGCATCTAACTCCTTGCAGGTACTTGGATGATCTACATTCCACAAGATTACCACGCACTCAAATCATGAGTAATCTTGTCATTGACCAAGTATCTAGCCCTTTGGGATGTTGAGTTCAAGGAACAAAATTCTACATATCCTTTTTTTTGACATCTTATACATCTAGTATTTCACTCTTGTCATCTTGGATATCCTTGAGTATTTCCTTGCTTGCCTAACCCATGTAGGAAGATGAACTACACAAGTAGAAATGGCGCTCCAACTTCACATTCAATGAGCACCTACATCAAGTTTACCTACATGAGCAAAGCAACAACAAGCCCAAGGTATGTTCTTCACATCTTTGAGGAGCTTTGCTCAAAGTCATGAGTACAAGCAGCTTCATAAGATGTGATCACATCAAATGCTTAATCGAAAAATGGCAACCCCATTTTTGGGCTTAAATGCTGAGTATGACCTATGATCAAATGTCCTCATTTGACTCCTAAGTCAATATACTCAAACATAGGTGACCTTGTCGCCGACCTTTATCTAGATGAAGTACATATGTTTTGAGTCTTTCTATTTTCTCTTATGTTCTCTCATTGAGTTTTCATTTCAACAAAAAAAAAACTTCATCTAGGAATCTTTTTCATTTCTATTCTTCTGTCTTTGTGAATATCCTTCTGGCTCTGATCAATTCCTCGAAAATCTTTCACAAATTCATTGCAAATCCTTTGAAACATTCCTCGCAAAGTGAGCTGAATTATTTCTGTATTTCCTTGGAATTAAACTCGGCGTCACCGATTTCAATATTTCGGTCTAACCGAAAAGGATCTACCCTAACTCAATTTGGTGTCACCGATTTATTCCTTCCAGGATATCATCTTCTGCAGCTCCACTCAATGATTCTCTATGCATGTTCCTATTTGCCCTGTTGTGATTCTTAAGGATCCCACTTCTTTCTTTCCATCTTCCCTGACCTTCCTAGTTTGCTGTCCTTTTCGGCACTTGATGTCAAAGGGGGAGAAGACTTAGGGGGAGAAGAGAAGATTTAGGGGGAGAAGAAGAGCAATCTTATCTTAAGGGGGAGAGAATCACATCAAAGCTTTGCCGTGTTTTACAGTGGACATTTCAATTGGCATTATTCTCTTGATTTTTGCTCTTTCCATCAAACTCAAAGGGAGAGGAATCTTCACAATTGATACCTTATGGAAAGCAAAATCTCTCAGAGTTCATTGAAAATCTTTTAGTTTCGGAGACATGTTTGCTGATTCAAGCTTGTGCTCAATATGAGACACTCTTTATACATGTCATCCCTGGCTTGGTACTTTTGATGTTCTTGCAGTTGGTTGAAGAAATACTCTTGTGTTATCTAACCTTGTTTTCCCAAATTTATCTCTTCAGGCACAATGCCAAGGAACCTCAAGGTAAGTATATGCACTTTGCAGAATGTGCATGATGGTAACTTGCTTGTGAATACTTGTTTGCAAGAAATCACCATACACATATGAACTATCACTCACTTCTTTTCATCTGCCCTGATGCATATAGCCAAGCTGCATGTAGCACATCCTGCTTATCTCTCTTGTGTGCTTGTGGTAGTCCAAAACCATAATCTATGAAAATCTTGCACACCTGTAGGGGGAGCCTGTGTACTACATGCTTGTCAAAGCTTTCGTGATAATGCTGTCTTTCTTTCAAATAAGCTTTGATGTCTTGTTTAGTGTGATTTTAGTGTGTTGCCATCAATTACCAAAAAGGGGGAGATTGAAAGCACATTTGCTCCCTGCGTGGTTTTGGTAATTAATGACAACATACTTTGTGGTTGGACTAATGCTTTTATCAAGTATATTTCAGAGAAGTTCAGTGATATGGGTATGGCAAGGACTGAAGAAGTGGACCCCTCAAAATGCTAAGGCAAGCATTGGCAAAAGCTCAAGACTCCATTTTTGGTTTAGTGATCCAAGATCACATTGAGTCCATAGGAAAAGCCAATACTATTAAAAGGGGATGAGGTTATGTTGATGATCTGGTTGCTCAAGTGCTTAGTGATATATCTCCTTTAACTATCAGCAACTCTCACTGCCAAATACACCCACAAGTAATCTCGGTCCCACCGATATTCCAAACTCAGTCACACCGAGATGAACCACCTCAGCCATAAGCCAAACCCTAGAAAAATCGGATATTCCGAGTTTGAAATCGGTTTCACCGAAACATGGGCTGCCAAGCTTCTGTAACCTTCTGTCATCAAATCGGTGTCACCGAGATGATGAAGTCGGTCCCACCGAAACTGGCAGGCTCCTGTCTTTGCTCAAATCGGACTAACCGAGATGGTATTTTCGGTCCCACCGAAAACCCCAACGTTCACATTATTTGAACTTTCGGTCTCACCGAGTTGTCCACTTCGGTCCCACCGAGATTGCTCAAATATGTGTGTAACGGTTGGATTTTGTGTGGAGGCTATATATACCCCTCCACCCCCTCTTCATTCGTGGAGAGAGCCATCAGAAAGAACTACCACTCCTACCTTACATTTCTGAGAAGAGAACTACCTATCCTTGTGTTGAGATCAAGTTGCTCCACTCCCACCATATGAAACTTGATCTCTAGCCTTCCCAAGTTGCTTTCCACTCAATCCTTTCTTCCACCACAGCCAAATCAGTGAGGAGAGTTGAGTGTTGGGGAGATTATCATTTGAAGCACAAGAGCAAGGAGTTCATCATCATCTACAACATCTATTACCTTTTGGAGGGTGGTGCCTCCTAGATTGGTTAGGTGTCGCTTGGGAGCCTCCGTCATCGAGATGTGGAGTTGAACCAAGAAGTTTGTAAGGGCAAGGAGATCACCTACTTCGTGAAGATCTACCCCGAGTAAGGCTAGCCCTCCGTGGGCGTAGGCCATGATGGAATAGACAAGGTTGCTTCTTCGTGGACCCTTCGTGGGTGGAGCCCTTCGTGGACTCGCGCAGCCGTTACCCTCCGTGGGTTGAAGTCTCCATCAACGTGGATGTACGATAGCACCACCTATCGGAACCACGGAAAAAATCATTGCGTCTCCAAATTGCGTTTGATCTTCTCCACTTCTCTTTACTACTTGTGCAATTTACTTTCCGCTGCCCATACTCTAGAATTGCATGTGTAGTGTGCTACTTGACTTGTGTGTTATGTAAAATCTGCCAAAATCTGTCCTTGATAAAAGACAGAATTTTTATCTTGTCGAGTAGTCTAATCACCCCCCCTCTAGACACTCTCACCTTCTTCGATCCCTCACCATGTCGGTAGCCTGTTCAACCCTACCGTGATGGGCCCTGGCGGTAGGAAAAGGGTCAGATCCCGAAATGTTTCCAGATAGGGGTCAGATCGTGCAAAAAATGATCAAAAGGGTCAAAACATGAAATTTTGCCTCTCCATGTACAAGTCGTAGCACTCCTCCGCGGACTCCAGGAACTCCTCAAAGCCAGGGACTCGAGGTCAGGATCGAACACATGATTTCGCTGAGCAAAGGAGGGAACATGAGAGCTCTGGATCCGACTTGCAGCCACTCGATAGAGCTTGCCAAGAGCTCCATTGGAGATGTACGTTGGTTTGTTCCAGTGTCCATGAAGTTAGGGTACTCCCTTGGTCTCAATGACCGCGACATTTCAACTGGAGCTCGTGACTTGGTGAAGTCGACTACCATTGAATGCAAAGTAGCTAGCTGGAGGCACTCAGGGCTCCGAGTTTTCATTGGATGACAATCTGCATGGACCAATTGAGAAGTTGAGATTGCACCGAGCGAGTCATTTATCATGTAATCCACAAAGTACTTCTGGATTTCCTGCAGTTCATCTATATTTTTGTAAGATTCCAGGTATAAACATGTTAGGCGAGGAAAATACGTTTGCTTGTCCAAAAGACGACCCTGAACTGCTTACTCGAGCTAACCGGGAAATAGTAGTTGCGAACCTAACAAGGTAATAAGAGATATCCATTCAAGAACATTTTAAAGCCAAGACCACTCTAAAACTCAAATCACGCACAACTATTTTCATTAGAGGAAAACAAAAAATGTCTATTTTTTCCTTAAATAAGTACCCACATTTCTAAAGAACGTTAGTTGTGCATGGCAAGCATATATTTGGTTCAAAGCATTCAAAATTTGTTGGTTGCACTACAAAAAAATACACTTCCGTGATGATACGTGTTTGTCACAGTAGGTCACGTTTTCTGTCATGCATGTACATCCATGACAAATTTATGATAGAATGAATATAGTCATACCTGTGCCATCGTAGAAGTGTTCCATGACATTACGAAAATTATCATCACGGAAGTGTCCACTTCCATGACGATAAATCGCGCGTCACAGAAGTACTTTCGTCAAGGGTGACCGACACGTGGCATCCACCGTAACGGAACGCCGTTAAGCTACCAGGTCCGGTTTTGGATCCGATAACCCGTTAACAGCCCTGACCAATGGGGATTTTCCACGTGTAAAATTCTGATTGGCTGATGGAAACACGTGTCAGCTCCGCATTGGCACAGGTGTCACTCATCCAATGGGCGAGATGCGCCTATGATATGTTGACACGTGGACCGGCCCATAAAGTTTAAATGGGCCGGCCCAACTAAAGGCCCACAAGATTTTGCGGTCCATAATGGGCCAGCCCAGCAAAAGGCCCACGAGATTTTGCGGTCACTAATGGGCCGGCCCTGCAAAAGGCCCACGAGATTTTGCGTATCCTAATGGGCCGGCCCAGCTAAAGGCCCACGAGATTTTGCGGGCCATAATGGGCGGCCCAGCTAAAGGCCCGCGAGATTTTGCGGACCATAATGGGCCGGCCCAGCTAAAGGCCCAACATTCTCAGTTAAGGCCCGTACGGCTAGTGTCAAATCGGCCCGTCAACGTCCTGTCCTAAACTTGTCATCATCGCGGCCCATGGTCACTTCTGGCCCGTTAACAGTCCGCTAAGTATATGGGCCGAATTACGGCCCGATGTATTTCTGGCCTGTTAAAGGTCCTGTTTCATTTGGGCCCATTTACAGGCCATTGAAACTTTCGGCCCATAAACGACCGTGAAGGATTTGGGTCATATTCGGTCATGTGTGACATTTGGCCTGTTAGAGGCCCACTACAGATTTGGGACACTTTCGACCTATTGTGATTTTCGGCCTGTTAACGTCGGACAAAATCCATGGGCAATATGTGGCCCAACGTCACATCGGGTCCATTAACGGCCCATATAAAAATGACGATAATCGAGCCCGACCGAACTTCCGGCTTGTTAAAGGCCCGTGTATTAGGTCGGCGCATTTACGGCCCGTCCGAATTTCGGCTTGTGAAAGATCCGCATCGTAAATGGGCCCAATATCACTTTCGGTCTTTTAAAGGCCCATGTTTTTATGGGCTCGAGATATTTACACCTGTAAACGGCCTATTGTTACTGAGGGCCCAAATTATGTTTAGGCCTGTTAAAGACCCACTATGGGCACATGCATACCAGAAAAATATGAAATCTTATGCTGATTTAGGCCCAGATATTTTTAGTGGGCTACATGCAAATTTCAGCCCATAATCGTTTTTAGCCCAATTGGAATGGGCCCGACGAATGTTGGCGTGTTGGGCTCCTATGAAGCTTTCGGCTGAATACATTACTAAGATAAACCTACACTATACAAAAATAGCGTCATAATTATTGCAGCCTTTGGCAGCATCATAAATGATGTATCACAATAAAAGGCCAGTTGGCATAAAGTTTACAGTCCTTGCAGATAAAAGCACCATCTGATGTATAGAAGCACATATCATTTGACCTGAGTGCTAATGTTTCATGCTGTAGAATCTGATAAAGCAGCACGATCTTCACCTTTTTTCCGCCATTGCTCTTGAACAACGAAGCAAATGTCTGATAGTCTGGTTTCAAAATCATTCATATATTGACGACATTTATCAACCTCTATTCTTGTTTCCAAAATGACGTCCATTAGGGATTGGACTTGTGTCTGGAGCACAGATATATCACTCTGTCTAGCAGGAATATTTTGTTCAGTAGGCGATCTGGACGAGGTTACCTTGACAACCAACCCAGAATTACGCAGGAAGGTGCTTTTTTGCACTGTTAGTGGAGAGATACTGACGCACTGCAGCAAGAGGTGACATTGTGCCTGTGGTAGCCTCGTCACCTTCAGGTGGTTGTGGCTGTTCAATCATTTTTTCCATAGCTTCCTGAAAATTTGAACTTGTAGATTAGTGTACCAGATAAGTTACTAATGAGACAAAAACAAACAAAGTAGGTTACACGTTTATACATAACTTATTTTGGTGAACTACTATAATACATTAGCATGTATTGTAGTGCCAACTACATAATAAAATCACTTTCGAAACATATGTCCATGTAGCATGCCTACTGTATTGTCTATTTCCTCACATTCCTTGACATCTAAGGATAAAGAGACATGGTTTAAAGTAGGATGAACATAGTATGACATCATTCATATCATGGGCAAACAGATATAAAACAAACAGGCTATTTTATCATTGTGTGCGCATGTGAACATAACAACTAGAATACAGATCAAGACCAAAAGAATATCCTTCATCTCTTTTAAACCATGTAAGGTGAAATGATACGTTAAGACAACTGTGTATAAAAGTGAATAGAGTAACTGACATTGGCTGCAAACCAAGTAGTTAAATGAACACATCACAGTACCAATAAGTTCAAAGGCAGGAGGAGTAAGGACTTACAACAGCGGCTTGAACTGGTGTGCTCATGACCTTCATCTTGCTGGTGTGGCAATCCTTGAAGATTTGCACTGCATTCGTTTCAGGTTCTTTTTGGTCCGCACAAGCTTTCATCTGTATTTGGAACAAGTCAATATAGATACGATAATATGGCACAGAAAAAAGAAGGAAGTAGCAGCTATTTACAAGAGCATGGCAGTGTGCAATATAGCTACGAGATCCTGTTGTCTATTGGAATTTCACTTTAGAACGGTTGGTCTTGTTCTTCAAACAGTTAGCCTAGAAGAAGATACACTTGCAAGGCACATACATAAATACAAGTTCAATATGTGGTCTGATCAAATACATATAGCCTACCTGATACTTTGGATCAGACCAGTGTTTAACGAGGGCTGTCCAGTCTTCATATGTAATATATTCCACTGGAGATGTTTGGGCGATTTCATTGTTAGCCTTGCCTTCAAAGTGAGATTTTCTAAGGTGGTACCGATACTGTCGCAGAGGAGACTTCAAAACATGAGTGCATGCTTGCTTAGTTGCATCATGCTAGGTGGCTTCTCACCCCTCGTTGGTTACCCCAAGTGGAAGGTTTGAGATGCAGTGTAGCAGAAGTTTTCCCTTGGTAATACCAAGGATCAATTTCCCAGAGACTCCCAGTTTCAACAAGAAGGTGTCAACTGCTAACGGCGCCGGATATTAGCAATCAACGTGGACCTGCACACAGATACAACTAACTTTGCTCCCAACGAGTACAGAGAGGTTGTCAATCCCTCCGGCCTTGTAGTTAACAAAGGATCAAACGCAAGTGAAAATAGTGATAGGTATAATTGCAATAGTAAGTAAATAGCGGAAAAGTAAATAGCGGATGTGATCAATGATGGTAATATGGACCGGAGTCTCATGATGTTCACTAGTGATGTCTCTCTCCCAAAAGACGATAAAACAACTATGTGAGGTAAACGAATTACAGCTGGGCAATTGACAGGACCATGTGCGCAAACCAATGCTGACTACATTGCAAGAAAGGTAGAGGTTCAAAGCATGGGCGGTACGCCAAAGTAAGTAGACCGAAATCTATCAATATCTACTACTAATCATCCACCTTGAGATATCTATCCAGAACATCTCGCTGGTATTAAGTTGCGAGCCCCACCCATAGTGTAAACTCAAAGCAACAGACAACTGCATTAAAAGAACTTTGCGTAAAGTAAACAATCCTTGCACCCGCGGGCACAAGCACCGTTGTTTTCCCCCTTGTGGCAACAACACATCCCCTAGACTCATGTTTCTGTCACTCAAACTAGTCATCGAGGGGCATGAACCCACAATCGAGCATAACGTTCCCTCTTGGAGTCACTACCTACTACTTGGCCAAAGCAATAAATAACAACGGAGAACATGCAAGAATTACTTACGAACATAAACATAAAAGAGGTGAATCAAATATATTACTCAAACACAATCTGAACATAATCTCATAATCCATCGGATCCCAGCAAACTCATCATAGCAACAACATAAGGATTACATATGTGCCTCGATCATGTAGGGCAGCTCACGAGGACTAATTAGTGAAGCACAAGAACGGGAGGAGAACATCACATAGCTACTGGTCATGGACTCATGGTCCAAGGGAGACTACTCACAACTCATCCGGGAGGCGTCCATGGTGGTGGAGAGGCTCCCGATGGTGATCCTCCCCTTCGGCAGGGTGCCGGGAAGGGTTCTCCTGGTGCTCCCGATCTGGGAAGCGGCGGCGGCGGCGGAACAGAGATGAGATCGCGAAAAAGATTCCTGTTTCGAGGGTTTCGGGAGACGCTTTAAATATATGCCAAAGGGGGGCATCGGAGGAGCCTCGGGGGGCCCAGGCGCCCCCCCGGCGCGGCCCAGGGGGGGGCGCCGCCAGGGCGCCTGGAGCCCTGGTGGCCCCCCGGCTGTCCTTCGGGCGTACCGTAGTTTCTGGAACGCTGATTTTTTATATAATTTTTCTGGATTTTTCCTGGCAGTTCTCGTAATGTGAAAACCTGAAATACAAAAACAGCCGAAAACAGAAACTGGCACTGGGGTGCACTGAGTTAATAGGTTATTCCAAATATGACCAAAAGTGTATGGAAGTGTATAAATATCATAGCAATATCACCCAAAAGAGGCATGGAGCAAGCAGAAATTATAGATACGTTTTGGACGTATCAACATCCCCAAGCTTAATTCCTGCTCGTCCTCGAGTAGTTAAATGATAACAAGAATAATTTCTGTGGTGACATGCTATTAACCATATAGGACTTTTTCATAGTCATATGACAAAAGCTTACTGAGACAATGAATCTGTAGTAATTAAGTTGCCTCATGAGAAAATCACAAAGAACTGAAAGTTTTACAATATGATACTGAAACATCAAATAGATTTGCAATGAACATGATGTGCAAATATGATAAAGTGATATCTAGCTTGCCCCCTTTAGTGAAGCAAAACATAAATGCAGGGGCACCTCCAAGGTTTAAGTGATGACTAGATACAATGATTTCAGAATAAACGATATCACAATCATGCAAAAGACAATGCTACTTTGGGACAATGCACATTACACTCAGAATGACAATCATGCTCTCAGTAGTTGGTGCTTTTAAAAGAAGGTGGAGACTCAACATAAAAGTAAAAGAATGGCCCTTCGCAGAGGGAAGTAGGGATTACTCATGTGCTAGAGATTTTTATTTTGAAAACATAGAAACAATTTTGTCAACGGTAGTAGTACTTCATATTTGTTATGCATAAGACATCCTATAAGTGTTGGGGAACGTAGTATGTTAAAATTTTCCTACGATCACGCAAGATCTATCTACCACATGCATAGCAACGAGAGGGAAGAGTGTGTCTACGTACCCTCGTAGAACGGAAGCGGAAGCGTCAAGTGACGCGATTGATGTTGTCGAACTTCTTCGCGATTCAACCGATCAAGCACCGAACGTACGGCACCTCCGCGTTCAGCACACGTTCAGCTTGATGACGTCCCACGAGCTCTTGATCCAGTTGAGCTTCACGGGAGAGTTTCGCCAGCACGACGGCGTGGTGACGGATATGATGTATTCACCGGCGCAGGGCTTCGCCTAAGCACTGCAACGGTATGACCGAGGTGTGTTTCTGTGGAGGGGGGCACCGCACATGGCTGGAACAATTCAACTTGTGTCTTTGGGTGCCCCCCTGCCCCCGTATATAAAGGAGCAAGAGGGGAGGGCCGGCTGGCCTCCTATGGTGCGGCTAGGGCAATCCTACTAGGAATAGGATTGCAATCCTATTCCTAGTAGGAGTCCACCAAGAAGGAAGAGAGGGAAAGGAAAAGAGGGAGAGGTGGCGCCCCCCCAATCCTAGTCCAACTAGGATCCCTAGGTGGGGCGCCGGCCAGCCTCTATGGGCTGCCTCTCTCCTTTCCTCAAGGCCCACTATGGACCATCCCCCCTCGTAGGGGGTTCCGGTAACCCCCTCCGGCAATCCAGTTATATCCGAAACTTTTCCGGAACACTTCTCGTGTCCGAATATAGTCGTCCAATATAACAATCTTTATGTCTCGGACATTCCGAGACTCCTCGTCATGTCCATGATCTCATCCGGGACTCCGAACTACCTTCGGTACATCAAAACTCATAAACTCATAATACCGATCGTCATCAAATGTTAAGCGTGCGGACCCTACGGGTTCGAGAACTATGTAGACATGACCGAGACTCATCTCCAGTCAATAACCAATAGCGGAACCTGGATGTTCATAATGGCTCCTACATATTCTACGAAGATCTTTATCGGTCAAACCGCATAACAACATACGTTGTTCCTTTTGTCATCGGTATGTTACTTGCCCGAGATTCGATCGTCGGTATCTCTATACCTAGTTCAATCTCGTTACCGGCAAGTCTCTTTACTCGTTCCGTAACACATCATCTCATGACTTACTCATTAGTATTTTGCTTGCAAGGCTTATTATGATGTGTGTTACCGAGAGGGCCCAGAGATACCTCTCCGACACTCGGAGTGACAAATCCTAATCTTGATCTATGCCAACACCACGAATACTTTCGGAGACACCTGTAGAGCATCTTTATGATCACCAAGTTACGTTGTGACGTTTGATAGCACACAATGTGTTCCTACGGTATTCGGGAGTTGCATAATCTCATAGTCATAGGAACATGTATAAGTCATGAAGAAAGCAATAGCAGTAAAACTAAACGATCATAGTGCTATGCTAACGGATGGGTCTAGTCCATCACATCATTCTCCTAATGATGTGATCCCGTTGATCAAATGACAACTCATGTCTATGGTTAGGAAACATAACCATCTTTGATCAATGAGCTAGTCTAGTAGAGGCATACTAGGGACACTCTGTTTTGTCTATGTATTCACACATGTAGTAAGTTTCCGGTTAATACAATTCTGGCATGAATAATAAACATTTATCATGATATAAGGAAATATAAATAACAACTTTATTATTACCTCTAGGGCATATTTCCTTCAGTCTCCCACTTGCACTAGAGTCAATAATCTAGCTCACATCGCCATGTGATTTAATACCGATAGTTCACATCGTTATGTGAATAACACCCATAGTTCACATCGTCATGCGACCAACACCCAAAGGGTTTACTAGAGTCAATAATCTAGTTCACATCGCTATGTGATTAATACCCAAGAGTAATAAGGTGTGATCATGTTTTGCTTGTGAGAGAAGTTTAGTCAACGAGTCTGTAACATTCAGATCCGTATGTATTTCGCAAATTTCTATGTCTACAATGCTCTGCATGGAGCTACTCTAGCTAATTGCTCCCACTTTCAATACGCATCCAGATTGATACTTAGAGTCATCTGGATTTAGTGTCAAAGCTTGCATCGGCGTAACCCTTTACGACAAACTCTTTATCACCTCCATAATCGAGAAACATTTCCTTAGTCATCCAGTTACTAAGGATAATTTTGACCGCTGTACAGTGATCTACTCCTGGATCAGTATTGTACCCTCTTGACAAACTCATGGCAAGGTACACAACATGTTTGGTACACATCATGGCATACTTTATAGAACCTATGGCTGAGGCATAGGGAATGACTTTCATTCTCTCTATATTTTTCTGCCGTGGTCTCGCTTTGAGTCTTACTCAACTTCATACCTTGTAATACAGGCAAGAACCCTTTCTTTGACTGATCCATTTTGAACTTATTCAAAATCTTATCAAGGTATGTGCTTTGTGAAAGTCCTATTAAGCGTCTTGATCTATCTCTATAGATCTTGATGCCTAATATATAAGCAGCTTCACCGAGGTCTTTCATTGAAAGATTCTTATTCAAGTATCCTTTTATGCTATCCAGAAATTCTATATCATTTCCAATCAATAATATGTCATCCACATATAATATTAGAAATGCTACAGAGCTCCCACTCACTTTCTTGTAAATACAGGCTTCTCCAAAAGTCTGTATAAAACCATATGCTTTGATCACCTCATCAAAGCGTATATTCCAACTCCGAGATGCTTGCACCAGTCCATAGATGGATCGCTGGAGCTTGCATACTTTGTTAGCACCTTTTGGATTGAAAAAACCTTATGGTTGCATCATATACAACTCTTCTTTGAGATATCCATTCAGGAATGCAGTTTTGACATCCATTTGCCAGATTTCATAATCATAAGATGCGGCAATAGCTAACATGATTCGGACAGACTTAAGCATCGCTACAGGTGAGAAAGTCTCATCGTAGTCAACTCCTTGAACTTGTCGAAACCCTTTCGCAACAAGTCGAGCTTTGTAAACAGTAACATTACCGTATGCGTCGGTCTTCCTCTTTGAAAATCCATTTATTTTCGATGGCCTGCCGATCATCGGGCAAGTCAACCAAAGTCCACACTTTGTTCTCATACATGGATCCCATCTCAGATTTCATGGCCTCAAGCCATTTTGCGGAATCTGGGCTCATCATCGCTTCCTCATAGTTCGTAGGTTCATCATGGTCCAGTAACATGACTTCCAGAACCGGTTTGCCGTACCACTCTGATGTGGAACGAACTCTGGTTGATCTACGAAGTTCAGCAGAAACTTGATCTGAAGTTTCATGACCATCATCATTAGCTTCCTCACTAATTGGTGTAGGAATCACTGGAACTAGTTTCTGTGATGTTCCACTTTCCAATTCGGGAGAAGGTACAATTACCTTATCAAGTTCTACTTTCCTCCCACTCACTTCTTTCGAGAGAAACTCCTTCTCTAGAAAGGATCCACTCTTAGCAATAAACACCTTGCCTTCGGATCTGTGATAGAAGGTGTACCCAACAGTTTCTTTTGGGTATCCTATGAAGATTTACTTCTCCGATTTGGGTTCGAGCTTATCATGTTGAAACTTTTTCACATAAGCATCGCAGTCCCAAATTTAAAGAAATGACAGCTTAGGTTTCTCGTCAAACCACAGTTCATACGGTGTCATCTCCACGGATTTAGATGGTGCCCTATTTAACGTGAATGTAGCTGTCTCTAATGCATAACCCCAAAAGCAATAGTGGTAGATCGGTAAGAGACATCATCGATCGCACCATATCTAATAAAGTACGGTTATGACGTTCGGACACACCATTACACAGTGGTGTTCCAGGTGGCGTGAGTAGTGAAACTATTTCGCATTGTTTTTACTGAAGGCCAAACTCGCTAACTCAAATATTCTCCTCCATGATCAGATCGTAGAAACTTTATTTTCTTGTTACGATGATTCTCTACTTCACTCTGAAATTCTTTGAACTTTTTAAATGTTTCAGACTTGTGCTTCATTAAGTAGATACACCCATATCTGCTTAAATCATCAGTGAAGGTCAGAAAATAACGATACCCGCCGCGAGCTTCAATACTCATTGGCCCACATACATCAGTATGTATGATTTCCAACAAATCTGTTGCTCGCTCCATAGTTCCGGAGAACGGAGTTTTAGTCATCTTGCCCATGAGGCATGGTTCGCAAGCACCAAGTGATTCATAATCAAGTGATTCCAAAAGTCCATCACTATGGAGTTTCTTCATGCGCTTTACACCAATATGACCTAAACGGCAGTGCCACAAATAAGTTGCACTATCATTATTAACCTTGCATCTTTTGGCTTCAATATTATGAATATGTGTATCACACGATCGAGATCCAACAAACCATTTTCATTGGGTGTATGACCATAGAAGGTTTTATTCATGTAAACAGAACAACAATTATTCTCTAACTTACATGAATAACCGTATTGCAATAAACATGATCAAATCATATTCATGTTCAACACAAACACCAAATAACACTTATTTAGGTTCAACACTAATCCCGAAAGTATAGGGAGTGTACGATGATGATCATATCAATCTTGGAACTACTTCCAATACACATCGTCACTTCATCCTTTAACTAGTTTCTGTTCATTATGCAATTCCCATTTCGAGTTACTACTCTTTAGCAACTAAACCAGTATCAAATACTGAGGGGTTGCTATGAACACTAGTAAAATACACATCAATAATCTGTATATCAAATATACCTTTGTTCACTTTGCCATCCTTCTTATCCGCCAAGTATCTAGGGCAGTTCCATTTCCAGTGACCATTTCCTTTGCAGTAGAAGCACTTAGTTTCAGGCTTGAGTTTAGCTTTGGGTTTCTTCATGGGAGTGACAACTTGCTTGTCATTCTTCTTGAAGTTCCCCTTCTATCCCTTTGCCCTTTACTTGAAACAAGTGGTTTTGTTAACCATCAACACTTGATGCTCTTTCTTGCTTTCTACCTTCGCCGATTTTAGCATTGCGAAGAGCTCGGGAATTACTTTCGTCATCCCTTGCATATTATAGTTCATCACGAAGTTCTACTAACTTGGTGATAGTGACTAAAGAACTTTGTCAATTACTATCTTATCTGGAAGATTAACTCCCACTTGATTCAAGCAATTGCAGTACCCAGACAATCTGAGCACATGCTCACTGGTTGAGCTATTCTCCTCCATCTTGTAGGCAAAGTACTGTCAGAGGTCTCATACCTCTCGACACGGGCATGAGTATGAAATACTAATTTCAACTCTTGGAACATCTTATATGCTCCGTGGCGTTCAAAACGTTTTTGAAGTCCCGGTTCTAAGCCGTAAAGCATGGTGCACTTAAACTATCAAGTAGTCATTATACCGAGCTTTTGTCAAAACGTTCATAACGTCTACATCTGCTCCTGCAATAGGTCTGTCACCTAGCGGTGCATCAAGGACATAATTCTTCTGTGCAGCAATGAGGATAATCCTCAGATCACGGAACAATTCCGCATCATTGCTACTAACATCTTTCAACTTAGTTTTCTCTAGGAACATAACAAAAATAAATGAGGAGCAACATCGCGAGCTATTGATCTACAACATAGATATGCTAATACTACCAGGACTAAGTTCATGATAAATTAAAGTTCAATTTAATCATATTACTTAAGAACTCCCACTTTGATAGACATCCCTCTAGTCATCTAAATGATCACGTGATCCAAATCAACTAAACCATGTCCGATCATCACGTGAGATGGAGTAGTTTCAATGGTGAACATCTTATGTTGATCATATCTACTATATGATTCACGCTCGACCTTTCGGTCTCCAGTGTTCCGAGGCCATATCTGCATATGCTAGGCTCGTCAAGTTTAACCCGAGTATTCCGCGTGTGCAAAACTGGCTCACACCCGTTGTATTTGAACGTAGAGCTTATCACACCCGATCATCACGTGGTGTCTGGGCACGACGAACTTTCGCAACGGTGCATACTCAGGGAGAACACTTATACCTTGAAATTTAGTAAGGGATCATCTTATAATGCTACCGTCGTTCTAAGCAAAATAAGAAGCATAATAAGATAAACATCACATGCAATCAAAATATGTGACATGATATGGCCATCATCATCTTGTGCTTTTGATCTCCATCTCCAAAGCACCGTCATGATCACCTTCGTCACCGGCGCGACACATTGATCTCCATCGTAGCATCGTTGTCGTCTCGCCAACTATTGCTTCTACGACTATCGCTACCGCTTAGTGATAAAGTAAAGCAATTACATGGCGATTGTATTTCATACAATAAAGCGACAACCATATGGCTCCTGCCAGTTGCCGATAACATTACAAAACATGATCATCTCATACAAAGCCGTATAACTCATCATGTCTTGACCATATCACATCACAACATGCCCTGCAAAAACAAGTTAGACGTCCTCTACTTTTTTGTTGCAAGTTTTACGTGGCTGCTACGGGCTTAGCAAGAACCGTTCTTACCTACGCATACAAAACCACAACGATGTTTCGTCAAGTATGTGCTGTTTTAACCTTCACAAGGACCGGGCGTAGCCACACTTGATTCAGCTAAAGTGAGAGAGACAGACACCCGCCAGTCACCTTTAAGCAACAAGTGCTCGTAACGGTGAAACCAGTCTCGCGTAAGCGTACGCGTAATGTCGGTCCGGGCTGCTTCATCTCACAATACCGCCGAAGCAAAGTATGACATGCTGGTAAGCAGTATGACTAGTATCGCCCACAACTCATTGTGTTCTACTCGTGCATATCATCTACGCATAGACCTGGCTCATGATGCCACTGTTGGGGAACGTAGTATTTTAAAATTTTCCTACGATCACGCAAGATCTATCTACCAGATGCATAGCAATGAGAGGGAAGAGTGTGTCTATGTACCCTCGTAGAACGGAAGCGGAAGCGTCAAGTGACGCGGTTGATGTTGTCGAACTTCTTCGCGATTCAACCGATCAAGCACCGAACGTACGGCACCTCCGCGTTCAGCACACGTTCAGCTTGATGACGTCCCACGAGCTCTTTATCCAGTTGAGCTTCATGGGAGAGTTTCGTCAGCACGACGGCGTGGTGACGGATATGATGTATTCACCGGCGCAGGGCTTCGCCTAAGCACTGCAACGGTATGACCGAGGTGTGTTTCTGTGGAGGGGGGCACTGCACACGGCTGGAACAATTCAACTTGTGTCTTTGGGTGCCCCCCTACCCCCGTATATAAAGGAGCAAGAGGGGAGGGCCGGCTGGCCTCCTATGGTGCGGCTAGGGCAATCCTACTAGGAATAGGATTGCAATCCAATTCCTAGTAGGAGTCCACCAAGAAGGAAGAGAGGGAAAGGAAAAGAGGGAGAGGTGGCGCCCCCCCAATCCTAGTCCAACTAGGATCCCTAGGTGGGGCGCCGGCCAGCCTCTATGGGCTGCCTCTCTCCTTTCCTCAAGGCCCACTATGGACCATCCCCCCTCATAGGGGGTTCCGGTAACCCCCTCCGGCAATCCAGTTAAATCTGAAACTTTTCCGGAACACTTCCGGTGTCCGAATATAGTCGTCCAATATATCAATCTTTATGTCTCGGACATTCCGAGACTCCTCGTCATGTCCGTGATCTCATCCGGGACTCCGAACTACCTTCGGTACATCAAAACTCATAAACTCATAATACCGATCGTCATCAAACGTTAAGCGTGCGGACCCTACGGGTTCGAGAACTATGTAGACATGACCGAGACTCATCTCTAGTCAATAACCAATAGCGGAACCTGGATGTTCATAATGGCTCCTACATATTCTACGAAGATCTTTATTGGTCAAACCGCATAACAACATACGTTGTTCCTTTTGTCATCGGTATGTTACTTGCCCGAGATTCGATCGTTGGTATCTCTATACCTAGTTCAATCTCGTTACCGGCAAGTCTCTTTACTCGTTCCGTAACACATCATCTCATGACTAACTCATTAGTCTTTTGCTTGCAAGGCTTATTATGATGCGTGTTACCGAGAGGGCCCAGAGATACCTCTCCTACACTCGGAGTGACAAATCCTAATCTTGATCTATGCCAACACCACGAATACTTTCGGAGACACCTGTAGAGCATCTTTATGATCACCCAGTTACGTTGTGACGTTTGATAGCACACAAGGTGTTCCTACGGTATTCGGGAGTTGCATAATCTCATAGTCATAGGAACATGTATAAGTCATGAAGAAAGCAATAGCAGTAAAACTAAACGATCATAGTGCTATGCTAACGGATGGGTCTAGTCCATCACATCATTCTCCTAATGATGTGATCCCGTTGATCAAATGACAACTCATGTCTATGGTTAGGAAACATAACCATCTTTGATCAATGAGCTAGTCTAGTAGAGGCATACTAGGGACACTCTGTTTTGTCTATGTATGCACACATGTACTAAGTTTCCGGTTAATACAATTCTAGCATGAATAATAAACATTTATCATGATATAAGGAAATATAAATAACAACTTTATTATTACCTCTAGGGCATATTTCCTTCAATAAGTTGCAAGCCTCATGCATCGAATACCAATAGTGCTTGCACCTTGTCCTAATTAGCTCGGATTTCCATGGATTGTCATTGCATTACATATGTTTCAACCAAGTGTCACAAAGGGGTACCTCTATGTCACCTGTACAAAGGTCCAAGGAGATAGGTCGCATTTGATTTCTCGTTTTTGATAGATCTCAACTTGAGGACATCCATACCGGGACAACATAGAAAATAGATAATGGACTCCTCTTTAATGCTTAAGCATATTCTCATAAGAGATTGAGGATTAATGTCCAAGCTAAAACTTCCACCATGATACATGGCTTTGGTTGGCGGCCCAATGTTCTTCTCTAACAATATGCATACTCAAACCATTCAACCCATGGCAAATCACCCTTACTTTAGACAAGACGAACATGCATAGCAACTCACATGATATTCAACAAAAGTGTAACAGTTGATGGCGTCCCCAGAAACATGGTTACCGCTCAGCAAGCAACTTATAAGAAAATAAGATACATAAGCAACATATTCTTTACCACAATAGTTTTTAAGCTACTTTCCCATGAGCTATGTATTGCAAAAACTGAAGGTTTTAAAGGTAGCACATGTAAATTTACTTGGAGTGGCGGTGAAATACCACATATAGGTAGGTATGGTGGACTCATATGGCACAACTGGTTTAAAAGGATGTGGATGCACAAGCAGTCAGTCCGCTTAGTACAGGTGGAGGTTAGCAAAAGACTGGGAGCGACCAACTAAGAGAGCAATGACGGTCATAATCATGCCGAGCGACAAAGCAACATTGAATCAGGCATGGAAGTTATATCGCTACTCAAAAACAAAAGATCATCAAGGCTTGACAGACTTTCTTTACAGTCTTAAATATGCGTGAGCATACGCCAAGTCAATCAAAATAAATTCTTGAAGGAAGATATTACTAAACTATACCACATCATTGGCAAACAAATCATGTTGGTACTCCAATAACACATTGGGAATCCCCCAGCTATTTGAGACTAACCATAAGAAAACCTGAACTACTAAGCGCCATTATGCACATAGCATCTTTATCATAGACATATTAACCAATGCAACGGGAGCAAACTCTCTTAATAAGATAAGCATGATAATTAAAGAGAGTTCAAGCAACCAACTAAACACAAGCTCTTTAAAAAGATAAGCATGAATACTAAGAGCAGAGCATGATAGTAGCTATTAAAAGACAAAGAACACACACAACAAAGATAGACATGAAAATTCTATGTTATGTTCTATGTAGAAGTGGAGCGTGTTTCTCTCCCACATAAAGAACGCTGAGTTCCGACTCGTTATGAAAAACTAAAAAGGAAACTAAAAGCAAGACGCTCCAAGCATAGCACATAACACATGAAGTGATTAAAATATAGTGGAACGAAAGACGAACTGATAATGTTGATGGAGAAGGGGATGCACGGGGGCATCCCCAAGCTTAGACGCTTGAGTCTCCTTGAATATTTCTTTGGGGTGCATGGGGGCATCCCCAAGCTTGAGCGCTTGACACTCCTGAATCTTTTTATCATCTCCCCTCGCACACTTGAAAACTCCCTTCATACATAACTCATCATAATCTGATTAGCGAGGTTAGTACCCATAATAAAATAATTATACCTTGCTGGAAATAAAGATATTCTTGAAGGTCTACTGTTTCTCAAGATTGCCAAAAGGTTTTTGCAAAGAAAAAGCAAGCTCTTGGTTTGCAAAATGAAGGAAAGGCAAAACATGACAGAATCTGTGGAAAACAGAATAGCAGGTAGTAAATGATTTGTTCGGGGCACTTCTGCAACTCAAATCAAAAAACTCAGAACAGACGAACGAAAGAAAATTATATAGAGCACGCTGTCAAAAACATTCAGACCAAAAAGATGATCTGGTGATTTTATATGAATTTTTCTATCCAAGGACAAAATCTGTTTCCTGGACAGCACCTCACAACTTTTGAACTTTCTAGCAATCAGAGGCTACACTTGGCACAAAATTGAAAAGTAAAGATACAATGATGATGCTACAGTAGTAAACAACATCAAGACACAATAAAAGCAAAATAAATTTATTCATTGGGCTGCCTCCCAAAAGCGCTTTCTTTTATGCCTTTAAGCTAGGCATAATGCAAAGAGATCAAGTTTTATCAAGAGTAAAAGAATAGCTAGCCCGTACAACGGACTCAAAAGGTAACTTGATCTTCTTTCGAGGGTAGTGTTCCATCCATTTCTTGAGAGGAAACTGAAATTTTATATTCCCCTCTTTCATGTCAATGATAGCACTAACGGTGCGTAAAAAGGGACGTCCCAAAATAATTGGACAAGAAGGATCACATTCAATGTCCATAATAGTAAAATCAACGGGAACATAATTATCATTGACAACGATAAGAACATCGTCGATCCTCCCCAAAGGTTTCTTTATGGAAGAATCAACGAGACGAACACCAAAAGAACAAGAATCATAAGGTTTTAATTTAAGCATATCATATAGTCTTTTGGGCATAATGGAGGTACTAGCTATAATATCACATAAAGCATAGCAAGAAAAGTTGTTTATCTTAGTTTTAATCATAGGATCCCAACCATCTTCTAGCTTTCTAGGTATGGAGGCTTCTACTCTAAGTTTCTCCTCCCTAGCTTTGATGAGAGCATTAGTGACATGCTCTGTGAAGGCAAGATTAAGCGTGCTAGTGTGGGGATCTTTGGCCATTCCTTGCAGAAAGGTGACAACTTCTGAAATACTACAATTATCAAAATCAATTTTATCATTATTGGGCAGAATTGTAGTGTCATCCTCTTTGTTTGAATTGCTCTCTATTATAAGAGTTTGAACGTCTTCCCAAGTTTGGGGAAGCTTAGGAGCAATTTTAAACTGAGGCTCATACTCTTTTCCGGGAAGACCATGCCATGGGCATAACCCTCCATCAAGACTAACATAATCACAAGGTTTATTACTTTTGTAGATCCCGACAGTGGTGATTGGCATAATGGAAGAAGGGGTGTACTCCTCCCATCTAGTGTTTTTGGTGGAACCCATAATAGCTAGCAAGCAAGATAACTATTTTTGTGATTTTCGATAAAAGATACTAAAGCAAAAACTGAAAGGTAAACTAACAAGACTAAAAGCAAAGGTAAAACATAGCGTGCAACTCCCCTATCCTGAAGAGTGGAGTCCCCGGCAACGGCGCCAGAAATTGCTTTGCTAGGTGGCTTCTCACCCCTCGTTGGTTACCCCAAGTGGAAGGTTTGAGATGCAGTGTAGCAGAAGTTTTCCCTTGGTAATACCAAGGATCGATTTCCCAGAGACTCCCAGTTTCAACAAGAAGGTGTCAACTGCTAACGGCGCCGGATATTAGCAATCAACGTGGACCTGCACACATATACAAATAACTTTGCTCCCAACGAGTACAGAGAGGTTGTCAATCCCTCCGGCCTTGTAGTTTACAAAGGATCAAACGCAAGTGATAATAGTGATAGGTATAATTGCAATAGTAAGTAAATAGCGGAAAAGTAAATAGCGGATGTGATCAATGATGGTAATATGGACCGGAGTCTCATGATGTTCACTAGTGATGTCTCTCTCCCAAAAGACGATAAAACAACTATGTGAGGTAAACGAATTACAGCTGGGCAATTGACAGGACCATGTGCGCAAACCAATGCTGACTACATTGCAAGAAAGGTAGAAGTTCAAAGCATGGGCGGTACGCCAAATTAAGTAGACCGAAATCCATCAATATCTACTACTAATCATCCACCTTGAGATATCTATCCAGAACATCTCGCTGGTATTAAGTTGCGAGCCCCACCCATAGTGTAAACTCAAAGCAACAGACAACTGCATTAAAAGAACTTTGCGTAAAGTAATCAATCCTTGCACCCGCGGGCACAAGCACCGTTGTTTTCCCCCTTGTGGCAACAGCACATCCCCTAGACTCATGTTTCTGTCACTCAAACTAGTCATCGAGGGGCATGAACCCACAATCGAGCATAACGTTCCCTCTTGGAGTCACTACCTACTACTTGGCCAAAGCAATAAATAACAACGGAGAACATGCAAGAATTACTTACGAACATAAACATAAAAGAGGTGAATCAAATATATGACTCAAACACAATCTGAACATAATCTCATAATCCATCGGATCCCAGCAAACTCATCATAGCAACAGCATAAGGATTACATATGTGCCTCGATCATGTAGGGCAGCTCACGAGGACTAATTAGTGAAGCACAAGAACGGGAGGAGAACATCACATAGCTACTGGTCATGGACTCATGGTCCAAGGGAGACTACTCACAACTCATCCGGGAGGCGTCCATGGTGGTGGAGAGGCTCCCGGTGGTGATCCTCCCCTCCGGCAGGGTGCCGGGAAGGGTTCTCCTGGTGCTCCCGATCTTGGAAGCGGCAGCGGCGGCGGAACAGAGATGAGATCATGAAAAAGAGTTCCTGTTTCGAGGGTTTCGGGAGACGCTTTAAATATATGCCAAAGGGGGGCATCGGAGGAGCCTCGGGGGGCCCAGGCGCCCCCCCGGCGCGGCCCAGGGGGGGGGGGGGCGCTGCCAGGGCGCCTGGAGCCCTGGTGGCCCCCCCGGCTGTCCTTCGGGCGCACGGTAGTTTCTGGAACGCTGATTTTTTATATAATTTTTCTGGATTTTTCCTGGCAGTTCTCGTAATGTGAAAACCTGAAATACAAAAACCGCCGAAAACAGAAACTGGCACTGGGGTGCACTGAGTTAATAGGTTAGTCCAAATATGATCAAAAGTGTATGGAAGTGTATAAATATGATAGCAATATCACCCAAAAGAGGCATGGAGCAAGCAGAAATTATAGATACGTTTTGGACGTATCACATTATCTTTCGGATCCAACTTGAACCTCATCTGTTGAAAAAAGAATGTGAGTCTTATTAGGAGGAAGCTAGAAAGTATGGGACAGAGCAAGACAATATTACTAATTGCGATGAATAACATTACTTACGGATAAATGGTCAAGGAAGGTGTTAAACTGGGTATTGTCTTTCTCATTCTTGTACTGGATCCACGTTGGGACGATACGTGCATGACATCTAACGACAACGGCTGCCTCTGATACTAACTTGGATGACTCTGTAGCATCACGTGGCCTTTTTAAACCTGCCTCAAAATGGATCTCCATTCTTCCTCCTTTAGATTTTGTTAATCTGTCAAGCATTATCCCTGATGTCTATTTCCGCTTGCGTCGTGGTGCTAGTTCAACAACGAATATGGAAAGTGTTAGTGTACATCAAACTGCGAGAGTACATATAAAGGAGCATGCAACTGCAACTTGACTCGGTCAGGTACCGTCTTGGTGTTGATGCTCATGAGGTTCATCTGATCTTGCCAAGTCCTGTTGTGTCAGCAGTGCTTCGGAAGTAGTGTTAGGTGTGAAGGCAGCTTGGGAACTGGCCAGTTCCGGAGCAAACGAACGAGTAACTCATTGAGATGCTGGTACAGTTGAAGCGGATGCTGCAGCTGGTGCAGCAGGTGATACTATGTTTGTAGATTTAGACGGTGGACTTGGACCTTCTACTACACTATAAGTACCAGCAGAATCTGGATGACAGATCCTTTTCCGTTTCACCCGACGAGTAACACCACTCCCTACTATATTATTTTCCTTGCTCTTTTTTGACTTTGCCATGTCAAGCCATACCCAAAACACAAAAGAATAAAATCGCTCTTCAGAACTCTTTGATGCATGATACAGACAAGCAATACTTTGAGGTAAGACAACCGTATGAGGATGGAATATGTAAGAAAAACAGGACGGCATGACATATTCACAGCTACAATGTGTAAACTAAGTAGAAGGATTTTCAAGAAAATAGAAGTAATGCAAGCTAGACACCATATGAAAGATGCAACCAATATTACTCTGCCAAGTTAAAAGTGTCTTGTCATAAGTGGCAATTCGAAAAATTTGAAGCAGTACAACATATAAATCAATGCAAGATGCAACCACTATCAAACTGCCATGTTAAAAGTGTCCAATCATGAGTGACTGATGCGGGATACACAACATCAGTACTTTGATGTAAGAACATGGTATGATGGATAGATGCAGTGTATTCTAGACACAGAACGCCATGTCATATGCACATGTATAACGTATGAACTCAGCAGGTGCAATTTAATCAAAATAGAAGAAATACATGCTAGACAACATATGCAACATGAAACCAATTACCACACTGTCAACTTAGAGCAAGCACCTGCGATGGTGGAGTACGGGAGATGCATGTAGACTTGGGACTTCAACTTCATTAGCAGTAGCAGTGGCAAATTTAGAGAGTTTCTGTTTGCGTCGGTGCAGAGGACCACCAACATCCCCTAACTTACTCTTTTCCTTCCTATTTTCTGATATTGCCTTATGAAGTCAAAACCACAAGAAGATGAATAAAACTAGCTCTGCATAACTGGTTGATGCATGATACAGACGAACACTACTTTGATGTAAGGCAAGCGCAAGATAGGAGGATGGAATATATACAAAAAAGACAATGTTTTATATTCACACGTACGATAGGAGGATGGAATATGTATGAAAAAACAGTAAGCTGAAGGCATTTCAACAAAATTAGAAGAAATGAAAGCTAGGCACCATATGAACATGCAACCAATATCACTCTATCAGGTAAAAAGTGTCTCGTCGTAAGTGCCATTTTAAGAAATTAGAAGCAGTACAAGCTAGAAGACAATGCAAGATGCAACCTACATCACAGTCCCAAGTTAAATGTGTCTTATGGGTAAGTGATCGTTGCAGGTATAAGTTGTAAGCTACGCAGATGCAAGTCAACATAACTAGAAGCAATACAAACTAGACATCATACGAAAAACGCAACCACATATAACAGTTCCAAGTTAGAGCAAGCACCTGTGATGGTGGAGTAGGGGAGATGTGCTCATCATGTACACGTATGTTCTAGAAACAGGAACACGTGTCATATTCACAGGCATTATGTGTAAAGTAAGCAGATGCAATTCAACAAAGTTAGAAGCAATACAAGCCAGACATCATACACACATGCAACCGCATACAATAGTGCCAAGTTAGATCAAGCACCTATGATGGTGGAGTAGGGGAGATGTGCTCATCATGTACATGTATGTTCTAGAAACAGGAACACATGTCATATTCACAGGCATTATGTGTATAGTAAGCAGATGCAATTCAACAAAGTTAGAAGCAATAAAAGCTAGACATCATACACAACATGCAACCACATATAATAGTGCCAAGTTAGAGCAAGCACCTGTGATGGTGGAGTAGGGGAGATGTGCTCATCATGTACACCTATGTTCTAGAAACAGGAACACGTGTCATATTCACATGCATTATGTGTAAAGTAAGATGCAATTCAACAAAGTTAGAAGCAAAACAAGCTAGACATCATACACAACATGCAACCACATATAATAGTGCCAAGTTAGAGCAAGCACCTGTGATAGTGGAGTAGAGGAGATGTGCTCATCATGTACACGTATGTTCTAGAAATTGGAACACGTGTCATATTCACAGGCATTATGTGTAAAGTAAGCAGATGCAATTCAACAAAGTTAGAAGCAATACAAGCTAGACATCATATGCAACATGCAACCACATATAATAGTGCCAAGTTAGATCAAGCACCTGTGATGGTGGAGTAGGGGAGATGTGCTCATCATCTACACAACTACATTGACTGTCTAGCCTTGCGTTGTCTTGCGAATCTTATTGGGAGGACGGCGGAGTAGAATCTGTAGAGAACCTCCGTTTCAGTTGCTCGGAAGGACCACCATCATCCAATGCCTTGCCAATTACCTTCAGCTTTATTGATTTTTCATTGTGAGGTCAAACCGACAATAAAAATGAATATAATTCGCTCTTCAGAACTCATTCATGCATGATACTGACGAACACTACTCTGATGAAAGGCAAAGTCATGATACGAGGATGTAATATGTACGAAATCATGGACGGCTTGACATATTCACACCTATGATGTGGTAACTAAGCAGAAGGCACTTCAACAAATTAGAAGCACTGCAAACTAGACACCATATGAAAGGTGCAATCAATATCACTCTGCCAAGTTAAAGCTGTCTCGTCATAGGTGGCGTTCATCAAACTAGAAGCAATACATGCTAGAAATCATATTCAAGACACAAACAATATCACACTGCCAACTTAAAGGTGTTCCATCATAAGTGACTTATGCAGGATACACAAGAAGAGTAGTTTCATGTAAGAACATGGTGTGATAGACAAATATAGTATGTACCAAAACAGGAAAGCGTGTCATATTCACACATATCATGTGTATGCTAAGCAGATGCAGTTTACACTAATTAGGAGCAATACAACTAGACACCATATGCAACAGGCAAGCAGATATCACACTGCCAAGTTAGAGCAAGCACCTTGGATGGTGGAGTAGGGGAGCGGAGACTTGGACCTTGTAATGCACTATCAGTACAAGGAGAATCGGTACAGATGCTCCATTTACTTTGCTGGAGAGGACCACCATCATCGCCTTCCTCACTCTTTTCCTTCCTCTTTCTTGATTTTGCCTCGTCAAGTTAAACCCACTAGAAAAAGGAATAAAATTTGCTCTTCAGAACTCATTGATGCATGATACTAATGAACACTACTTTCATGTAAGGCAGCCGCATGATAGGAGGATGGAATATGTATGAAAAACAGGACGGCGTGACATATTGACATGTATGGTGTATAAAGTGTAAACTAAGCACAAGGTGCTCGAACTTGTTAGAATCAATGCAAGCTAGAAACCATATGAAAGATGAAACCAATATCACTCTGCCAAATTAAAAGGGTGCCCTAACAAATGAATTTGACCAAATTAGAAGCAATACATGGCAGCAGGCTAGAAATAATATGCAATATGCAACGAATAAAGGTGACTCATCGTAAGTGATTGATGCATGATACAGAAGAGAGGTAGTTTCATGTAAGAACAAGGTTAACACATAGATCTAGTGTGTACCAAAAATAGGAAGGCATGTCATATTCACAGGTATAATGTGTAAACTAAGAAGATGCAATTTACCCTAATTAGAAGCATTACAAGCTAGACACCGTATGCAACATGCAACCACATATCACACTGCGAACTTAGAGCAAGCACCTGTGATGGTGGTGTGGGGGAATTGCAGTCATCAACTAGAGAGCTACGTTGACTATCTTCATTTAGCCTTGCTGTTTCTTGAGAATCATGTGGGGAGGATGACATTGCACTCTTTAAACGAGTATGGCGTCTCACACTAACCCATCTGGGTGACTGTCTCATCATAAGTGATTGA
This sequence comes from Secale cereale, assembly GCA_902687465.1. Lineage (NCBI taxonomy): Eukaryota > Viridiplantae > Streptophyta > Magnoliopsida > Poales > Poaceae > Secale > Secale cereale. The sequence goes on from LR738715.1 coordinate 171,690,200, forward strand.
CGAGGGATACAAAAGAGCATTAGTTTGATGTACCAACATGGTTAATAGACATATGTAGTATGTATCAAAAACAGGAAGGCATGTCATTATCAAAGGTATCATGTGTAAAGTAAGTAGATGCAACTTAACCAAATTGGAAGCAATACAAGCTAGACACCATATGCAACATGCAACCACATTTGACAGCGCGAAGTTAAAGCAAGCACCTGGGATGGTTGTGTGTGGCAATTGAGATCACCAACTGCAGAGCTACGTTTACTGTTTCCAACTGCTGACACTACATCCTTTAGAGCGCTGAAACACTTAGTGCTTATCTTCGAATGACACTGGAGCGACTTCTGTCTTTTCTTTTCAGCATTCATCAACACTGTGTCAGAGTCTGAAATACCCATGCATAAAAAAACAATAGTGTGAGTATGGGTGAAGTGTGTGCACAATTAGTACAGTGTAAAGGTAGCAGATAGCAGGTCAGTGAGAAATAAATGATGGGAGACATATGATAGCTCTACAACATGCATGACACACTAAATTACTACAAGATTATAAGAAAATAACATTCGACTCAAAACAAATAGGCTAATCCATTTTTTCTGCACCGTCCGATGTACAAAGAACGGGCAGATCGCCTTCATCTACCTCCAGCCAGTCAGTGTTGACGATCTTCCTCGAAACGGCAGCTACCACCGGCCCAGTCCCCTGCCTGCGCCCTCCCCTCGACCTCACCGCACCACCGTGCTTGGAACCGCCCCCCGTGTGGGGACCCCGACTTAGAAGTCAAGATCACCGAATGCACGTGTACAGTGATCCCAGAGATCAATGCTCACTGAACACACAAAAGCTGAATAACAAGAGTCTTACATCCATACATACCGTCTTACACAAATTAAGGCCATTATGGCCAAGTCTTACATAGATAAAGCCTCACGGGCTGAATAGCAAATAACTCAAATAGCGGAAGTCTTCGATGATAGGTAGAACCCATGCCATCTGCCTTAACCCTACATGCATTCTGACTGGGATAGCGTCCTAGTTCGCATGTTCGTCTCCAAAGAACTCTTCTTCATATTCCTGTTCCTCCATGCCTGGCCAATTAAATAACCAGTGGCAAGCCAATGAGTACTTTGAATGTACTCGCAAGCAACCCATGATTTGGTTCAAAGTAACAATGCAATTGAACAACAATGAGCAATCTAGCTAGGAGCTAGAATAAATTTTCTACCATCAAGGGTATGCATCAATAAACTCACGTAACCTCGAAAACAGGTTACCGATATCAACATGAATATGATTCAACTAATGAGTCAAGTCACCACCTTGACTCATCACACACACATACTTTCACCGATGTAGTAAAATTCTGGACATAGTTTAAGTAGCACCACCCAACTGTCCATGACCGTGGACACGGCTATTCGAATAGTTTTACACTCTGCAGAGGTTGCACACTTTACCCACAAGATCCGGGAAGCTTTCGTGTCACCCACGATCCCGCAGTACCTCAAGTACTCGGGGGAAGCACCCGGTCATTATCTTTCCTTAGACGACACTAACATAGAGTCCACTCGTTGGTACACGGCCCTCGAGTACAAACAATAGATCATGGGACTTGCCCTAATTTCAATGTCACGCGTACTCGAAGGGACCAACGGTGTGTCCGGTGCCCTGTAAAAACAGTCATGGTCGTCTATCCAAGCACGACCCCGTCCCGGGAAAGACCTCAAGTCTTCCCGTCACTAGTAATGCGGGCACCATGCTAGTATCGGCCTAAGAATCAATAAAGCCCCGTCCCATAAGGGGTAGAGTGGTTGCACATGTTTGGTTGGGACGGTAGTCACACATAAATCTAATCCATCATTTCACCCATGCACAAGATCTTTACCGGCACATCACTTCTTTCTCAAGTGATGACCTAACTCAACATCACCCTCGGGCATTAGGGGCACCCGACGGGGTTTATGAAAAGATTTCAACCACGAAGGTTTCATGACACACATGCATCACTAAGCATCACTACTAACCATTTGCATGACATCCAGCACATAGCAAGATCATGAGTAAGCATGCATCATGTGGTGGTTCTTAACTAGGTCACCACCTTAACTCTTATCATCATGCATTCGGAAACAAACGGGTTCCGAAGAACACAAGTGTATCATGGTCAAAGGGCTGCTTGCCTGGATTGGCTTGGTCTTCAAAGTCTTCAAATCCTTCTCCACCTTCTTCCTCAGCAACTTCGTCAAATACGGGATCTAATCGTCGCAAAATAACAACGGGAAAATAAGACCATACTAAAAACAGAAAAAATCAAAGTGCTCAGAAAAATGTCAACTTATTTTTGTTAAGTACTAGAGGGAAAACTAAGGTGGCAAAAATTCTTAGTTGGAGTTTTGGAGTTACAGAATGGAATCTAAGGATTTTTGAACAGGAGTTTTATTGCTCAAATTTGAATTTAAATTTGAACAGGACAGAAAAGTTTCATGGATTTGTGTGAAAGTGACACCATTAAATAGGTTGGAATATTACAAGATTTTAGGAGTTGGAATTAATTCATTTGTACTAATATTTATTTTTGTGAAATTGTTTGAAATATTCACAGAAAAGAATAAAAAGAAATGGCCCTGTGCCACTGGGCCAGAACGGCCACAGTGCACGGCCCAGGGCAAACAGCCCAGCCGCACGGGAGCCAGCGCGCGCGCGCCTGATACGTCCAAAACGTATCTATAATTTCCGCTTGCTCCATGCCTCTTTTGGGTGATATTGCTATGATATTTATACACTTCCATACACTTTTGATCATATTTGGACTAACCTATTAACTCAGTGCACCCCAGTGCCAGTTTCTGTTTTCTGTTGTTTTTGTATTTCAGGTTTTCCCGTCACGAAAACTGCTAGAAAAATCCCGGAAAAATTATATAAAAAATCAGCATTCCGGAAGCTTCCACACGGCCGAAGTAGGGCCGGAGGGGGGCCACCAGGGCTCCAGGCGCCCTGGTGGCGCGGCCCCCCTCCTGGCCGTGCTGGGGGGGCGCCTGGGCCCCCCAGGCCTCCGCTGATGCCCCCCTTTGGCATATATTTATATCGCATCCCGAAACCCTCGAGGACGGAACCCTTTTTTGCGATCTCATCTCTGTTCCGCAGCCGCCGCGCTTCCAAGATCGGGAGCACCAGGAGAACTCTTCCCGGCACCCTGCCGGAGGGGAGGATCACCACCGGGAGCCTCTCCACCACCATGGACGCCTCCCGGATGAGTTGTGAGTAGTCTCCCTTGGACCATGGGTCCATGACCAGTAGCTATGTGATGTTCTCCTCCCCTTCTTGTGCTTCACTAATTAGACCTCGTGAGCTGCCCTACATGATCGAGGCACATATGTAATCCTTATGCTGTTGCTATGATGAGTTTGCTGGGATCCGATGGATTGTGAGATTATGTTCAGATTGTGTTTGAGTAATATATTTGATTTACCTCTTTTATATTTATGTTCTTAAGTAATTCTTGCATGTTCTCCGTTGTTATTTATTGCTTTGGCCAAGTAGTAGGTAGTGACTCCAAGAGGGAACGTTTTGCTCGATTGTGGGTTCATGCCCCTCGATGACTAGCTTGAGTGACAGAAACATGAGTCTAGGGGATGTGCTGTTGCCACAAGGGGGAAAACAACGGTGCTTGTACTCGCGGGTGCAAGGATTGTTTACTTTACGCAAAGTTCTTTTAATGCAGTTGTCTGTTGCTTTGAGTTTACACTATGGGTGGGACTCGCAACTTAATACCAGCGAGATGTTCTGGATAGATATCTCAAGGTGGATGATTAGTAGTAGATGCAGATGGATTTCGGTCTACTAGCCTTGGCGTACCGCCCATGCTTTGAACCTCTACCTTTCTTGCAACATAGTTAGCATTGGTTTGCGCACATAATTCTGTCAATTGCCCATCTGTAATTCGTTTACCTCACATAGCTGTTTTATCGTCTTTTGGGAGAGAGACATCACTAGTGAACATCATGGGACCCCGGTCCATATTACCATCACTGATCACATCTGCTATTTACTTTCTACTTTTACTTACTAGTTGCAGCAATACCTATCACTATTATCTCTTGCGTTTGATCCTTTGTAAACGAGAAGGCCGGAGGGATTGACAACCTCTCTGTACTCGTTGGGAGCAAAGTTATTTGTATCTGTGTGCAGGTCCAAGTTGATTGCTAAGTATCTGGCGCTATTAGCAGTTGACACCTTCTTGTTGAACCTTGGAGTCTTAGGGGAAATCGATCCTGGGTATCTTTGCCAAGGGAAAACTTCCGCTACACTGCATCTCAAACCTTCCACTTGGGGTAACCAACGAGGGGCGAGAAGCCATCAAGCAAAGTTTTCTGGCGCCGTTGCCGGGGACTCCACTCTTCAAGATAGGGGAGTTGCACGCTATCTTTTACCTTTGCTTTTAGTCTTGTTAGTTTACCTTTCAGTTTTTGCTTTAGTATCTTTTATCGAAAATCACAAAAATAGTTATCTTGCTTGCTTGCTACTATGGGTTCCACCGAGAACACCAAGTTGTGTGACTTCACTAGTCATAACAACGATGACTTTATTTGCACGCCTATCACTACACCTGCCACTTCATCACCTTCTTATGAAATTAAACCTGCTTTACTGAACTTAGTCATGAAAGATCAATTCTCCGGTGCTGGAGATGATGCTGCTTTACACTTAAACAATTTTGTTGAACTTTGTGATATGCAAAAGTACCAAGAAATAGATGGTAATATTGTTAAGCTTAAGCTTTTTCCTTTCTCCTTGAGAGGAGGAGCTAAAATTTGGTTTCAATCTTTGCCTAGAAATAGCATAGATTCATGGGACAAGTGCAAAGATGCTTTTATTGGAAAATACTATCCACCTGCTAAAATTATCCAACTAAGAAGTAACATAATGAATTTTAAACAATTGGATAATGAACACGTTGCTCAAGCTTGGGAACGTATGAAATCTCTTATCAAGAACTTCCCTACTCATGGTTTGACTACTTGGATGGTTATCCAAACTTTTTATGCAGGCTTGAACTTTACCTCGCGGAACTTGTTAGATTCGGCCGCGGGAGGAACCTTTATGTCAACTACACTTGGTGCTGCCACGAAGCTTCTCGATGAGATGATGACTAATTATTCCCAATGGCACACCGAACGCGCTCCAACAGGTAGGAAGGTAAACTCTGTCGAGGAGATTTCCTCCCTAAATGAAAAAGTTGACTTGATCATGTCTCTACTTTCGAAGCAATCTTCTATTGATCCTCGTGATGTTCCTTTAAATTCTTTGATTGCTCAAGAACAAGTAGATGTGAACTTTATCTCTAGAAACAATTTTAATAACAATGCTTATAGGAGTAATTTTTGTAGCAATCCTAGACCGTTCCCCTCTAATTCCGATGGGAACAACAATGCTTATCCTAGCACCAAGAACTCCACTACTGAACTAGAGATTATGCTTAAAGATTTCATCACTACCCAAAAAGCTTTTAATAATAGTGTAGAAGAGAAACTAAACAAACTAGATAATCTCTCTTCGAAGGTAGACAATTTAGCCCATGAGGTAGAATTGCTTAAAATTAGAACTTCTCCTCTTGAGGAGAGGAAGGTCACTCCTATGAATGCTATTCAAGTGCAAATTAATGAAAACATTAGGATGTTGGCTAAACTTAAAGAGAGATGGGCTAGAGAAAGGGAGGAAGAAGATAGAATTAAGAACCTTCCTATCCACCACACTGTTGCTACTATCCAAGTTGTTGAGGATATCCAAACTCTTAGCACCCAATGCACTCCTGGTCCCAATGGACCTATTAATGGTGATGCTATGACCATAGAAACTACCAAACAAGTGAACCTAAATGACACCACTACCACCTTACTTGATAGTAGTGACCTTGATTTTGATAATTGCACTCTTACCGAAGTTATTGATTTCCTTCACAAGATGTCTAGAGATCCCCGCACTAGCACGCTTAACCTTGCCTTCACAGAGCATATCACTAATGCTCTCATCAAAGCTAGAGAGGAGAAACTTAGAGTAGAAGCCTCCATACCTAGAAAGCTAGAAGATGGTTGGGATCCTATGATTAAAATTAAGTTGAATAACTTATCTTGCTATGCTTTATGTGATGTTGGAGCTAGTACCTCCGTTATGCCCAAAAGAATATATGATATGCTTAAATTGAAACCTTTTGATTCTTGTTCTTTTGGTGTTCTTCTTATTGATTCTTCCATAAAGAAACCTTTGGGGAGGATAGACGATGTTCTTATTATTGTCAATGACAACTACGTTCCCGTTGATTTTACTATTATGGATATTGAATGTGAACCTTCTTGTCCAATTATTTTGGGACGTCCTTTTCTTTGCACCGTTGGTGCTATCATTGACATGAAAGAGGGGAATATAAAATTCCAATTTCCTCTCAAGAAAGGGATGGAACACTTCCCTAGAAAGAAGATTAAGTTACCTTTTGAGTCTGTTATACGGGCTAGCTATTCTTTTACTCTTGATAAAACTTGATCTCTTTGCATTATGCCTAGCTTAAAGGCATAAAAGAAAGCGCTTTTGGGAGGCAGCCCACATGAATAAAATTTTTATTTTGCTTTTGTTGTGTCTTGATGTTGTTACTACAGTAGCATCATCATTGTATCTTTGCTTTTCAACTTTGTGCCAAGTGTAGCCTCTGATTGCAAGAAAGTTCAAAAGTTGTGACGTGCTGTCCAGGAAACAGATTCTGTCCTTGGATAGAAAAATTCGTATAAAATCACCAGATCATCTTTTTTGTCTGAATTGTTTCGACAGCATGCTCTATACAATTGTCTTTCGTGCGTCTGTTCTGAGTTTTTTTATTAGAGTTGCAGAAGTGCCCCGAAAAAATCATTTACTACCTGCTGTTCTGTTTTTCACAGATTCTGTCCTGCTTTGCCTTTCCTTCATTTTGCAAACCTTGAGCTTGCTTTTTCTTTGCAAAAACCTTTTGGCAATCTTGAGAAACAGTAGACCTTCAAGAATATCCTTATTTCCACCAAGGAACAATTATATTATTATGGGTACTAACCTCGCTAATCAGATTATGATGAGTTATGTATGAAGGGAGTTTTCAAGTGTGCGAGGGAAGATGATAAAAAGATTCAGGAGTGTCAAGCGCTCAAGCTTGGGGATGCCCCCGTGCACCCCCAAGAAATATTCAAGGAGACTCAAGCGTCTAAGCTTGGGGATGCCCCCCGTGCATCCCCTTCTCCATCAACATTATCAGTTCGTCTTTCGTTCCACTATATTTTTATCACTTCATGTGTTATGTGGTATGCTTGGAGCGTCTTGCTTTTAGTTTCCTTTTTAGTTTTCTTTAGCTTTTCATAACGAGTCAGAAATCAGCTTTCTTTGTGTGGGAGAGAGACACGCTCCACTTCAACCTAGAACACAACATAGAATTTTCATGTCTATCTTTGCTGTGTATGTTCTTGGTCTTTCAATAGCTACTATCATGTTCAGCTCTTAGTTTTCATGCTTATCTTTTTAAAGAGCTTTTGTTTAGTTGGTTGCTTGAACTCTCTTTAGTTATCATGCTTATCTTATTAAGAGAGTTTGCTCCCGTTGCATTGGTTAATATGTCTATGATAAAGATGCTATGTGCATAATGGCGCTTAGTAGTTCAGGTTTTCTTATGGTTAGTCTCAAATAGCTGGGGGATTCCCAATGTGTTATTGGAGTACCAACATGATTTGTTTGCCAATGATGTGGTATGGTTTAGTAATATCTTCCTTCAAGAATTTATTTTGATTGACTTGGCGTATGCTCACGCATATTTAAGACTGTAAAGAAAGTCTGTCAAGCCTTGATGCTCTTTTGTTTCTGAGTAGCGATATAACTTCCATGCCTGATTCAATGTTTCTTTGTCGCTCGGCATGATTATGACCGTCATTGCTCTCTTAGTTGGTCGCTCCCAGTCTTTTGCTAACCTCCACCTGTACTAAGCCGACTGACTGCTTGTGCATCCAAATTCTTTTAAACCAGTTACGCCATATGAGTCCACCATACCTTCCTATACATGGTATTTACCTGCCATTCCTAACGGAGACTTTCATGTACCATCTCGAAATTATTCAAAAAAAGCATTCCTATTTTGTGCCTCTGTTTTAGTTCATGAGGAAGTAGTAGTTAATTCATGATCTTTTTAAGTTGGACAAGCTTCACCCCGGGATTGCATGTCTAATGTGCAAACCCATAATATGAGAAGGAACTGGCAAAGAGTGCGCCCGGCTCAAAATTAATATAACAAACAAACCCTCCTTCACGCTTTGTTCATGAGAAATCAGAAAACTTTGGCAGTGATAAACAAAGGAGATTAAGAGGATGTGATCGTCCTCATTCGGGAGCCGTTCCTCGAAACTTGTCCATCTCAAGAAGTGATTGAGTTATCTGCTAGCATTCGTTGACGGAACATGCATAATCTAAATAATAATAATTATTACCTCTGTTTTTTAAATCCAAGAGCTCTGGTACATGCTTTGTCTTTGTTTCCGACTACGGGGTTTCAACCTTGCCAACAAAAGCCACGGTTCAAGAGTCTCCACCTTTTTTTAAAGCACCAACTATTAAGAGCATGATTGTCATTCTGAGTGTAATGTGCATTGTCCCAAAGTAGCATTGTCTTTTGCATGATTGTGATATCGTTTATTCTGAAATCATCGTATCTAGTCATCACTTAAACCTTGGAGGTGCCCCTGCATTTATGTTTTGCTTCACTAAAGGGGGCAAGCGAGATATCACTTTATCATATTTGCACACCATGCTCATTACAAATCTTTTTGATGTTTCAGTATCATATTGTAAAACTTTCAGTTCTTTGTGATTTTCTCATGAGGCAACTTAATTACTACAGATTCATTGTCTCAGTAAGCTTTTGTCATATGACTATGAAAAGTCCTTATATGGTTAATAGCATGTCACCACAGAAATTATTCTTGTTATCATTTACCTACTCGAGGACGAGCAGGAATTAAGCTTGGGGATGTTGATACGTCCAAAACGTATCTATAATTTCTGCTTGCTCCATGCCTCTTTTGGGTGATATTGCTATGATATTTATACACTTCCATACACTTTTGATCATATTTGGACTAACCTATTAACTCAGTGCACCCCAGTGCCAGTTTTTGTTTTCTACTGTTTTTGTATTTCAGGTTTTCCCGTCACGAAAACTGCTAGAAAAATCCCGGAAAAATTATATAAAAAATCAGCGTTCCGGAAGCTTCCACACGGCCGAAGTAGGGCCGGAGGGGGGCCACCAGGGCTCCAGGCACCCTGGTGGCGCGGCCCCCCTCCTGGCCGCGCCGGGGGGCGCCTGGGCCCCCCAGGCCTCCGCTGATGCCCCCCTTTGGCATATATTTATATCGTGTCCCGAAACCCTCGAGGACGGAACCCTTTTTCGCGATCTCATCTCTGTTCCGCCGCCGCCGCGCTTCCAAGATCGGGAGCACCAGGAGAACTCTTCCCGGCACCCTGCCGGAGGGGAGGATCACCACCGGGAGCCTCTCCACCACCATGGACGCCTCCCGGATGAGTTGTGAGTAGTCTCCCTTGGACCATGGGTCCATGACCAGTAGCTATGTGATGTTCTCCTCCCCTTCTTGTGCTTCACTAATTAGACCTCGTGAGCTGCCCTACATGATCGAGGCACATATGTAATCCTCATGCTGTTGCTATGATGAGTTTGCTGGGATCCGATGGATTGTGAGATTATGTTCAGATTGTGTTTGAGTAATATATTTGATTTACCTCTTTTATATTTATGTTCTTAAGTAATTCTTGCATGTTCTCCGTTGTTATTTATTGCTTTGGCCAAGTAGTAGGTAGTGACTCCAAGAGGGAACGTTATGCTCGATTGTGGGTTCATGCCCCTCGATGACTAGCTTGAGTGACAAAAACATGAGTCTAGGGGATGTGCTGTTGCCACAAGGGGGAAAACAACGGTGCTTGTACTCGCGGGTGCAAGGATTGTTTACTTTACACAAAGTTCTTTTAATGCAGTTGTCTGTTGCTTTGAGTTTACACTATGGGTGGGACTCGCAACTTAATACCAGCGAGATGTTCTGGATAGATATCTCAAGGTGGATGATTGGTAGTAGATGCAGATGGATTTCGGTCTACTTGCCTTGGCGTACCGCCCATGCTTTGAACCTCTACCTTTCTTGCAACATAGTTAGCATTGGTTTGCGCACATAATTCTGTCAATTGCCCAGCTGTAATTCGTTTACCTCACATAGCTGTTTTATCGTCTTTTGGGAGAGAGACATCACTAGTGAACATCATGGGACCCCGGTCCATATTACCATCACTGATCACATCCGCTATTTACTTTCTGCTTTTAGTTACTAGTTGCAGCAATACCTATCACTATTATCTCTTGCGTTTGATCCTTTGTAAACGACAAGGCCGGAGGGATTGACAACCTCTCTGTACTCGTTGGGAGCAAAGTTATTTGCATCTGTGTGCAGGTCCAAGTTGATTGCTAAGTATCTGGCGCCATTAGCAGTTGACACCTTCTTGTTGAACCTTGGAGTCTCAGGGGAAATCGATCCTTGGTATCTTTGCCAAGGGAAAACTTCCGCTACACTGCATCTCAAACCTTCCACTTGGGGTAGCCAACGAGGGGCGAGAAGCCATCAGTGCCAGGTTTTCAAACCTGACGGGCGGGGCCCGGCGGTCAGTGACTGCGAGGGGAGAGAGAGAGCAGTGAGGATGACAGGCGGGGCCCGCCTGTCATCTTCAACCTTGCGGCCAACGCGACGGCGAGCTCACCGGCGGCGATTCCGGGCACGGCGGGGCAAACGGAGGGCAGGAATGGGCGCAGCAGCGAGTCGCGGATGTAGTGGTGGTGGTGCGGCTCGCCGGGGAGGCCTGGTTCGCCGGCGGCGAGGATACGCGGCAGAGGGTCGTCGGGAGGTCGCTGCTCGGGTTGATTCCGGCAGCTGCAGAAGGGGAAAAGTGAGGGGAATGCATCAGTGGTGTGCGGCGGTTCCAGATCGAGCAAGGGTTGGAGCGGAGAGGGCCTGTACCGCGAGATCTCCGGCTGCCCGACGCGGCGGAGCTCTGGTCAATCCCGAGCATTGAGGCTCTCTGGGGATGAGTGAGTGGTGCTGGGCTGCTACTGGGGGTGAGGGAAGGCTGTTGGTGCCGTTGGAGAGGCTCGGGCGTGCTTATATAGCCGAGCCCACGGTCCACCATGGACTCGTGCGCCGGCGAGGTCACGGGCGAGGCCAGAGGCCGTGCTGGTGCTTGCGTTTGAGTCAGGGAGGTTCATGGGTGAGGTCCACGCCTAGTAGAGGGGAGAGGAGGAGCGGAGAAGGCTCCAGACAGCGTGCGCGTGTGAGGCCGACGAGTGGAGGTTGCGGGCGGCCAGCGCGCGTGCGAAGGCGGCCACTGGAGGGAGTAGGAGGAGGGGGACAGCGCCGGGGGAGGTTGCGGACGTCGAGGTGCATCGACTGACGCGAGGGGGGGAGCACGAGGTGGTTGGCTGCGCTGGATTGGGCGAAGCTATAGTGCGGGGGCGCACTGTAGCGTGCTCTGGAGCGTGCTAATTGCATGCCATGGCATGCCATTGGCCCTCTGGACGTGTCCGCCGTGTCTGGGGGGTCCAGGGCGACGTAAGCAACTCCGGTGTTGCTTGGATGCTCTGGAGATGCAGTGGGAGAGAAGGGAAGCTGGTAACTAGGTAGAAATGGGCTGTCCAGCAAGGTGAATTGGGGTTTTCACCCCCCAATCATGGAGCTGGGGACATGGGGAAGTTACTGGAGTTAAAATGTAACTAGATGAAGCTGTGGTAGAAAGTTGAGGCAAAAGTAAATGGTAAAAGAGGCCAAGATGGTAGTTTTGGTAAAATGGCAGAAGGTGTTTGATCATGTTTTGGTCAAGCAAATGATCTCCACTTTCCATGACACTTAACAGGATTGAATGTCATATGAAAATAGGGTGTTTCACCGAATTTGGGCTCATTTGAAGAAACTAGCCAATGTAACTTTGGTGAACCCTAGAAATCAACAGAAATGGCTTCATCTTGTTTAAGTCAAGCTAATCATCTCCCCTTGATGCACCACTTGGTGTAGTTTCATCATTTGGGGTATTGATCATGCCCACAAAGTTTGAAGCTCCAGGTAAAAAGTTGGTAATGTAAAGTTGTTCAAATCTGCATTTGAACAGAAAGGGTTTTGGGGTATTCTGATCAAGTTTCCCTACTCCAAATCTTGTGCCATTTGGTCTAGTTGCCTTATTAGGTCATTCTAGCATGTGCACCAAGTTTGAGAGCATTTGGATAAGTTTGGCAATGTAAAGTTGCTCAAACTTCAAATATGGACATAATGGGTTTGAAGGGTTTTGAGGATGATATCTTGCCTCCCAAGGCATGGGGCTTGGCAAGATCATCAAATATGTCATATATGACATGATAGAATTTCCCTGGAATTTTTGGAGAATATTTCCTTTGTAAATATTTCATAAGCTTGAAATATCCAGAAAGGGTTTTGGAGGGATTAGCCCATTATTTTGAACATGACCAAGTGTTGAAACTCTTATATATGGACAATATATGTCCTATGAGTCTCCCTGAATTTTGGCAAATATTTTTGAAATACTTAAATAATTTTTCCCTATTAAAGACCATTTCTGGCCTTAAAGAAAAGCTTTTAAATAAAATAGGAAAATAACTTTTAAAATTATACTTTTGTGGTTTCTGGGAGTCCTATGACTGCTAGGTCTCAAATATACTTTTTGAAATAATTTTCTCACCCTAAATCAAGCACTTGCAGTGCAAACCTCAATTCAGGGGTTTTTGGAATACTAAATTTTAAAAATAGATTTTGGCCAAATTAATTTTATAAGAAAATACTATACTACTATAAACACTTGGTATGATCATTGGGCAGAAGTTTTAGGTATGGAGATGAATTCCTCAAGAGGTAATAGTTGACTTTAATGAGCACATGAAAAGCATATGAAGGAAAACTCAAATCCAAATAAAAGCCAAATGATGCCAAAAAAATTTGCTGGTCCAAATTTTCATGCTTCATTGATGCAAGTAACATGTTACAAAATGCAGGGTGTGACAGACCTACCCCCCTTACAAGAATCTCGTCCCCGAGATTCCTAAACTAGGTCTTAAAAGAGATCGGGAAACTCGGATCTAAGATAGTCTTCACGTTCCCACGTTGCTTCTGCTTCAGTGTGGTTGCTCCACTGGACCTTGAAGTACTTGATGGTACGGCTTCGCGTCCGTCATTCTGCTTCATCCAGAATGCGAATGGGCTTCTCACGGTATGTCAAATCAGACTGCAAATCAATGGCTTGGTGATCAACATCCTTGTAGAGATTAGGCTTGTCCGGAACTTGGAGACATTTCCAGAGTTGTGACACGTGGAATACGTTGTGCACATCGGATAGCACAGGTGGTAGTTCCAACTGGTAAGCCACTTCTCCTCGTCGTGCAGTGATCTCAAAGGGTCCAATGAACCTTGGTGCGAGCTTCCCCTTGACGTGGAAACGCTTGGTTCCCTTTAGAGGAGTTACCCGCAGGTACACATGGTCCCCGACATGGAAACTCATGTCCCGACGGTGAGTATCAGCATAACTCTTCTTCCTTGACTTGGTTGCCTTCAAACGCTCTCTGACTAGTTGGACTTGCTCTTCTGCTTCGCGGAGAATATCCGGTCCAAAGACTAGCCCTTCTCCAGTCTCTGACCAGTTGAGGGGTGTGCGACATCTGCGTCCGTACAACACCTCAAATGGTGCCATCTGAAGGCTCGTCTGATAACTGTTGTTATAGGAGAACTCGGCAAAGGGAGGCAATCTTCCCACTTGGCTCCATATGCCAAGACACAGGCTCGGAGCATGTCTTCGAGAATTTGATTTACTCGTTCTGTCTGACCTCCGGTCTGTGGGTGGAAAGCTGTGCTGAAAGATAACTTGGTTCCCAAGGCTTCTTGGAACTTCTTCCAAAACCTTGAGGTGAACTGGGTTCCTCGATCTGACACAATCTCCTTGGGAATGCCGTGAAGGCTTACGATTCTGTCGATGTAGAGAGCTGCCAGCCGGTTGCCATCATAAGTAGTTTTGACAGGAATGAAATGGGCCACCTTGGTCAAATGGTCGACTATGACCCAGATGGAGTCATGTCCTCTATCCGACCTTGGCAATCCAGTGATGAAGTCCATTCCGACTTTATCCCACTTCCACTCAGGAACCTTGAGTGGTTGAAGCAATCCAGCAGGTCGCTGGTATTCAGCCTTGACCCTTTGGCACACATCACACTTTGCAACACAGGTTGCAATCTCTCTTTTCATCCCGTGCACCAGAATCTTTCCTTCAAGTCTTGGTACATCTTGGTTCCTCCGGGGTGGATGGAATACGGAGTGTCGTGGGCTTCTTGCAGGATCAGGTTCTTCAGCTCCATCTTGTTTGGTACGCAGATGCGGCCTTTGTACCAAACAATCCCGTGCTCGTCTTTAGAAAATCCTGGGGCCTTGCCTAGCTTCATCTTCTTCTTGATGCCTTCGATGCTTGCGTGTCCACCTTGCGCCTTCTTGACTTCGTCCATCAGAGTCGGTCTGACTTCCAAATGATCCAGAAATCCAGGGGTGACCAATTCCAAACTGAACTGTTCGAGTTCCTTAAACAAGGCTGGCTACCTCTCTTGAATAATGGCATTAAAAGAGCAAGCCTTCCTGCTTAAGGCATCGGCCACCACGTTAGCCTTCCCGGGGTGATATTGAACACTGAGGTCATAGTATTTGATGAGTTCCAACCATCTTCGCTGCCTCATGTTCAATTCCTTTTGGGTGAAAATATACTTCAGTCTTTTGTGGTCTGTGTATATCTCACACCGTTTCCCTAGGAGGTAATGCCGCCATGTCTTCAAGGCATGAACCACTGCCGCTAACTCAAGATCGTGAGTAGCGTAGTTCTCCTCATGAGGTCGTAGCTGCCTGGAGAGGTATGCTATGACTCGGCCTTCTTGCATCAGAACGCTTCCCAATCCGGTTCGAGAGGCATCACAATATATCACGAACTCCTTGTGATATCAGGTGTTGCCAGAACTAGGGCGGTGGTCAATCTCTTCTTGAGCTCTTGGAAGCTCTCTTCGCATTTTGGCGTCCACTCGAACTTCTTGTCCTTCTTGAGGAGCTGAGTCATTGGTCGGGCAATGCTAGAGAATCCTTCCACGAATTTGCGGTAATAGCCCGCAAGTCCGAGGAAGCTTCTGACTTCCTTGACGGTCGTTGGAGATTGCCATTGGGTCACAACTTCGATCTTCGCGGGATCAACTGATAATCCTTCTTCGGTCAAGACATGACCTAAGAATCCAACTTTATGCAGCCAGAACTCACACTTGCTGAATTTGGCATATAGTTGGTGCTCCCGAAGCTTGTCTAGGACCATCCTCAAATGTTGCTCGTGTTCTTCCTCCGACTTCGAGAAGACAAGAATGTCATCAATGAAGATAACAACAAACTTGTCAAAATATTCCATGAAGACTTTATTCATGCGATACATGAAGTAAGCTGGGGCATTGGTTAACCCAAAAGACATGACCGTGCACTCGTACAGGCCATATCTGGTTACGAATGCCGTCTTTGGAATATCTTGGGGTCTGATCTTCAGCTGGTAGTACCCAGATCTGAGGTCGATCTTGGAGAACACCTTGGCTCCGCTGAGCTGATCAAACAGATCTTCAATCTTGGATATTTGTTCTTGATTGTAACTTCATTGAGGGAACGATAGTCGATGCATAAGCGGATGGTACCGTCCCTCTTTGCCACAAACAGAACAGGTGATCCCCAAGGGGAGGCACTTGGGCGGATAAATCCCTTCCTCAGCTGCTCTTCCAGTTGCTTCTTCAACTCGGCTAATTCTTCCGTCCCCATTCTATAAGGCTTCTTATAGATGGGTCCTGCCCCGGGCACGAGCTCGATGATGAACTCAATGTCACGGTCAGGGGGCATTCCCGGTAGCTCATCCGGAAAGACATCAGGATACTCGCATACCACCGGTACTTTCTCTAGCCCAACTTCAGACAGACAGTTGACTTGAGCGGCTTGGGCGGAAGAGGAGTTGGAAGCAAACTTGACTTCGACTCCTCGGTCATTGGTCACAGTGACGGTCCGATTGGCACAGTCTAACAAGCCTTGGTGCTTGCTGAGCCAATTCATGCCTAGGATCACATCCAAGCCTTGTGATCTCAGGACGATGAGGTCTGCTAGGAAATCTACACCGTTAATGGTAATACTGACTCCTTTACAGCCTATCTTGGCTCTCATCTCTGCTCCGGGGGTTTGTACCACCATAGGGTTATTCAGGGGTGTAGGGGTCATGCCACTTTTTAATGCAAATCTTTGTGTGACAAATGAATGCGTTGCTCCAGAATCAAACAAGACAGTTGCAGGTGCTGAGTTGACAAGGAACGTACCCAGCACGACGTCCGGGTCTTGCTGGGCTTCTTCAGCAGTGACGTGATTCACACGCCCCTTCCCATGGTTGGGCGGGTTGCGAGGAGCTGGGTTCCTTGGTGGCATTCCGCGGCCTTGCCCTGGGTTCTGCGCATTGGGGCGCGGGGCATCAGGCTTCTTGTTGGGGCACACCCTCGAGATGTGTCCTGACTGACCACATCCGAAGCAAGTGACTTGGTTTGGATTGTCGATCTTGTTGCCACCACTGTTATTGGGGTTGAAGGCTGGCCTTGGGTTGGCATACTGCTGAGGCTGATAGTTGGTGCGGGGTGCAGGAGCTCTTGGTTGCTGAAAGGTTGGCTTGGCCGGGGCTGACTGCCACGGGCGAGGCTTCTGGTTGCTGGAACTTCCCTTGTTGACCATCTTGCGCTTGCGAGTGTCTTCCAAAGCACGCCGCTTGTCTTCAAGCATGAGTGCTTTGTTCACCAGGTCAGGGAAGGTTGGGCAGTCGCACACGACAAGCGAATACTGCAGAGTCTGATTGAGGCCTTCCATGAAGCGCTCCCTTTTTGCAGCATCAGTGCTGACATCTTCAGGGGCATACCTTGACAGAACACTGAACTTCTGCATGTACTCCTTGACAGTGCCACTTCCTTGCTTCAGGGCTCGGAATTCACGCTTTTTGATAGCCATGATCCTGGAAGGAATGTGGGCCTTGCGGAATTCTGCCTTGAAGTTGACCCAAGTGATGTCTTGTTCAGCATGCATGACCTTGAATCCATCCCACCAAGCTCTAGCAGTCCCCCCGAGGCAGTGGGCTGCATAAGCCACCTTCTCGCGGTCTTCGGTGCATCCGACTAGTTCCAGCAAGTCCTCAATGGTGCGGACCCAGTCGTCTGCATCCAGGGGTTCAGCAGTCTCGATGAAAGTTGGCGGTGCGTGCTTCTTGAACTCTGCCAACGTGGAACGCCCATTGCCATTCCCCGCCGGCTGGCGGTTGTTGGTGACAGCTTGAGCAATCAACTGAAGGGCTGCGGTGTTGGCTTGGCGTTCCTCTCGGAAAGCTTGGAGAAGCTGAGCCATGTCCATGTTCGGAGGAGGTGGTGGTGGTGGAGCTTGGTCGTTGCTTTGGTCGTGGCCTGCCTCTGACTGAGCGGATGCTCCGGCTTCAGGCTGCTGGGTAGAGGTACCATTACGAGTTACAACAGGCATCCTGTTGGAGCGGTAAAAGGTCTCATGACTTGGAAGAGGGAAAGCAAGATAGATGGGTGCCTAGTAAGGGGGTGGGTGTGACACTAATCAAATCATGCAAGTGCCGAAAGGCCAAAACACATTCATTAAAATCCAAACGGGTGATGCAATCGTTTACATGTTCTCGAAGGAAGAATACGACATACATCCAAACACAACAAAAGCAAACACTAGATGGTTTCATATGAACCATACAAGGACTCGACTGCGCATAGGGGTTACACGACCTATCCTACCGTAGAGGTCACGAACTGGCATATCCGAGTAGCGAATAATGCCTAAGCGGCGGAATGCTCGGTCGCGTATTTTGGCTCTTCTGGGTCTTCCTCCTTGTCTTCATCTGTCTGGGCCCCCTTGTCACTTGAGGGCGTGGGGGAGTGGAGGAGTTGGATACGACGGTGCTTCGTCGGTGGTGCAGGGAAAAGCTTGCGATATTCCCTCGCCGTCATACGGCGTCGCCGAGGTGGTTCTTCATTCTTGGAAGATACATCTCCGAAGGGCCTTCCGCCTCGGTATGCGATAGCGGACTGTCCGGAAGGTGCTCCTTCTTTCTTGATCTTATTTGTCTTCTCTTGAGGTCGACGAAGAAGTGCCTTGGTCTTGTGAAGTTCTTCTCGGAGCTTCATCGATTCCGAGGCCAAGTCTTGTGCCAAGCTGTCGGCACATAGACTGAAGTAGGTCTGGAATCGAAGCGAGAGTCCTTCCTTCAGTGGAGGGGCTAGTGCGCTGCTTTCATCTTCGCCTTCCTTCCGGTAAGACAAGAAGCGGGTTGTCATCTTGGCTGCCATCTCCGGAAGAAGCTCGCGGAGACGGGTTAGTGCCTTGAGTGCAGCAGCCTCGACAGCGAGTGGTAATGTTGCCATCTGGGGTCCCTCGAAGAACCAACTTGTGGGAGGATCGTTTGCCTTCACGATCACTTCCACGTGGTACTCCACCTCAGTGTCGCTAACCCAATGCTCAAGGTAGGTGAGGATGGGCGCTCGGTGGAACTGGCACTCCTGGAGGCTATCCTCGAGAAGCAAGGGAAACTCAGTGGTCAGGTGCTCTTCAGGTACAGCGGCCATCTACAAAGGTTGAATAGGAGAGGTTAATAAGCTGATGAAATCTCAGGTTGGTAAGGTTTAGAAAAGAAGAGAGGTTCAGAAGGTTTTTGAAAAGGGGGTCTCAACTAACTAACGCCCATGCTAACTAAGGCTTCCTACAGTCAGGATGGATCTGATACCAGCTCTGTGGGGACCCCGACTTAGAAGTCGAGATCACCGAATGCACATGTACAGTGATCCCAGAGATCAATGCTCACTGAACACACATAAGCTGAATAACAAGAGTCTTACATCCATACATACCGTCTTACACAAATTATGGCCATTATGGCCAAGTCTTACATAGATAAAGCCTCACGGGCTGAATAGCAAATAACTCAAATAGCGGAAGTCTTTGATGATAGGTAGAACCCGTGCCATCTGCCTTAACCCTACAGGCATTCTGACTGGGATAGCGTCCTAGTTCGCATGTTCGTCTCCAAAGAACTCTTCTTCATATTCATGTTCCTCCATGCTTGGACAATTAAATAACCAGTGGCAAGCCAATGAGTACTTTGAATGTACTCGCAAGCAACCCATGATTTGGTTCAAAGTAACAATGCAATTGAACAACAATGAGCAATCTAGCTAGGAGCTAGAATAAATTTTCTACCATCAAGGGTATGCATCAATAAACTCACGTAACCTCGAAAACAGGTTACCGATATCAACATGAATATGATTCAACTCACGAGTCAAGTCACCACCTTGACTCATCACACACACATACTTTCACCGATGTGGTAAAATTCTGGACATAGTTTAAGTAGCACCACCCAACTGTCCATGACCGTGGACACGGCTATTCGAATAGTTTTACACTCTGCAGAGGTTGCGCACTTTACCCACAAGATCCGGGAAGCTTTCATGTCACCCACGATCCCGCAGTACCTCAAGTACTCGGGGGAAGCACCCGGTCATTATCTTTCCTTAGACGACACTAACATAGAGTCCGCTCGTTGGTACACGGCCCTCGAGTACAAATAATAGATCATGGGACTTGCCCTAATTTCAATGTCACGCGTACTCGAAGGGACCAACGGTGTGTCCGGTGCCCTGTAAAAACAGTCATGGTCGTCTATCCAAGCACGACCCCGTCCCGGGAAAGACCTCAAGTCTTCCCGTCACTAGTAATGCGGGCACCATGCTAGTATCGGCCTAAGTAATCAATAAAGCCCCATCCCATAAGGGGTAGAGTGGTTGCACATGTTTGGTTGGGACGGTAGTCACACATAAATCTAATCCATCATTTCACCCATGCACAAGATCTTCACCGGCACATCACTTCTTTCTCAAGTGATGACCTAACTCAACATCACCCTCGGGCATTAGGGGCACCCGACGGGGTTTATGAAAAGATTTCAACCACGAAGGTTTCATGACACACATGCATCACTAAGCATCACTACTAACCATTTGCATGACATCAAGCACATAGCAAGATAATGAGTAAGCATGCATCATGTGGTGGTTCTTAACTAGGTCACCACCTTAACTCTTATCATCATGCATTCGAAAACAAACGGGTTCTGAAGAACACAAGTGTATCATGGTCAAAGGGCTGCTTGCCTGGATTGGCTTGGTCTTCAAAGTCTTCAAATCCTTCTCCACCTTCTTCCTCAGCAACTTTGTCAAATACGGCATCTAATCGTCGCAAAATAACAACGGGAAAATAAGACCACAATAAAAACAGAAAAAATCAAAGTGCTCAGAAAAATGTCAACTTATTTTTGTTAAATACTAGAGGGAAAACTAAGGTGGCAAAAATTCTTAGTTGGAATTTTGGAGTTACAGAATGGAATCTAAGGATTTTTGAACAGGAGTTTTATTGCTCAAATTTGAATTTAAATTTGAACAGGACAGAAAAGTTTCATGGATTTGTGTGAAAGTGACACCATTAAATAGGTTGGAATATTACAAGATTTTAGGAGTTGGAATTAATTCATTTGGACTAATATTTATTTCTGTGAAATTGTTTGAAATATTCACAGAAAAGAATAAAAAGAAATGGCCCCGTGCCACTGGGCCAGAACGGCCACAGTGCACGGCCCAGGGCAAACAACCCAGCCGCACAGGAGCCAGCGCACGCGCGCCAGGTTTTGAAACCCGACTGGCGGGGCCCGGCGGTCAGTGACTGCGAGGGGAGAGAGAGAGCAGTGAGGATGACAGGCGGGGCCCGCCTGTCATCTTCAACCTTGCGGCCAACGCGACGGCGAGCTCACAGGCGGCGATTCCGGGCACGGCGGGGCAAACGGAGGGCAAGAATGGGCTCAGCAGTGAGTCGCGGATGTAGTGGTGGTGGTGCGGCTCGCCGGGGAGGCCTGGTTCGCCGGCGGCGAGGATACGTGGCGGAGGGTCGTCGGGAGGTCGCTGCTCCGGTTGATTCCGGCAGCTGCAAAAGGGGAAAAGAGAGGGGAATGCATCAGTGGTGTGCGGCGGTTCCAGATCGAGCAAGGGTTGGAGCGGAGAGGGCCTGTACCGCGAGATCTCCGGCTGCCCGACGCGGCGGAGCTCCGGTCGATCCCGAGCACTGAGGCTCTCTGGGGATGAGTGAGTGGTACTAGGGTGCTACTGGGGGTGAGGGAAGGCTGTTGGTGCCGTTGGAGAGGCTCGGGCGTGCTTATATAGCCGAGCCCACGGTCCACCATGGACTCGTGCGCCGGCGAGGTCACGGGCGAGGCCAGAGGCCGTGCTGGTGCTTGTGTTTGAGTCAGGGAGGTTCATGGGTGAGGTCCACGCCTAGTAGAGGGGAGAGGAGGAGTGGAGAAGGCTCCAGACAGCGTGCGCGTGTGAGGCCGACGAGTGGAGGTTGTGGGCGGCCAGCGTGCGTGCGAAGGCGGCCACTGGAGGGAGGAGGAGGAGGGGGACAGCGCCGGGGGAGGTTGCGGACGTCGAGGTGCATCGACTGTCGCGAGGGGGGAGCACGAGGTGGTCGGCTGCGCTGGATTGGGCGAAGCTACAGTGCGGGGGCGCACTGTAGCGCGCTCTGGAGCGTGCTAATTGCATGCCATGGCATGCCATTGGCCCTCTGGACGTGTCCGCCGTGTCTGGGGGGTCCAGGGCGACGTAAGCAACTCCGGTGTGGCCTTGGATGCTCTGGAGATGCAGTGGGAGAGAAGGGAAGCTGGTAACTAGGTAGAAATGGGCTATCCAGCAAGGTGAATTGGGGTTTTCACCCCCCAATCATGGAGCTGGGAACATGGGGAAGTTGCTGGAGTTAAAATGTAACTAGATGAAGCTGTGGTAGAAAGTTGAGGCAAAAGTAAATGGTAAAAGAGGCCAAGATGGTAGTTTTGGTAAAATGGCAGAAGGTGTTTGATGATGTTTTGGTCAAGCAAATGATCTCCACTTGCCATGACACTTAACAGGATTGAATGTCATATGAAAATAGGGTGTTTCACCAAATTTGGGCTCATTTGAAGAAACTAGCCAATGTAACTTTGGTGAACCCTAGAAATCAACAGAAATGGCTTCATCTTGATTAATTCAAGCTAATCATCTCCCCTTGATGCACCACTTGGTGTAGTTTCATCATTTGGGGTATTGATCATGCCCACAAAGTTTGAAGCTCCAGGTAAAAAGTTGGTAATGTAAAGTTGTTCAAATCTGCATTTGAACAGAAAGGGTTTTGGGGTATTCTGATCAAGTTTCCCTACTCCAAATCTTGTTCCATTTGGTCTAGTTGCCTTATTACGCCATTCTAGCATGTGCACCAAGTTTGAGAGCATTTGGATAAGTTTGGCAATGTAAAGTTGCTCAAACTTCAAATATGGACATAATGGTTTTGAAGGGTTTTGAGGATGATATCTTGCCTCCCAAGGCATGGGGCTTGGCAAGATCATCAAATATGTCATATATGACATGATAGAATTTCCCTGGAATTTTTGGAGAATATTTCCTTTGTAAATATTTCAAAAGCTTGAAATATCCAGAAAGGGTTTTGGAGGGATTAGCCCATTATTTTGAACATGACCAAGTGTTGAAACTCTTATATATGGACAATATATGTCCTATGAGTCTCCCTGAATTTTGGTAAATATTTTTGAAATACTTAAATAATTTTTCCCTATTAAAGACCATTTCTGACCTTAAAGAAAAGCTTTTAAATAAAATAGGAAAATAACTTTTAAAATTATACTTTTGTGGTTTCTGGGAGTCCTATGACTGCTAGGTCTCAAATATACTTTTTGAAATAATTTTCTCACCCTAAATCAAGCACTTGCAGTGCAAACCTCAATTCAGGGGTTTTTGGAATACTAAATTTTAAAAATACATTTTGGCCAAATTAATTTTATAAGAAAATACTATACTGCTATAAACACTTGGTATGATCATTGGGCAGAAGTTTTAGGTATGGAGATGAATTCCTCAAGAGGTAATAGTTGACTTTAATGAGCACATGAAAAGCATATGAAGGAAAACTCAAATCCAAATAAAAGCCAAATGATGCCAAAATTTTTTGCTGGTCCAAATTTTCATGCTTCATTGATGCAAATAACATGTTACAAAATGCAAGGTGTGACACCCCGACAATCCATTCAAGCCCCGCCGACCACCAGATCGGGCGCAAGCAGCTCCTGCACCCCACACCCTATGATAGACACCGACGCGCCGCTTCCCCGGTGAACAGGCGGACTAGGTGCTCCGCGCGCCTAAGCGGGTGCTGCTTCTTTTAATTGCGGTTCGACTGACCCTGAATTGAAATCCAGGCGGGCTACTGACCTCTAGCAAAGGTGAAATAGTAAAGGGAGGAAACCTTGTGCATTTAGTATCACGAAGAAGATGCAGTAAGAAGCGCTCAACTAGTTTCTTTCGTGGGATGAATACGGTGTGAGCAGAGACGTAATGTTTGCATGAATAAGGGAAGAGGAGTACCTCTTTCTGCTGGCAGTGCTGTGTCCTCCTTCTGTTTTTCCAACGATCTTCTTGTGGTTCGCTGGAAAGAAGAAGTTGTGGAGGACGGTGTAGCCTTGGACGAACCCATGGCCAAGTTGTTGAGTGTGGTGCGGTGGACGTTTGTCGGCGGCGGGGAAGCAGATCCGAGGCGGCAAACGACGGCGTAGTGGGAACATCTCCGGTGTGGTGGACGGTTGCGACAGTGGAGCGGCAGCAGTGAGGCGCAGGACGGCGTGGTTGGAGTGGTTCTGGTATGGCGCACGTCGGCGTCCGCGTCGTGGAGGCAGCTCTACCTCAGCTTCAGCTGCTAAGTCCTTGGGGGCGTTGCGGTTGCGGTTGCGGTTGCATTGGACGACGACGTCGGGGTACCGGATCCGGCGTGATGGAGTTGGGCGGCGGTGGATTGGGCGCTATGGGGTGGAGGACGGAGGGGGCTGGGGTTTCGCGGCTGGTGGAGAGGGCGTTTTGGCGCCCACGGAGTATGAATGGGGAAACGGAGGGAGGCGGGGAACTGAGGGGGAACAATGTTTAGGTTTGGGACGCACTTGTTTGAAATTTGGGGAAAGTTACAAACTTTGCCCCCATCTAAAATTTCGGACATATTGCGGGTTGGGGGTAGGACAGTAATCTCAGGTGTCCCAAATGAGGACGGGATAGATTTCGGCCGAGCGCGTGGGTGTTTAGGCGCCCACGGCGTATGAATGCTTCTCGGAGGTTGTTGAGACCGGCGTCTTGGTGAAGTTACAAACCTACCCCGATTTAGACCTTTGGACATCGGGACGATAGGCTACATGGGCCAGTGTCAGGACAGTAATTTCCTACCGCCAAACATTAGTCTTGCGCGGTTTCGAGTTACCAGAGGCCTATTTGGCGCTTCGTTCAATATTTGGGAGCAGAAGCATTAACGTTTTCGGTTCTCTTGAATTGAACATTCAGGATTTGTCAAACTTCACAAATCATTACTCTTGAAAATCCTAAAGCTACGATTATTTTGGAATGGAGGTGGTATATTTGAATATACATTATACACGAGTATATATTAAAAAATATGCAACTTACCTCAGTTCATGCATGGTTCCAGATATAATCTCCCTGGTTGCAAAAAAAAAAAGTTAGACATGCGTTTGAATATATATATAGCATGTTCAAACGCACAACAAAGATTGATGCCCCCTTTTACATCTGATTTACAAATTCCATTATCTCGGGTTCAAATAGATGGACGCACATCCTATGAATTCGAATCTTCGAAACCCCCTTTATGTTGAATTCGACATGTATTCTATTTCGTAGCTAGCAATTTGGAATGTATCCATGCAAGTGACAAATGTATAAAGTGCTTCACACTAACAACATGGAGTGCCCTAATTAATGTTTATATATGAATTGCAAAAGCATCCATTGCCTGTATTTCAAACCGCTCTCACTCTATGGATCGATAATATGAAATAAACGCATGCACATGCTAGAATTCAATAGAGTATGGGTGTCTGATAGACCAATTTTTGTCCATACGCAATTTGCAAAATTCATGATCTCATCCAAAAATAATAATGCCATTTATATTTTAATTTAATGCGTAGAACCTCCTTTTACATGTTGATGCACTATGCATCAACCCATTCTCACAAACGCGCTATATATCTCTCTATCTACCGCATAAGTGCACACACTTTATATGCATCAGCATTTCTGTTTCACACATGCTCACAATCTCTCTCGGGGTGTCGGGGAGTCTCACGCACATGCTCTCTCTGTATCTCTCTCTCTCTTTCTGACTACTATGTACCACTCTTTTCACTAATCTCAGTTGGAAAACACTATTTCTCTTACATGCATATATACACACGCACGGTCTCTACTAGCCCTCTATACGGACATATATGTGCCTACGTGTCTCCCGCACGCACATTATCTTTAGGCCTCTCTCGCACACATTGCCCCCCCCAGACACACCTCTCTCTTAGTAGTTTGCAGATATGATTCCATCATATCATTCGGTAGGATATCCCTGACTGTTAGGCTGGATGGTAATACGAGGTAAAGTTTTACCCTAGTTCGGACCCTTGCAGTTGAGGAAAAAGCCTACTCCTGGTACTGTATATTAGTGATAGGGGTGTGTACAAAGTACACGTGAATACCAGGCATTGTGCGTGTGTGTATACTATCGACGAACTAGCCCCCAAGCTTCTATAACATACCGGGGGCTTAGGGTTACAAATCATATATAGTCGGCTTATCACCAGTGGGGATAGAGTCCTCCACGACTCTGGTAGCTAGGTTCGTGTTGTACGCCGAGTCCTACACATGAGTTTTCGTATAACGCGTCTCGATCCAACCTATGTGGCGCAAGATGGAATCGACCCATGAGTCCTCATGTTGACCCACCAACTAGAAATGATGTGCCCACCACACCACACACGCAATCGGCCACTAAGAAAATAAGCATATACAATAGTACAATGTTATACATGAAAGTTAATTGCATGGTGCATCCAAAAATATTTATTCTGCATTGTGAATGTTTATATATTCTCCTAAAATATTAGTCACGGGAAAGAGAAACGAAGGGTATATCTCTCCTTGTCTCCACCCGACATCCCCTCTTTCTACACCACTTTCACGTACGCACAGAAACTATCTCTTGGCCCTCTAAAAGTATGCATGCCCACGACACATTCACGCATGACGGCCACTGTATTTCAAGCTAAAGCACTATACAGTCACTGGAGTTCAGAATATGGTCAATACGATCACTGTATACATTCTCGTGGTGATCATACGATATCTAGCTCATGATATGTCTCCGTATTTTCTTGATGACACTGACAGACTTTACATTTGATGCGTGCTCCGTATTTTGTTGACGGCACTTACGGTCATTGTATTTGAAGCGAAAGCACGACATGGTCACTGGACTTCAGAATAAGCTCATCACTGTCACCACATACATTTTATCGTGCTAACCAACATGTGGTTGGATGGTTAGGAGGACAGTGGTTTCTCGAGGCCACCAGGGTTAAAGTCCCGGTGCTCGCATTTATCCTGGGTTAATTTTAGTATTTTCCGGCGATGTGCGTTCAGTGGGAGGAGGCGTTCCACTCGACTACGAGGCACCTATGGTGACTTCGTAAAATCTCAAGATCATATGCTGGCCCACTCTCTCAAAGGTGCTCATAGGGTAGGGTCTATGTGTGCGCGCTTATAGCGGTGAGTGCTTGCGCGTATATATGAGCCCTTGTGTCTGTACCGTGTTAAGAAAATACATGTCATGATTATACGGTCACTGGCTCACCCGTACAACTCCTTATTTTGTTGATGACACAATCAATTGACCAGTCAAACGTTCCACGTGGCGCAACTAGTGTTGCACCATCGGGGCGCGTAACCGTGGGGCCCACCTGTCAGCCCGTATATGAAAGAAAGAAATGGTAGTTTGAGTTTGTACTGTGTTAATAAAATAAGTACATTTTAGGGTGATCATACGGTCACTGGCTCAGCATACAACTCCGTAATTTGTTGATGACACGATCAATTGACCAGTCAAACGGTCCACATTCAGCAGCGCACATTACCATAGGGCCCACCCGTCAGCGCGTCTATGAAGGACATAAATGGTAATAAATTAGTGGTCGGTGGGTACTCGAAGTCATGAGACCTCTGGTTGGCAGTCGCCTGCGGTGGGGGGGAGGGGCGTTGATTGTTCGGTGGGGTGGGGATCGCCGGAGAAAAAGCTCGGCGCGGGGGGCCTATAGGGATGGCCGGTGCGGCGAGGGACCGGCCGTGAGGAGTGATTTCGGGGTGGGCGGGGCGGCATGGCGGCGCGGCCCGGCCGCGGGCGGCGGGGGCCAGCGGTTCGGCCGGTGGTAGCTGGCGGCTCAGGGGGGGTGGAGTTTGATGATAAACTGCAGGCCCTTGATTTCATATCCAATGGCTGGAAAATCTAATGACCAGAGATGAAAAAGTTAGTCGACTAACGTGTAGCCTCACCCCGCATGTACACATGCACGCACGCATGCAGGCATGCAACACTGACACGTACACATAACGAACACATGCACGCATGCAGGCGTGCAACACTGACGCGTACACATGCACTCACGAACACACGCACCTACGCACACATGCATGCAACACTGAAACGTACCCTTGCACGCACGCAACACTCGCACGCCTGCATGCACACATCACATGACGCAAGACACACGCTCAACCTATACGTGCATGCATGATACGTCTCCAACGTATCTATAATTTTTTATTGTTCCATGCTATTATTTATGATGTTTTGGATGTTTAATGGGCTTTGTTATACACTTTTATATTATTTTTGGGACTAACCTACTAACCCAAAGGCCCAGTCCAGATTGTTGTTTTTTGCCTGTTTCAGGGTTTTACAGAAAAGGAATATCAAACGGTGTCCAAACGGAATGAAACCTTCGGGAGAGATATTTTTGGAGAAAATAACGCACGAGAGACTTGAGAACCATGGAGTAGGGCACATGTGGCGCCCACGAGGGTGGGGGGCGCGCCCCCTGCCTCGTGGGCCCCACATTTGGCCCCCGGTGCCTTCCTTCCTCCTATATATACCTACGTACCCCGAAACTATCAGAACAACAGAAAAAACCCTAGTTCCACCGCCGCAACCTTCTGTTCCCGTGAGATCCCATCTTGGGGCCTGTTTCGGAGCTCCGCCAGAGGGGGATCTTCCACGGAGTGCTTCTACATCATCATCATCACCTCACCATGAGTTGTGAGTAGTTTACCACAGACCTTCGGGTCCATAGCTAGTATCTAGATGGCTTCTTTTCTCTCTTTGGATCTCAATACCAAGTTCTCCTTGGTCTTGAGGAGATCTATTCGATGTAATCTCTTTTTGCGGTGTGTTTGTTGAGATCCGATGAATTGTGGGTTTATGATAAAGATTATCTATGAGAAATATTTGGTTCTTCTCTGAACTCTTTATGTATGATTATAATATCCTTGCAATTCTCTTCGAATTATTGGTTTGGTTTGGCCTACTAGATATATAGTTCTTGCAATGGAAGAAGTACTTGGCTTTGGGTACAATCTTGCGGTGTCCTTTCCAAGTGACAGTAGGGGCAGCAAGGCACGTATTGTATTGTTGCCATCGAGGATAAAAAGATGGGGTTTATATCACTAAGTTTGAGTTTATCCCTCTACATCATGCCATCTTGCTTAAGGCGTTACTCTGTTCTTATGAGCTTAATACACTAGATGCATGCTGGATAGCGGTCGACGTGTGGAGTAATAGTAGTAGATGTAGAATCGTTTCGGTCTACTTGTCTCGGACGTGATGCCTGTATTTAATGATCATGCCTAGATAGTCTCATAATTATTCGATTTTCTATCAATTGCTCGACAGTAATTTGTTTACCCACCGTAGAATATCGCTATCATGAGAGAAGCCACTAGAGAACACTATGGCCCTCGGGTCTATTCTCAACATATCAATCTACAATCTACTTTACTTTTTTGCTATTACTTTATGTTCTTATAATCAAAATACCAAAATATCAAACTATCATCTCTATCAGATCTCACTTTCGTAAGTGACCATAAAGGGATTGACAACCCCTTATCGCGTTGGCTGTGAAGTTCTTATTTGTTTGTGCAGGTGCGAGGGACTCGCGCGTGGTCTCCTACTGGATTGATACCTTGGTTCTCAAAAACTGAGGGAAATACTTACGCTACTGTGCTGCATCTCCCTTTCCTCTTCGAGGGAATACAACACAAGATCGAGAAGTAACAAGAAGAATTTCTGGCGCCGTTGCCGGGGAGGCTTACGCAAAAGTTATATACCAAGTACCTATCACAAACCCTTATCCTTCACATTACATTTTTTGCCTCTCGTTTTTCTCTCCCCCACTTCACCGTTGCCGTTTTATTCGCCCTTCTTCTGCCGTGTGTTTACCGTCCGCTTGTCTCTTGTTTGCTTGTGTGCTATGTGCCCTCAACTAGCTTGCATCTTTGCTTGATAAAGTATGGATCCTCATCCACTTGCTAATCTCTTTAAGAGATCCCATTATGTTGAACCTATTGCTAGTGAGCTGCGTGCACTAGATTATCTTTATGAGGTTTTGCTCGAAATTTATGAATCTGAAAATTGTGAGGAATTGTTAAAATAAAAAGTGATTCATGTTATCTCCTTAAATTAAAAGCATGATTGCAATGATGTTACTATAAATTCTATTGATGTCAATTGTGCTAATAATATGCAAAACCCTAAGCTTGGGGATGCTAGTTATGCTATGTCTACTACTTGTTACAATGATCATGATTGGGGTGATTCTTCTTTTGATCTTGAAAATTTATTTAATCCCCATGATGAATATAAGATTGATAATAATGTTTGCATTAATATAGAAAGTGGGTTTGGAGAGGTCGTGACTTTAGTTAATGTTAATCCCACTATTTTGGAAGAGTGTCAACTTTGCATGCATGTGGATCGTGTTGAGAATATGTTATGTGATAGCTATTTTGTTTAATTTGATCATGACCCTACATGCAATTATTATGAGAGAGGGAAATATTGTTGTAGAAATTTTCATGTTACTAAATTACCTCTCGTTATGTTGAGATTGATCTTGTTTCTTTCTCCTTCCTTGCATATGTTAGATCTTGCTTGTCTTGGTAATTTGTTTTCCTATTAAATGCCTATGCATAGGAAGTATTTTAGACTTAGATGTGTTTGTCACATGTCTTATGATGCTCTCTTTGTGCTTTAATCCTTGTCTTTCATGTGAGCATCATTGAAATATCGTGCCTAGCTAGGGGCGTAAAACGATAGCGCTTGTTGTGAGGCAACCCAATTTTATATTTTTTGTTTTTGCTTCTGTTTAGGAATAAATATTGCATCTAGCTTCTGTTTATATGTGGGTTTGTGTTTTGTTTAGTGTTTTTGCCAAGTAGAACCTTTGGGAAGACTTGTGTGAAGTTTATGTGATCTTGCTGTGAAAAACAGAATCGTTAGCGCTCGCTAGAATGATCACCATATTTTACTGGAGTGTGCTATTTAGTTGATTATTTTTGCAGATGATTAATAGATAAATTCCTCACGTTTACCAATTTAGTTTGATTTTTTTGGAGTTACAGAAGTATGCAAAAACTGCAGATTACTACAGACTGTTTTGTTTTTGAAATATTCTGTTTTTCGTGTGTTGTTTGCTTATTTCAATGCATCAATGAGTAGTATTGGGAAGTATGAACCATAGAGAAGTTGGAATACAGTAGGTTTAACACCAATATAAACAAAGAATGAATTCATTGCAGAACCTATGAGTAGTGCTTTGCTTTCTTATACTAACGGAGCTCACGAGATTTTTGTCTAAGTTTTGTGTTGTGAAGTTTTCATGTTTTGAGTATTGCTTTGATGGACTATGGAACAAAGAGTGGCAAGAGACTAAGCTTGGGGATGACCAAGGCACCCCAAGGTAAAATTCAAGGACAACCAAAAGCCTAAGCTTGGGGATGCCCCGGGAAGGCATCCCCTCTTTCGTCTTCATCCATCGGTAACTATACTCGGAGCTATATTTTTATTCACCACATGATATGTGTTTTACTTGGAGCGTCTTGTATAATTTGAGTCTTTGCTTGTTAGTTTTCCACAATTATCCTTGCTGGGCACACCTATTTGAGAGAGTTAAATATGGCCTAGGAATTGATAGAACACTCTAAGTGCTTCACTTATATCTTTTGAGTTGAATAGATTTTGCTCTAGTGCTTCACTTATATCTTTTAGAGCACGGTGGTGATAATATTTTGAAGAAATTGTTGAACTCTCATGCTTCACTTATATCCTTTTGAGATTTTATTAAAACAGCATCGTACTATGCTTAGGCTATAAAACTAGTCTTCACATGATAGACATCCAATATCAACGTAGTAAAAACTTTCACACTAAGTGCATTGAATATGATGAGAAGTTGGATGCTTGATAATTGTTTTGAGATATGAGGATAGTGATATTAGAGTCATGCTAGTGGAGTTATTATGAAATTGATAAATGCTTGTGTTAAAGATAGTGATTCCCGTAGCATGCACGTATGGTGAACCGCTATGTGACGAAGTTAGAGCATGAGGTATTTGTAAAGTGTCAACCTTTGTGTGGAGGTCGGGGGCGCGCGATGGTTAACTCCTACCAAACTCCCCCCTAGGAGCATGCGTTGATTGCTTTGTTTTGATGACTCGTAGATTGTTGCAATAAGTATATGAGTTCTTATGACTAATGTTGAGTCCATGGATTATACGCACTCTCATCCTTCCACCATTGCTAGCCTCTCTTGTACCGCGCAACTTTCGCCGGTACCATACACCCACTATATATCCTTCCTCAAAACAGCCACCATATATATTCCTCAAAACAGCCACCATACCTACCAATCCTGGCATTTCCATAACCATTCCGAGATATATTGCCATGCAACTTTCCACCGTTCCGTTCATATGACACGCATCATATTGTCATATTGCCATGTATGATCATGTAGTTGACATCGTATTTGTGGCAAACCCACCATGCATAATTTTTCATACATGTCACTCTTGATTCATTGCATATCCCGGTGCACCGCCGGAGGCATTCATAGAGTCATACTTTGTTCTAGTATCGAGTTGTAATATCGAGTTGTAAATCAATAAAAGTGTGATTATCATCATTATTAGAGCATTGTCCCATGTGAGGAAAGGCCAATATAAAAATGTGGCCCAAAAAATAATAATAATAGAGAGGGGCTAAAAAAAAAGAGAAAGCCCCTCCAAAAAAATGAGAGAAAAGAGAGAGGGGACAATTGCTACTATCCTTTTCCACACTTGTGCTTCAAAGTAGCACCATGTTCTTCATGATAGAGAGTCTCATGCTTAGTCACTTTCATATACTAGTGGGAATTTTCATTATAGAACTTGGCTTGTATATTCCAACGATGGGCTTCCTCAAATGCCCTAGGTATTCATGAGCAAGGAAGTTGGATGCACACCCACTTAGTTTCTTTTGTTGAGCTTTCATACATTTTTAGCTCTAGTGCATCCGTTGCATGGCAATCCCTACTCACTCACATTGATATCTATTGATGGGCGTCTCCATAGCCCGTTGATACGCCTAGTCGATATGAGATTATCTCCCTCCTTTTTATCTTCTCCACAACCACCTCTCTATTCCACCCATAGTGCTATGTCCATGGCTCACGCTCATGTATTGCGTGAGTTGAAAGGTTTGAAAGAATAGAGTATGAAAACAAGTGCTTGGCTGAAATCGAGGTTGTGCATGATATGAATATTTTGTGTGATGAAGAGGGAGCATAGCCAGACCATATGATTTTGTAGGGATAACTTTCTTTAGCCGTAGTATTTCGAGAAGACATGATTGCTTTGTTAGTATGCTTGAAGTATTACTATTTCTTATGTAAATATAGACTTTTGTCTTGAATCTTTCAGATCTGAACATTCATGGCACAATTAAGAGAATTACATTGAAAAAATATGTTGGTTAGCATTCCACATCAAAAATTCTGTTTTTATCATTTACCTACTCGAGGACGAGCAGGAATTAGGCTTGGGGATGCTTGATACGTCTCCAACGTATCTATAATTTTTGATTGTTCCATGCTATTATTTATGATGTTTTGGATGTTTAATGGGCTTTGTTATACACTTTTTCTTATTTTTGGGACTAACCTATTAACCCAAAGGCCCAGTCCAGATTGCCGTTTTTTGCCTGTTTCAGGGTTTTACAGAAAAGGAATATCAAACGGAGTCCAAACGGAATGAAACCTTCGGGAGAGATATTTTTGGAGAAAATCATGCACGGGAGACTTGAGAACCACGGAGTAGGGCACATGTGGCACCCATGAGGGTGGGGGCGTGTCGGGGGAAACTGTCCGCCACGAACACCTATGGGACCGGAGCCCCTTGTCTGTGCGGTACGAGGGCGGAGGGAGCACAAAGAGCAGATCGTAGCGAGCACGCGGGCAGTTTTACCCAGGTTCGGGCCGCGGTAGACGCGTAAAACCCTACTCTTGCTTGGTTGTGTATTGAGTTGGAGAGCTCGGGAGCTTGAAGAAGCAGCTACACCGAGCGTGAGAGTGATCAAGGTTCCGAACCCCCTCCACGTTGTGCATGGGCCTCCTTTTATAGTGCAAAGGGGTCACCGACAGGTGTCAACGTAGGAGAAAGGGGTAAAAACGTAAAAGATGTGGTAGTTGTAACAGTGCGGGAACAGTGGAGCTACAGTACAGAACAGTGGTCTATACCTACTTTGACAGTGGGGGACAAGGGCATTTAATGCCCGTCGCCGTCGACCCCAAAAGCTCCCGCCTTAGCGTCTCCGTCCGCCACGGCGATGGATCCACCACCGTGGAGTGCCACCGTGTACCCCAGGCTGCACAGCCATCCGCCACGCGTCCCTGGACAGGCCCCAGGGCGACGCGTGGGTCGATGAGCTGGAGCGCGGGCACACAGCGCAGCCTTCCCGGCAAGCACCTTGCCGGGGCCTTGATCTTGCCGGGCCCGGGAGCTTGCCGCTCCCCGGGCCCTTGCCGGGTCTTCTATGATGGAATCTTCTAGTCTTCCTGGCAAGCTCCTCCTGCCAGGGCCTTGTGCTAGTAAGGTAATCTTGAGCCTGGTACGGCCTTCCCGGCAAGCTCCTCTTGCCGGGGTCTCGATCTTCTTTCTTGTATACTTTGTTTTTGAATGGTTTAATAGGGAGCAGGAAGGTCTCCGGCGAGCACGCGGTAAACCCTGCCGCGGGAAGCTGCAACTGCCCGTGCACAAGTTGGGGTACTGAGGTACCCCTACCTTAGTACACCGACAGGAGCCCCCGGGCCTGGGCCACACACGGTGCCGAGCGCTGTTGGGCCAGGCCCAAAACAGTGCACGGGCACCCGCGGCCCGCGGCGCGCCGAATCCACTTCCGTATCCGCCGCACCCCACCGTAACGGCACGCGTCGATCGCGGCGTCGTGGGATGGGACGTGCCCACGATCTCTTAATGGAAAGGGCGAAACGCCCCCCACTCCCCCATAAAAGCAGAGGAAGCGGGCGCGGTTCCCCTCCTTGCGCTTTCATTGCATCGTCTCCTTCCTCCAGAGATTTCTCTTGCGCTCTGCTTCCACACCTCCGCCGCCGCCGAGCTCTTCGTCCCCCTCCTTCCGCCGCGTCCGCCATGGCCCCAAAGACCGACAAGGCGAAGGCGGAGAAAGCCAAGAGGGAGAAGTCGGAGCAAGCGGCGAAGCTCGCCGCGTACCGGAAGAAGCACCTCGTCTTTCCGCCGAAGCTCGGCGTGCGGGAGCTCTGGAACAAGTACTACTTGTTCTGGGCCAAGGAAACCAAGGCGCACCCCCGCACCCAGGCATATCCGGCCGCCGCCAAGGACAGCTATCCCGGCGGGTATTACTTCTTCGCAGCTTTCTTCCACTGCGGTCTGTGTCCTCCTTTCTCGAATTTCTTCTGCGACATTATGAACACATACGGCCTCCATCTGCTTGACTTCACCCCCAACGCCATCCTCACCATGGCGGTTTTCGCACACATGTGCGAAAACTTCATAGGAGTACACCCAAACGTAGCGCTTTTTAGGCACTTCTTCACTCCTAGAGCCGAGGCCGATGCCCCCCTCTCCGGAGGAATTTCTTGGGTTTTCCGTCTGAATAAAAAGGGAGCGTACTTGCCGGGGGAGCTCCGCGGCAAGTGGGAGGAATGGCGAGCGGAGTGGTGCTGGATCGTCGAAGACCAGCCGCAAGCTTTCACCGCGCCGCGCACAACGCCCATCGTGCGCGGCAGGGACTGGAGTGAGCTGGACTCGGACGACATCAAGCTCGACATCGCCCTCGTCCGGATTCTTCGTCTTCGGATGGCCAAGCTGTCAGTTGCAGAGGTGGGCGCAGATTTCCTCCGCCGGCGCATCGCCCCTCTCCAAGACCGGAAGAGGTCGGCTTGGGAGTACGGCGGCCCGGCAGACATAATGAGGCTGCGCCCCGGGCTCAACTTCAACTTCACCACGCTGGAGCTGAAGGGGATGGTCCGGGAACTCTTCAAGTACGACCCGGCACACCCTGAGTGGTTCAGGCCTCCCCGGGAAGTGGTGCCGCTCTGCAACAACATCGTCCGGGACCGTATCCTCGCCATGATGCCCATGTGTGACTCGCACGGCGTGGACCGGACGTGGATCGCGCCCAAGCCCATTGACGTTCTCAACTTCTACGACAACCTCGCGGAGGTGGCGAAGAACAAGAACGACCTCAAGGAGCATACGCGGGACACCACCGACCAGGAGATTGCCTACATGGCTTCTCGGGCAGAAGAGGCCGCCGCAGCCGCGGCGACAGGGATTTTTGGATACACGCCTGAAGAGGCGGAGGTTGCGGATGCGACCAGCCAGGCTGAGGAGGCGGAGATCCGCAGGTTGCTGCAGCTCCCTCCCGACGCGCTCGCCGGAGTCCCCTCTCTGAGGCACTCCGGAATCCACGGAATCGTGGCCGAGGCCGCGGCAATGGAGGGTGCCGCCGGAGGGAGCAGAGGCGCCGCGAGGGGCGGAGGCGCCAAGGGAAAGGGGGCCGCAGCGCAGGACGCTGGGCCCAGCGAGCCGGCCGGGGAAGAGGAGGAGGAGGAGGAGGCCGAGGACTCCGGCGGATCCACGGAGCTCTACGCCGACGACCTCTCCTCGTCGGAGAGCTCCCCGCCCCCGGCAAGCCCAAGGCAGTCCCCACCGAAGCGTCTCCGCAAGACGGCGACGGGGGAGAGGGCGCAGGCGCCCCGGCAACAGCCAGCTCGCCGGGCAGCTCCCCGGGGGAGCCAAGCCGCGCCAAGGCCGACCGGCGCACCAGCCACAGCAGAGGCGGCCCGCGCGCGGACCACGACGGAGGCACCTCGCAGGCCGGCGCCGAGCCGGCAGGGGTCTTCTCGGATTGGAGCAGCGGCTCCGCCCGCTCCCCGGGCCTCGGCTACCACAGGGGCTGGGGCTCCGCAGCCCCCAGCCCCCGGGACCGCCAAGCGCCCGAGGGAACCTTCGTCTTCCGCTCCTCGCGCCGACGCGCCCACGGTGGAGTACGACTTCTCCGCCCTGAGCGAGGACGACGAGGAGGACCAGGAGTAAGGATTCAGGACCTTACACCTTCTCGAGTTTTGTCTTGGTTTTTGTTGATGCTGACTTTGTTTATTGCTTTGATTTCAGGACCTTGACTCAGCGCGCGGCGAAGAAGGCCAAGGCGCCTGTAGTCGAGGCCGCGGAAGACTCAGCCGCCGCGGCAACAGGAGGTGTGCCGGAGCCGAGCCTGCCGGACCCGAGCGCTGCTCCGAGGAGTAGCCCCCAGCGCAGCCCGCAGCGCAGCCCCTAGCGTAAGTCTGGGGTTTTACTCTTTCGCTTATCGGGGTACGTCTGAGGATTGGTCTTGTCTTCATATCCTGATGTTTCTTATCTTGATTTGTGCAGAGGTGGAGCCACAGCGGGAAGAGCGCCCGGAGATCGTCGTCGAGGAGCCGCAGGCCCCGCCGTCCCCGCCAAGGCAGAATTCTCCGGCAAGGGAGAGTGCTCCGCCAAGGGCGGGTACTCCGCCAAGGCAGAGTACCCCGCCAAGGGCGAGCAGCCCGGCGAGGGTGACTACTCCGACAAGGCCGAGCTCCCCGGCGAGGGAGCCCGCCGCTGAGGACGTCCGCCAAGGTATGTTATGTAGCTTGTCTTCTTGGCTTTGCCTCTTTTTGGATATTTGCTTGAATCTTGAACTTCTTTTTCTTCTTCTTCTTTTTAGATCTTCCTCCTCCTGAGCCCATGGATACGGAGGTTATCAACCTCGAGGAGGAGGGCGCGCAGGGCGGCGGCGGTGACGTCCCTGCCACCGAGGAGATGGCTGAGGCCGCCGAGCTGGCCGCGCAGGAGACTGCTCCGGCTGCGGATGCAGCGGCCGGGGAGGGGGACGGCGACCGCACCGCCGACCCGGAGGCGGCGGGAGCATCGGATGCTGCACCGGCCGCCGACCCCTCCGCCAGCAAGGAGCAGGGGTACTACCTTGAGGCCCCCAACGGCGTCTTCATCCAGATGCCTTGGGGGTCTACATCGCGAGCTCCCGTGGAGGGCGAGGCGTTTGACGGAGAAGTCCTCGCCTCCGCAGGCCTGAAGATCGTCGAGGCGCCCGGCGGGAGTGAGGGGCCCGAGGATGAGAAGCTGCTCCACCAGCTCCTGGCCCTTTACCGGGCCAGGCAGGCGAAGCTCGCCTCCCGGGAAGCCCTTGCCGCCAAGGCCGCCGCGGAAATGGAGAAGCGCGCGGCAGAGCTCAGCGCCGCCAACCAGGCGGCCCTCCGCGAGGTGGCGGAGGAGCGCGAGCGTCTCGCCGGCGAGTACCAGGAGTGGGTGCTCGAGAAGGCTGAAGCTGAGGAGCAGCAGCGGCTCGCCGGGGTGGAGATGTCCCGGCGAGAGGGAGAGCTCGCGCAGCGGAAGGTCGAGCTTGACTCCCATGAGGAGGACCTTGCCGCTCGCGAGACGGCCCTTGGCGGGGAGTTGAAGGAGGCGAAAGCCGCCGCGGTTGCCGCGGAAGACGCCAAGAAGGAGCTCGCCGCCAAGGTCGTACAGCTGGAGAAGGCGCTGAAGGTGAGCGCTGAGAAGGTTGCCGCGCTCATCATTGAGCGCGAGAAGGACGCCCACACAAATTCAGAGCTCCAAGTGAGCCTCTCCAA
Organism: Secale cereale; assembly: GCA_902687465.1. Classification (NCBI taxonomy): domain Eukaryota; kingdom Viridiplantae; phylum Streptophyta; class Magnoliopsida; order Poales; family Poaceae; genus Secale; species Secale cereale. Next base: position 171,728,558 of record LR738715.1, read on the forward strand.
GAGGGGCGACGAGTTGAAGGCCGCCAAGGACTCCATCGAGGACTTGGAGCTGAAGGTCACCACTCTGAAGGATTCACTCGACGCTGCCCGGGCTCAGGAGAACAAGCTGAAGGAGGAGCTCCGCAAGGAGCGGACCCTGGTGGACAGCGTCAACAAAGCATCCGAGCTCTACCGCCAGACCATTGAGGTATGGACTGAAGACTTGGTTTCTTCTGCGTCCAACATTGACCAGGAGCTGCTCGCGCTGAAGGTCGAACATCTCATCTACTCGCCGGATCCGGACCTCCCGCACAGCGCCAAGCTCAGCCTCTTCTTCAGAGGGATCGCGCCGGCCCTGGCAGGTCTCCGGAACCAAATCCTCGCGCAGCTGGCCGAGGAGTCGCGCCTGCTCTGCGCGGGAACTCTGGAGCGGGTGCTGACGAAGATCGTGTACCGCAACCCGGGGATCAATCTCACCAACGTTCTTTGCAGCTTGCCGGCTGATGCGGACACGGAGGCCCTGAAGGAGCAGGTCGCCCATATCATCGCCAAGGTGGCTAAGCTCGGCAGGAAGGAGGGCGACCGCGTAGATTAGGGCTCCATTATCTTTATCTTTCTACTGCTGCACATTATGTTATGAACTCATTAGTCCATTGCGACAAGTTATCCTTTGTAAGATATTTATCTTATTTTGATCAATCAGTGCAATGTTATCTTCCTTGTCTTAATCCTTGACTTTGTATGTTTTTCACCCTACGCTCCCGGGGAGCTGGCCGGCAAGGGACCTTTGCCGCGAGCGCTGAGTGCTGGACTCTAAGCAGCCTGCTGGCCAAGGTCTTCACCGGCAAGCAACCTTGCCGCAGCTAGTCGCAACGCACTTAGCTTGCTGAGCGTACTCGGAAACGAAGCAAGGGCGCGACACTTGTCGCAGCTCACTTAAATCGTTGAGCGAACTCGAAAACAAGATAAGGGTGCGGCAAGCTACGGGTAGGTTCCTCCGCGCACAGGTTTTCCATACAAAGTGTGATTGTTCAAGGAAGACAACTAAAATTTAAAATTTGAACTGGTCAAATTCTAACAACTTATCTTTCATAAATTGCTTGCTTATATTGCTTGCTCTCCGGTAAGGCTTCTCTTTCTTGAACAGCACTTGGTTCCAGGCTTCTCTTTCTTGAACAACACTTGGTTCCTCCTTCACCTCCTCCCCCCCCGGCAAAGTTGTGCGCGAGGAACGTTCCTTCTGTTTAAGAGGAGAGAAAAGGGAGAGGGAAACAAGCATATGGCCTTTCGGCGTGCTAGTGCTTACCGTATATCTGAGTGTTGCACCAAGTGCCAAACAGAACATGCAAATAGCAAAGAAAAGCATGCAAAAGGCAATCGGTGCGAAAAACACGAAAACTTTACTGATGCACGGGGTCTGCGCCCGGCTTTGTACAAAGGGTTACATGCACAGCGGCAAAGCTTGTACAAAAGGTGGTTGCCGGAGCGGATCACGGCAACCGCGCCTTATGGGTGAAACTTGCGAAGATGCTCTATGTTCCAGGAGTTGCTCACCGGTAAGCCTTCTTCGGTCTCGAGGCGGACAGCGCCGGGCCTCGTGACTTGCCTCACCCGATAAGGGCCTTCCCACTTCGGCGTCAACTTGTTGGAATTCTTGGCGGACTGAACACGCCGAAGAACAAGGTCGCCTTCCTCGAGACTCCTGGCCTTGACTTTGCGGCTATGGTAGCGGCGCAAAGCTTGCTGGTATCGAGCAGCTCGTACAGCAGCCTGGAGACGTCCCTCCTCGAGGAGCAATGCGTCATCTTGCCGCAGTTGCTCTTGCTCGAGCTCATCATAAGCGAGCACTCGAGGAGATCCGTATACGAGTTCCGTGGGGAGAACTGCCTCTGCCCCATAGACTAGGGCAAAGGGTGTCTGTCCGGTGGCTCGACTTGGTGTCGTTCTGATTGACCAAAGAGCCGCCGGTAGCTCCTCTATCCAATTTCTTCCGCACTTGCGCAGCCTGTCAAAGGTCCTCGTCTTGAGCCCGCGCAGCACTTCAGCATTTGCCCTTTCCGCTTGACCGTTGCTCCTCGGGTGAGCAACAGAAGCGAAAGACCTTGGCGCCAAGGTCTTGGACGCACTGCATGAAGGTGCGACTAGTGAATTGTGTACCGTTGTCGGTGATGATCCTGTTAGGGATCCCGAAACGGCAAACAATCGACCTGAAGAACCTGACCGCTGACTGTGCTGTCACCTTCCTCACCGGCTCCACTTCTGGCCACTTTGTGAACTTGTCGATTGCAACGTACAAGTACTCAAAGCCCCCGACGGCTCGGGGGAAGGGGCCGAGAATATCGAGCCCCCAGACCGAGAAGGGCCAGGACAAAGGGATTGTTTGGAGAGCTTGAGCTGGCTGATGGATCTGCTTTGCATGGAACTGGCACGCTTCACACTTGGTTACTAGTGCAGTTGCATCTTGGAGGGCTTCTTGCCAAAAGAACCCTTGCCGGAAAGCCTTCCCGGCAAGCGCCCTTGCGCCAATGTGGTGGCCGCATATGCCTCCGTGTATTTCCGCCAACAGCTTCTGTCCATCTTCCATGGAGATGCACTTCAGTCTGACACCATTGAGTCTTCTTCTGTACAGCTCGTTATCCACGAACTGGTACATACTTGACTGTCTGGTTATCTTCTCTATCTCTTGAGGGTCGTCGGGAAGTTCTCCAGTTTGCAGAAAACGGACTATCTGCTGTGCCCATGCTGGAGCCTGAGGCTCAACGGCAAGGACTAAAGGCTCGAGGGCCGCTGCGGGAACCTCAGCTTCTACGGCGAGGACCTCTGGCCCTGGTGGAGCTGATGGTCCCCCGGCAAGCTCGCCGGGGCGAGGCTTGTCGGGAACACTTGCTTCAACTGTGCAAGCCCGAGGACTTGCAGGAGCAAACTGTTCCTCAGCGTTCTGGTTGTTGATCTTGGGAACCTTGGCGGCGGTTTCAGGAAGATCCGCCGGCAAGTAGTCGCCGGAGACCAACTTCCTCTTCTTTGACTGCCCAATTGATGGTGCAACGGATGGTTGAGTCAGCTTGAGCAAGAAGGTCCCTGGTTCCACAGGTAACTTCATCGCAGCACACTTTGAAAGGCCATCTGCAATTTCATTTTGAGCTCTCGGGACGTGCTCCATCTGCAGACCTTCAAAGTGCTCCTCAAGCTTTCTCACTTCATCGACATAAGCTTCCATCAAAGGGCTCTGGTAGCTCTTGTTGACTTGCCGGACCACCAACTGAGAATCGCCCCGCACAATCAGCTTTCTGATCCCAAGTTCGGCCGCAATCCTGAGGCCGGCAAGCAAGCCTTCATATTCTGCAGTGTTGTTTGTAGCTTGCTCCCTGGGAAAGTGCATCTGGATAACATACTTGAGGTGCTCTCCGGTGGGCGCGATGAGTACCACGCCGGCACCGGCGCCTTGCAGCGAGAAGGCACCGTCAAAATACATTACCCATTCACTTGTCGCTTCTTGTACGGGTGCACTTGTGTCTTGAACTTCTTCATCGGGCGTTGGGGTCCACTCAGCTATGAATTCTGCCAAAGCTCGGCTCTGTATGGTTGAAGTACTTTCAAACTTGAGTCCAAAGCTTGACAGCTCCAGTGCCCACTCAACAATCCTGCCTGTCGCTTCGGGGTTATGCAATATCCTCTTCAGCGGAAAGCGAGTGACCACTGTTATCTCATGGGCTTGGAAGTAATGGCGCAGCTTTCTCGAGGCCATGAGGAGGCCGAAAAGCAATTTCTGCACACCAGAGTACCTTGATCTAGCCCCCTGGAGAAGGGAACTTACAAAATACACTGGGCGCTGCACCATCTTCTTCCGCACCTCGTCCTGTTCCTGCGCAGAGTCATCCTTGTCGGGGCCAGAGCTTGCCGGAGCAGCCCCCTGCTTGTCGCTGGATCCGCTTGCCGGTGGTGCTGACTCCTCGTCGGACTCCCTCTCCGCTACTAACGCAGCACTAACCACCTGGTTGGTTGCCGCTAGGTATAGCAACAACTTTTCCTGTGGCCTAGGTGCGACAAGTATTGGAGTGGAGGACAGGTACCGTTTCAAATCCTGCAGCGCCGCCTCCGCTTCCGGAGTCCACTTCATGGGACCTGGCTTCTTCAAGATTTTGAAGAAAGGTAGGGCGCGTTCTGCAGATTTTGAAATGAACCTACTGAGGGCAGCCACGCAACCTGCAAGCCTCCTGACATCCTTGACGCGCTTTGGGGCCTCTATCTGCTCGATGGCTTTAATCTTGTCGGGGTTGGCTTCAATTCCCCTCTGCGATACAAAGAACCCGAGAAGCTTGCCGGAGGGAACTCCAAAGACGCACTTCTCGGGGTTCAACTTGAGCTGTATTCTGCGCAGGTTCTGAAATGTCTCCTCCAAATCTTGAATCAGGGTTTCCTTGCTCTTGCTCTTCACCACAATATCATCCATGTAAGCTTCTACATTTCTGTGGATCTGTGGCTCAAAAGCAGTGTATACTACCCTTGCAAAGGTTGAGCCTGCATTCTTCAATCCAAATGGCATGCAAATGAAGCAATAAGTGCCACATGGAGTGATAAATGCAGTCTTCTCTTCATCCTCCTTGGCCATAAAGATCTGATGATAGCCTGAGTATGCATCAAGAAAACAGAGTAGCTCACATCCGGCAGTGGAGTCAACGATCTGGTCAATGCGCGGCAAAGGGAATGGATCCTTGGGACATGCTTTATTCACATCGGTGAAGTCTATACACAGTCTCCACTTCCCATTGGCCTTGCGCACGACGACTGGATTTGCCAACCACGTCGGATGGATCACACCTCTAACTAGGCCTGCTGCCTCTAGCTTCTTGATTTCTTCGTTGATGAATTCTTGGCGCTCCACGGCTTGCTTCCTCACTTTCTGCTTGATAGGCCGCGCATGAGGACAGACAGCAAGCTTGTGCTCAATTACCTTCCTGGGAACACCGGGGATGTCAGATGGTTGCCAGGCAAACACATCGACATTTGCCCGCAGGAAGGCAACGAGCGCGCTTTCCTATTTGCTGTCAAGGGTGGCACTGATGGTGAAGGTACCACCAGTGCCGTCCTCCTTGGCGGATACTTTCTTGGTTGCCGGAGGAGCAGCCATTCCTTTCTTACTCTTGCCGGTGGAGCTCGATGGAACGTCCTCGACGGCAGCGCAGCACTCCGAAGAGGTGCGGTTGCCGGAGTGGGTCCCAGAGCACTTGCCGGACTTGGTCTTCGTCTTCTTCCCCCCGGGAGCTTCAGCGGCAAGAGTATCCTTCTCGGCCGCAGCTGCCGCATCCCGGTAGATCTTGTCGGCGCAGATAAGCGCATCCTTCTTGTCGCTATGGACAGTGATGACACTTATCGGCCCCGGCATCTTCAGCACGTTGTAGGCATAATGGGAAGCTGCCATGAACTTGGCGAGGGCAGGACGGCCAAGTATTCCATTGTAGGGCAATGGAATATCGGCGACGTCAAAAGTGATGCGCTCAGTTCTGAAATTGAGCTCCCCGCCAAAGGTCACCGGCAGAGTGATCTTTCCCTTGGGCTTGCTCCTTCCCGGGTTGATTCCTTGGAATGAACCGGTTTCTTCGAGCTCGCCATCTTGAATCTGGAGTTTCTTGATCACAGCAGAGGAGATCAAGTTCAGCCCGGCCCCGCCGTCAACCAACATTTTGGTGACCTTGAGGTTGCGGATGGTGGGTGAGACCAGCATCGGCAAGCACCCGACCGCAGTTGTGCGGTCAGGGTGATCCTCAAGATCAAAAATGATGGGCATGCTGGACCATTTGAGGAGCCTGCGCGACTCCACGGGCGGCTCCCCTGCGTTTACCTCACGCACCCACTGCTTTAGTTGGCGGTGGGAGGTGTGCAGGGAGGCGCCACCGTCGACGCACAGGACCTCCGTGGCCTTCTGGAACTCCTGCTCGCTGTTCTCCTCGTCCTCCATGTCTTCGTCGTCATCTTCTTCGTCGTTGTCGCGGCCCCGGGGAGGTCGATCTCCTTGCCGCTGCTTAGCCTTGCCGCGGCGTCCTCCCCGGCCGTTGAACGGCCGCTTCTTGCTGGGCTCTTCCCCGCCACCTTGGGCCTTCTCCTTGTCGCGCCTCTCGTACTCAGCTTTCTGCTGCTCGACGAGGTACTCGACGCGCTTGCAGTTGGAGAGATCGTGACCCTTGGTGCGGTGGATCTTACAGTATTGCTTGTCGGAGCTACCCGGCTTGTCGGCCGCCGCTGCAGGGGCAGGCTCCTTGCCGGAGCCGCCAGCCTGCGCTTGCTTGGCGAGGGCCTCCTTGCCGGACTTCTCAACGGCAAGCACCTCCTTCTTGCCCTTCCTTCTGTTGTTCCGCCGCCGGCTCTTCTTTGCCGGGGCGGCGTCGTCGCTGTCGCTTCCTCCTGCGCCAGTATCCTCCCCGGGGAGTCTCCTCCCCTCTTCTGCGCGTGCACACTTGTCAGCAAGAGCGTAGAGCTCGCTCACATCCCGAATCTTCGTCATCGCCATCTCTTCACGCATGCGGCGGTTACGCACGTTCTGATGGAACGCGCTGATGACCGCGGCAGGGTGAACGTCAGGGATGTTGTGCTGCACACGACTGAAGCGTTGGATGTACTTGCGCAGGGTCTCGCCTTCCTTCTGGGCCAGAATGTGGAGATCGCTCTCCTGGCCGTGGGGTTTGTGGCCGCCGGTGAAGGCGCCAACAAACTGGTGGCAAAGGTCGGCCCAAGAAGAGATAGAACCTTCCGGCAAGTGCATAAGCCACGAACGGACGTTCGGCTTTAGCACGAGCGGGAAGTAGTTAGCCAAGATCTTCTCGTCGCGCCCCCCGGCAGCTTGCACTGCGATGGTGTAGACGCTGAGGAATTCCGAGGGGTGCGTCTTGCCGTCGTACTTCTCCGGTACGTCGGGCTTAAAATTCTTCATGCTGGGCCACTGGACGCGTCGCAGCTCGCGGGTGAACGCAGGGCAGCCCGCCGCGTACGGCAAGTCGCCTGGCTCACCGGGCGCGTGCGCGTCGACGGTGTTCCCAGCTCTCTTGTCTGATTGTCGCCGAGCTTCTCGGCGGCGCTCGATGGTGGTCCGAGCGTCTTCTTCTCGCCGGTCGTCGAGGACTTGGCGCTGGTCCCGACGAGCCCGCGGGTCCGACGAGGCGGTGGAGCCGTCGTCGGGGTTGTTCCGGCGGGGCGGCGTCTTCTGCTTCTGCGGCGGGGAATGCACGCTTGTCGCACCCCCGGCAGTCTTGTTGCCGTCAGCCTTCGTCTTCTCAGCTTGCCGCGGCCGTGAGGTCGACGGCTGCTGTGGAGAATCGTTGTTGGCGAAGTCTATCAGGCTCCGGATGGTGGCCCTCCATTCTTCGGCCTTGTCGGCCGCTGGAGGGAAGTCGAGGAGCAGTTGCGCCCTTGCGAGCGCTTCTGCCGGAGTGGAGGGGAACGCGGGCGAGCGGTGCGAGGAGCGGGATACGCTCGGACTTCTAACAACGTTAGAAGGAGCGGGGTCCCGTGCTGGCGCCTTCGCTTTGCTTGTGCCCGGACGGGGGTCCGGGGCGTCCCGCGAACCTCCGGTTTGGCCTTGTCCCAGCAAGCGGATGCCACCTCCCGTGACATGGCGCTGCTGGGTCGTCGTGTGCTGAGAGGGACGCGGCGCGTCCAAGGAGACCGAGGTTCGGTCGTCCGTCCTGTTCTTGGATCTGGTGGCGCCGTGAGTGTCCTCGCCGGCAACCACCCTTCCGACGGCGTCTCCCCCGCCCACCGTTGGCTCTGGTGGCGGCGGGTGAGACGCAGACGGGCCTCCGACCTCCGAAGCCTTCTTCTTCGGGGCCATGGAGTTGTCGCTGATGAAGTTGATGAATTCGGAGAGGTTGATGAAGAATGCACCCGCGCGAACGCCGGATCAGGTTCGCACAACCTCGACGCCCCCTACCTGGCACGCCAAAGATGTCGGGGGGAAACTGTCCGCCACGAACACCTATGGGACCGGAGCCCCTTGTCTGTGCGGTACGAGGGCGGAGGGAGCACAAAGAGCAGATCGTAGCGAGCACGCGGGCAGTTTTACCCAGGTTCGGGTCGCGGTAGACGCGTAAAACCCTACTCCTGCTTGGTTGTGTATTGAGTTGGAGAGCTCGGGAGCTTGAAGAAGCAGCTACACCGAGCGTGAGAGTGATCAAGGTTCCGAACCCCCTCCAAGTTGTGCATGGGCCTCCTTTTATAGTGCAAAGGGGTCACCGACAGGTGTCAACGTAGGAGAAAGGGGTAAAAACGTAAAAGATGTGGTAGTTGTAACAGTGCGGGAACAGTGGAGCTACAGTACAGAACAGTGGTCAATACCTACTTTGACAGTGGGGGACAAGGGCATTTAATGCCCGTCGCCGTCGACCCCAAAAGCTCCCGCCTTAGCGTCTCCGTCCGCCACGGCGATGGATCCACCACCGTGGAGTGCCACCGTGTACCCCAGGCTGCACAGCCATCCGCCACGCGTCCCTGGACAGGCCCCAGGGCGACGCGTGGGTCGATGAGCTGGAGCGCGGGCACACAGCGCAGCCTTCCCGGCAAGCACCTTGCCGGGGCCTTGATCTTGCCGGGCCCGGGAGCTTGCCGCTCCCCGGGCCCTTGCCGGGTCTTCTATGATGGAATCTTCTAGTCTTCCTGGCAAGCTCCTCCTGCCAGGGCCTTGTGCTAGTAAGGTAATCTTGAGCCTGGTACGGCCTTCCCGGCAAGCTCCTCTTGCCGGGGTATCGATCTTCTTTCTTGTATACTTTGTTTTTGAATGGTTTAATAGGGAGCTGGAAGGTCTCCAGCGAGCACGCGGTAAACCCTGCCGCGGGAAGCTGCAACTGCCCGTGCACAAGTTGGGGTACTGAGGTACCCCTACCTTAGTACACCGACAGGGCGCCCCCCCTATAGGGCGCGCCCCTGCCTCGTGGGCCCCACATTTGGCCCCTGGTGCCCTCCTACCTCCTATATATACCTACGTACCCCAAAACTATCAGAATAACAGAAAAAACCCTAGTTCCACCGCCGCAACCTTCTGTTCTCGTGAGATCCCATCTTGGAGCCTATTCCAGAGCTCCACCGGAGGGGGATCTTCCACGGAGTGTTTCTACATCATCATCATCACCTCACCATGAGTTGTGAGTACTTTACCACAGACCTTCGGGTCCATAGCTAGTATCTAGATGGCTTCTTTTCTCTATTTGGATCTCAATACCAAGTTCACCTCGGTCTTCAAGGAGATCTATTCGATGTAATCTCTTTTTGCGGTGTGTTTGTCGAGATCCGATGAATTGTGGGTTTATGATCAAGATTATCTATGAGAAATATTTGGTTCTTCTCTGAACTCTTTATGTATGATTATAATATCCTTGCAAGTCTCTTCGAATTATTGGTTTGGTTTGGCCTACTAGATCTATAGTTCTTGCAATGGGAGAAGTGCCTGGCTTTGGGTTCAATCTTGCGGTGTCCTTTCCCAGTGACAGTAGGGGCAGCAAGGCACGTATTGTATTGTTGCCATCGAGGATAAAAAGATGGGGTTTATATCACTAAGTTTGAGTTTATCCCTCTACATCATGTCATCTTGCTTAAGGCGTTACTCTATTCTTATGAGCTTAATACACTAGATGCATGCTGGATAGCGGTCGATGTGTGGAGTAATAGTAGTAGATGCAGAATCGTTTCGGTCTACTTGTCTCAGACGTGATGCCTGTATATAATGATCATGCCTAGATAGTCTCATAATTATTCGCTTTGCTATGAATTGCTCGACAGTAATTTGTTTACCCGCCGTAGAATATCTCTATCTTGAGAGAAGCCACTAGAGAACACTATGCCCCCGGGTCTATTCTCAACATATTAATCTACAATCTACTTTACTTTTCGGCTTTTACTTTCTGTTCTTATAATAAAAAATACCAAAAATATCAAACTATCATCTCTATCAGATCTCATTTTCGTAAGTGACCGTAAAGGGATTGACAACCCCTTATCGCATTGGCTGCGAAGTTCTTATTTGTTTGTGCAGGTGCGAGGGACTCGCGCGTAGTCTCCTACTGGATTGATACCTTGGTTCTCAAAAACTGAGGGAAATACTTACGCTACTGTGCTGCTTCTCCCTTTCCTCTTCGAGGGAATACAACGTAAGCTTGAGAAGTGGCAATGCACCCTTTGTTAAGGACATGGATTGTTACGGGTATTAATCAATCTTATCTGTGATAACAGAACATTGATGTTTGTAGCGGTCTTTATGAATCACAGCGTATCGAACGGGCTATCAACATGAAAAGGATGACGTCACACTCAATGAACAATCATCGGTTTATGAAATTCCCGCTTCTGACCGCCCTGGCCCACCAAAGGTTCCTCTGCTGTGCGCTGCCTGCGTTGGGTCACTAACATGCAGGCCATGTACCGAAAGAGCCCACACGTTAGTGTAAGAACGACGCGCTGTCCTACGTCAGAGTCGAGGGCGCCACTCGCTGCACGCCCGGCTGAACACGCCTCCTTGCCGCATTCAAACGCCTCCATGAAACCCGCCCGTGTGGAAGCCGAAAAACCCACTCTGGACACACGTCCGTTCATGATCGGGCCGGCATTAAACGCAACGCCGGCCGAGCTCCTCCCGTTCGCCGTCTATTTAATCTCGTATTTAAACGAGGCCAAACGCTGGCCAAGAATTGCACACCTCCGCCGCTCCCCTATCTCCTCCTTTACCATTTTGTCCACTCTTACAATGGCTTACGAAGAGTAGTTATGCCGCATCCAAGCCGGCTGGGTGGCCCGCCGAGCCCGCCGGATACGAGCTATGCAGCTCGCTGATCCACCTCCCTCCCCTCGCCCGACGGAGCCAGTTGCCGCCCCAAGCCGACACGCGGTTCAACAACTCGCCGCTCCAGCCAGCTCGACGAGGAGCGGCGCACGGGCGTCGTTGCTGCCGTCCACGTCGTCGCCTCGTAAATCGTCTCCCGTTTCTGTGGCCGAGACTCCCATGCCGGCGGTCGCGCCATGCAAGCAGCTACAGAAGCCGGGTGCGCAGAGAGCGACGAGTCAGTGGCCAGTGCCTCCGCGTCCGCCGCCATCATCGAGGAGAAGTAGAACATGGGAGGACGCAGCCGCTTGGGTCCCCATGAAGGCCACCACGGAGGCGACGCCGGCGTATACAGCTGGTGTCTTGCCGGATCCTTTTGTTGCTAGGACCTTCGTCGACCCTGCATATACCTTCGGGGCTCCCGGGAGTCCGGTGATCATGCTGGAAACACAAATCGATCGGCGGGCGACCATTTAGGCCAGGTATTATATACCTGTGCTGTCTAGAACTAGCACCGCGTAGTTCATTTGAATGGAATGAAATCCATCATGTTTGTATGAAAATCAGGTATCTTATATGATTTCTGTCGTTGTTTATATGAAATATCGCCGTGTTTGCGTGAATTTCGTCCAGTTGGTTGACTTGCTGTCATAATGTGTGCGGCTATGGTTGGATGGCGTAATTTGCGGGTGGTCGGTCTGCAGGCGGCTCGGGCGGCGTGGTGGGACAAAAAGAACACAGCTAGTGCGAGCTCCTCTCCAACGTGTGCGCTGGAGGATGCATGAGACCCCAAGCCATTCCTCGTTCATCGGTGGCAAAGGCACTGGTGGACAAAAGGGTTGCCAATATTTTGGCCACCCCGGGCAAGATCCAAACAGCTCCTCCCAACAGATTCAAATCACTCGTTCGCCGTGGAATTTTGCCATGTGTTGTTTTCATGGACTAGCAAGATGCCCGTGCATTGCACGGAACATCAAGATGCATATTTTTTTTAGAAAACACCTGTTGTGATTGACCCATGCAGGAGTAATCCCATTTTGTAAAAACTAATGATTGCTCGAGAATTTTATCGGATAAATGGTATCTCGAGAATTTTATCGGACTCCATTTTTGTATACAAGGCCACAAACCCATATTACAGGTACCAAGGCAAAAATTAATGTCTTCTAACTCAATGTTGCAAGCCACCTTGTTTCCTTGTTTGTCGTGTAAATTAATGTGTATTCTTCTCTTTCATGCACATCATGCAAATGCTCACACTCCCGCATGCATGCAAGGGATAATTAGTGTCCTCCTTTGCTAGTAGTACTACGAGGCAAACACCATTAATATTGCATTGATTAGTGTTAGTGGCCTTGTATATCTGCAAATTGTAATTTTGATAGTGGCCTTGTATATAAAAATGGAGGGAGAAAGATGAGAGATAAGGTGAGGAGGAGTGGGGCGTGGTAGTGACTCGTGGTCGGACTGGGCGGAGGCATGGGGATGGACGGCGCATTATGTCTAGGTTTGTATCTCTATAGTCCCTCTCACACACACCCACATAGGTGGGGGACGTGCACGAAGAGAAGAGGTGCACGCACAGCGCACGTACTCCTGTCTCTTTCCCAACCACACCCGCGCGGGTACACGGTGGAGCTCATCTCTGTACGAAAAGGCAGCCCACGTGGTAACTTGACACGTGTACAGGTTGTTCACTAGATGGAGGGTGGATCGTCTACCACGGGTGAACAAACAAATTGCGAGTTGACGCGTTATGTTAAAAAAGAGGCAAACCATGTGGGGGCCTACCTTAGAGGCAAGGCTCTATACACCGGAGTACTTTTGATGTGTCCCGTCAACTCGTAGAACGAGGAGAAGCTTGCTTAGTACACCGTCTCCCCCGCCCATGGGCGCGGTGGCTCGCGGGATGAGGTGAAGCTTTCTTACTACGCCTTACGCCCGCTCCCTCGCCCATGCGCGCGATGGCTCGCAGGACGAGGAGAAAATTTTACTACTCCCTTCGTTTACTCCTCGTTCCTACTACCTTGGTTAGAGAGATTATCATATTTTTTGGAATATATATGTCCTTTAGTACTCCCTCCATTTACTTATACAAGGCCACTATAAAAAAATACATGTCAGTCTACCTTGGTTAGAGAGAATTTTTTTTACTACTCCCTCCGTTTACTCCTCGTCCCTACTACCTTGGTTAGAGAGTTTTCTCTTGACACTGCTTGCATCGGGTGATCTAACGCACCTCGAAATCCAACATGTGATGGTACTACTATTAGTAGTAGAATTTAGACTTATAAAACGGAAAAACGAATGTTTTTTAGATGAGCCCTATAAACCCTGGTGGGTACGTACTCCGTAAAATCAGATTTCCCCAAAACTAAGGCACTCAACCTTTATTTGCTTGTTTCCCTTCCTTGCCTCGAACATACTATGCCAAAATCCCCAGCCTTCCGTGCGGGAAAAGACCCGCCCTCGCCTTTTTTAGTCCGGGTTTGTACTGATGGATCGCGCGAAGCAGCAAAAACCCAAGCCGTGTCTTGTACTCCTCCATCGATGCTCGCTTTCCTGAATTCTATACTTCCTATTGCCGACATGTGGGACATATAGCAACCGGGTCGACGTGTCAAGCACCAAATAACAGTGCAAAACAGCAGGGGGACGCACCCCAGTCGTACCGCCCCCGTAGTAGTAATGAGCAATGAGACGTCAAATCACAATGCCGCACCTTCCCAGACGGACGAAAGCAACCATTATTTCACACTTCGGTTCGCCATCTTCTCAAACCACGTAGTATTTCTTCTGCCTCAAGAGGAACACGCGCATCGCCTTAGTACATCATGACACCTGGGACCACATGACATGCCATGCTCCCCCGCCGATCGCTCGGTAAAATCACGTCATTTTTACCACTATACTTCCTCCGTATCGGTTTACATGGCGTGCACGTCTTTCTAGGTTGAGAATTTAACTGGCTATATATGTGATGAACATTATATGTTTAGAAACTACATCCGCTTAATAATCCAATGATAAACTTTTTGTGACATAGTAACTCAGATTTAGTTAGTCAAATGGCTGACCAAGAACTACATGCACGCCCTATAAACCGAGACGTCTAAAAAAAGAGACGAAGAGGGTAGTTCAGTACGTATCTTTTTAGATCAATATAGTTGGGATTCACCAAGGAGCAAAACCAAGTGGTAGGCTGCACCTTTCGTGTTGGCGTAGCGACTCAAGCAGGGTTAGTCCGCACACGAAATGGCGACACACTTAACAGGACCCCTTTGGCCGACATGTGGCTCATCCACCGTCTTGTTCCATGTACAATTCGAAGCAGTGGTTGGAATTGGAGGCATCCGGGTCGTAGCGCCACAGTAGTAGAAAATGAGCGATGAGGGGTCAAATCACAAAGCCCCACCTTTCCCACATTAAGCTGGACGGACGAAGCAACCATCATTTCACTCTAGGGCGCAAGAGCATAAAGAAAAGAGAAAACCAATGATGCGTGCGACAGCTACCTAGGGCACCCTAGGGTAGGGGTCTCCACTACAGATCTTTTTTTCTTTTTTTTGAACGCGCCTCCACTACAAATCGGCTTCTCCCTCGTCCTCTTGAAGAAAACCGATGATGCGTGCGGCGGTAGGGTTTGTAGGAGTACTACTAGGGCGTGCGGGGCCACGCCGTAGTAAACGGGAGAGGGATTGAGTTCGAGTCGATGCCTTAAATATGTGTGGGCCGCTTGGTTTGAGGGGAACGAGGCAACATTTTGGGTTCGGGGACCAATGGAGATATAGTACGTACAAAAAATTGTGGATGTAGGTTCGATCGAAAGGTAATGATGCATGGGCCCTGCATTTTGATATACTGGGGCCGCGTGAAATTTGCTACTCTACTCAAAACTAGTAAGGTACACATGCATTGAACGCATGAGATTTCGAAACCAAATTATGAATAAATACACACTATAGTATGTAAAGCTTTGAGTCATATATGCATGATGTAGATGTTCGTTTAGTTCTTATAGTTCATCTCATTCAAAATCAATTAGTTTTATAAAAATGTTAAGATTCATGGGGTTGTGCATTGTAAAGCATAAAGTAAAAAACAAATAAGGACAATTCATTGAGAAAAAAAATCAATTATGATACGGAAGATTCTCGAACAAAGGAGAAGTGCGTGTGTTTTGAGGTTTGTGCATTATGCTTAAGTTCAACCATGGAGTCTTCTAAATTGTACACGTGGTAGATCTGGTGGAATGTTGATGATATCCAATGGCCAGTAGTGCTCGGATTTTCCATCTCTGCACTGTCGGATTAGCTTCATCCAGCGACCATCTTTCAAGTTATTCGCACACTATATAGTTCCTGTGCCGTATTTGCATGTCTTGGAAAAAAGCTACTAGTGGGTTGTACTAGCTATTTAGGAATAGAAGATGTATACATGGAAGTTATAGGGAAATAGATGACATGGAGTATCTCAATTCCTATGAGTAGGGATTGGAAAAGAGATGTCATTCAGTTGACATCATAAGAACTTTTATATTGAATCTAGAGATGACATGCATCTCAATTCCTATGAGGAGGGATTAGAAAAGAGATGTAATTTGGTTCATATCATAGGAACTTTTCTATTGAATATACGCTAATGTTTATTTTCTTTTGAAATTATGGGAGTATAGGAATCCATTCATATGAACCAAGTGGCTCTAAAGCTATAGAAATGATATCATGTTTAGGGCCTCTTTGATTCGTAGGATTGTCAAAACGCAGCAACAGAAAAAACGTGGGATTGGGGTGGCATGTCATCTTGAATCCTATATGATTCTATGAGTGTTTGATCGTGCACAAAAAAATGTAGGATTCTTTCAAAGAGGTTAGAGTGGATTGAAAATTTCCTATGAAATCTAGTGCAAAGGAATCCTATGAAAAAGTTCCTATGGTTTACAATCCTATGAATCAAACACCCCACATAGGAAAAAATCCTTCAAAATTCCTTTGAGAATCCTTTGAATCAAAGAAGCCCTTATTTCCTTTGAAATGTGGAGTATATGAATCTATTCATATGAACCAATTGGCTCTAAAGGAAAAAAATCCTATAAAAATCATATCATATAGAGTTCCTATGATATTCCTCCACACCAAAGGATGGTTAAAATTGCTGTAGGTGATACAATGGCCTTTTTTTGTAGACTCCCCCCCCCCCCATCTTTATAGTTACCTCTCGAAGATAAATGAATATTCTAGATGTGCAATTTGGTACACGAAAACTCGGTAAAAGTTTGCGAGGTTCGAATTTTCAATAAAGCTATATGCACTGCATTTTGGAACGGAGGGAGCATACGGCTGTTGCGTACACTCACGTGGAAGATTTGTGTGTAGGAGGAGTGGCTGTTCTGTTAAATGACATGGCAAAACTGACACTGTCGGATGCGGATCTAACGGTTCTTACGGCGTTCGTCAACAAAAGGCTTGTGGCGAACGTTTGTCGGATAATGATTTACGGACGCATGCATTGCATTGATACATGCCCCCCTCTCTCTTACGCACATGCACCTCCCGAGTCCTCTCGCAACCACCATCTATCTACAGGTAGACGTCACACACATATGTGCTCTTCACACCCTACCCTCAGAACTTCTAAGAAAAGACGTCGCGCACGTTTTATTTTAGCTCACACGTCACACACTTATACTATTACTCTTGTGGCGAACGTTCTTTGGGCATAGTATATTGTACTCTCACGAAGAGAAGCGGTGCACACATGCACTAGTTCTCTCACACCCACTCGCGGGTACATGTAGGAGCGCACTTTTTTGAAGCTGGTACAATAAAATCACTCCACTATATATATAAGCAGGAGCCTTAGAGCTTGCTTTACTAGGGTTCCTCTCGTTCACTCTCTCATGCTCTCCAGATCTAAGCAAGACATAGGTGGCCACACACTCTCTCAGCTCACGGCTGGTCACAAATCTGGCCGGACAACCTCGACCGGGGCAGGGGTGTAGGTGCATCGTTCATGCTGTCGTCGGCGGCGAGGGATGAGACCAACGGCTGCCCGCGCGTCCCGATCGGCGGCCATGCCGTTCTCTCCGAGAGAGCACCGGCTCCGGAGGGCCTCCGACCCCTTCTTCCTCCCTGCAGTATTGTGGCCAAGATGCGGCCTCCCGACGCCGTCTTTGCCACATGCCGACGATCCTCAGGTATATATTCCTTCGAAACCTGCCTTGCTCTACGGCCCCAGCTCCCCACTTGGCTTCATGTGGATCTTTTTCTACTTCCGTCCGCTGTTCCAAAGCCACCTAGACTTTTACTATTATTAGAGGTAAAGCTAGTTCATACAGTCGACTCTAAGAGTTGGTTCAAATAGGGAAGAAAGTGGAAAAGCTGTAGCATGAATCTAGGACTTGGTTCTAAGAGGAAACGGGGGAAAATAGTAGATACTGGCTACCCAACCAGTCTCTTGGTTGAAAAGATGAAGAAAGCATGGTGAATGGCGAAGGGTGGGGGGAAGTGGACCTATCTCTTGGTTGAAAATGGAAAGAAAGTGACGGGTGTTGGGGGACAACGCAAATGAGAATGAGCAGGTCAAGATTTCCTGTGCTCACATAGGAAAATGTCGCCGAGGAGATAAAAAATGGGACAAATGCACACATGCTGCCTGAGTGTTTGCTGCTCTCGGCAACCACATCCGCCTCACCACTTTATGCCTCTGCCGTCCCTACGCCCATATCGCTACATTAATGTAAAATCACATGAAGCATTAAGCAATGCCACCTAATGTCACTATAAGTAATGGTCTAGTGCCGTCGATAAATTTAAGCAATGCCACCACCATTTTATGAAGTTCTTCTGTCTTGCTTTATTTCCCATGAATTGTGTTTTTGTAGTTACACTTAAATCTCACACCGCTAACATTGCTTCATCCCAGTGGAACTACACAAATTTGATTGCACATTTACTAACCATGTGCTACTCTCATGACAGTAATACTAATGCTATTGTTCTGCATGTTAATCTAGTGGCAGTGTTGATGTGATGTGATGCTACTTACTTAAGGACACTTTCATACTATCAATCTAGTGCCAATTATAACACAATAGATGCTGCTGTTAATCATACGCCACTGCAAATATCTGTCACTGTTTAAATAACCGTATTTCGTATTTGCACAAACAGGGATGTCTGTCTCCATATCGTTTCGGGATGTCTGTCTCTGTATCGTTTCTATCCGTGCAATCAAAAGCACACACCTCATTTTTAGTAGAACTGCGCAAAATGAGATGGCTATCCCTCGTTGCCGTCCTCTAACCACCCGTCTTCCAGGTATTCCTACATTGGTAGTTACTAGGTAGAATGACCAACGCAATATAAAATAAGTTGATTCGTACTTTTTACTTCCTGATTGCAGTGTAGGGACGAGCGAAAACAACTGCATCCTAGTGCGGAATGCACTTTCTACCAGTTCATCCATGGGCCGAGGACTCGCTGGCACGGCTGCACGGTAGTTTTTTTGACAGGTGCGCGGACAAGAGGCATTGTGGTATGCTTATTTCAACAAATAGCGGTGCTTAAATTTAGTGGAGTGCACAAGAATTTCAGCTGGTCAGTACACTACATGGTTCAATTCAGCATTATAGCTGAGAACACCATTATAATTGGTTATTCTGGAATGAGAGAACCTAACCCTGGATGGTGGCAACAAGAAAAAACCAGAGTGAACTCCAGGAAATTTAAGCCTGCCGGGAGGGCCTTTGCTTAGAGAAGCCTTGCTTGTTTTTTCCCGATTTGTAAACCTTCTCACAACTTTGTCTTTTGCTGTGAACTAGTATATGTTTGTTATGTTCTATGAATCATTGAGATGTATAAAATTGCTTAACTTATGCTTTCCAAGTTTTTATGAAGCCGAGTTTAATGTGAGTGTTCCACATGAACGCTGGACTAGCGTGTGAACGTTTGGAATTTACATTGTGGCCTCAGTTAACTGCATGAACCACTGTAAAAAGATACATAGTTGCTTATATGTCAGACAGCGGATTGTTGATTGTTAGCTGGTCGATAGCCTAGTGTTGAAGCAAGCTGAGCCAATGTGCCGTGTTTTGCACAACTCCTTACAAGTGGGATAGCACCAACAGTGTTTACAAGTACTTATGTATACGTCAGCGCACAATTCTCAAACGAGTACTCTATTTCATCAAAACTCACACTGCTCGTATGATAAAACTAGTGAGGACGCATCTGTTTCGGCAACAATTATGATGATTCACGGGCACACAAAAGTAGCAGCAGTTCCCATAGACGGATTCAAACAAAGTACTAGCCCAGAGGGCTCGATAACAGGCAATGTTCGGATAATTAGACAGAATCCAAACTACTATTAAATACTAGCTGGGGCAAGCATTTCATGCTTCGATCTAATTTGGGCTGGACATAAGACGGACCTTGCCATGTGATGGCTTCTTGCCCCTCGTTGGTTACCCCAAGTGGAAGGTTTGAGATGCAGTGTAGCGGAAGTTTTCCCTTGGCAAAGATACCAAGGATCGATTTCCCCTGAGACTCCAAGGTTCAACAAGAAGGTGTCAACTGCTAATGGCGCCAGATACTTAGCAATCAACTTGGACCTGCACACAGATACAAATAACTTTGCTCCCAACGAGTACAGAGAGGTTGTCAATCCCTCCGGCCTTGTCGTTTACAAAGGATCAAACGCAAGTGATAATAGTGATAGGTATTGCTGCAAATAGTAAGTAAAAGCAGAAAGTAAATAGCGGATGTGATCAGTGATGGTAATATGGACCGGGGTCCCATGATGTTCACTAGTGATGTCTCTCTCCCAAAAGACGATAAAACAACTATGTGAGGTAAACGAATTACTGCTGGGCAATTGATAGAATTATGTGCGCAAACCAATGCTAACTATGCTGCAAGAAAGGTAGAGGTTCAAAGCATGGGCGGTACGCCAAGGCAAGTAGACCGAAATCCATCTGCATCTACTACTAATCATCCACCTTGAGATATCTATCCAGAACATCTCGCTGGTATTAAGTTGCGAGTCCCACCCATAGTGTAAACTCAAAGCAACAGACAACTGCATTAAAAGAACTTTGCGTAAAGTAAACAATCCTTGCACCCGCGGGCACAAGCACCGTTGTTTTCCCCCTTGTGGCAACAACACATCCCCTAGACTCATGTTTCTTTCACTCAAGCTAGTCATCGAGGGGCATGAACCCACAATCGAGCATAACGTTCCCTCTTGGAGTCACTACCTACTACTTGGCCAAAGCAATAAATAGCAACGGAGAACATGCAAGAATTACTTAAGAACATAAATATAAAAGAGGTAAATCAAATATATTACTCAAACACAATCTGAACATAATCTCACAATCCATCAGATCCCAGCAAACTCATCATAGCAACAGCATAAGGATTACATATGTGCCTCGATCATGTAGGGCAGCTCACGAGGTCTAATTAGTGAAGCACAAGAAGGGGAGGAGAACATCACATAGCTACTGGTCATGGACCCATGGTCCA
Organism: Secale cereale; assembly: GCA_902687465.1. Classification (NCBI taxonomy): domain Eukaryota; kingdom Viridiplantae; phylum Streptophyta; class Magnoliopsida; order Poales; family Poaceae; genus Secale; species Secale cereale. The sequence continues at coordinate 171,748,865 of LR738715.1, forward strand.
AGGGAGACTACTCACAACTCATCCGGGAGGCGTCCATGGTGGTGGAGAGGCTCCCGGTGGTGATCCTCCCCTCCGGCAGGGTGCCGGGAAGAGTTCTCCTGGTGCTCCCGATCTTGGAAGCGCGGCGGCGGCGGAACAGAGATGAGATCGTGAAAAAGGGTTCCGTCCTGGAGGGTTTCGGGATGCGATATAAATATATGCCAAAGGGGGGCATCAGCGGAGGCCTGGGGGGCCCAGGCGCCCCCCGGCGCGGCCAAGAGGGGGGCCGCGCCTCCAGGGCGCCTGGAGCCCTGGTGGCCCCCCTCCGGCCCTACTTCGGCCGTGTGGAAGCTTCCGGAACGCTGATTTTTTATATAATTTTTCCGGGATTTTTCTGACAGTTTTCGTGACGGGAAAACCTGAAATACAAAAACAGCAGAAAACAGAAACTGGCACTGGGGTGCACTGAGTTAATAGGTTAGTCCAAATATGATCAAAAGTGTATGGAAGTGTATAAATATCATAGCAATATCACCCAAAAGAGGCATGGAGCAAGCAGAAATTATAGATACGTTTTAGACGTATCAACATCCCCAAGCTTAATTCCCGCTCATCCTCGAGTAGGTAAATGATAACAAGAATAATTTCTGTGGTGACATGCTATTAACCATATAAGGACTTTTCATAGTCATATGACAAAAGCTTACTGAGACAATGAATCTGTAGTAATTAAGTTGCCTCATGAGAAAATCACAAAGAACTGAAAGTTTTACAATATGATACTGAAACATCAAAAAGATTTGTAATGAGCATGGTGTGCAAATATGATAAAGTGATATCTCGCTTGCCCCCTTTAGTGAAGCAAAACATAAATGCAGGGGCACCTCCAAGGTTTAAGTGACGACTAGATACAATGATTTCAGAATAAACGATATCACAATCATGCAAAAGACAATGCTACTTTGGGACAATGCACATTACACTCAGAATGACAATCATGCTCTTAATAGTTGGTGCTTTAAAAGAGGTGGAGACTCTCGAACCGTGGCTTTTGTTGGCAAGGTTGAAAACCCGTAGTCGGAAACAAAGACAAAACATGTACCAGAGCTCTTGGTTTTAAAAACAGAGGTAATATTTTTTTTAGATTATGCATGTTCCGTCAACGAATGCTAGCAGACAACTCAATCACTTCTTGAGATGGACAAGTTTCGAGGAACGGCTCCCGAATGAGGACGATCACATCCTCTTAATCTCCTTTGTTTACCACTGCCAAAGTTTTCTGATTTCTCATGAACAAAGCGTAAAGGAGGGTTTGTTTGTTATATTAATTTTGAGCCGGGCGCACTCTTTGCCAGTTCCTTCTCGTATTATTGGTTTGCACATTAGACATGCAATCCCGGGGTGAAGCTTGTCCAACTTAAAAGGATCATGAATTAACTACTACTTCCTCATGAACTAAAACAGAGGCACAAAATAGGAATGATTTTTTTTTGAATAATTTCGAGATGGTACATGAAAGTCTCCGTTAGGAATGGCAGGTAAATACCATGTATAGGAAGGTATGGTGGACTCATATGGCGTAACTGGTTTAAAAGAATTTGGATGCACAAGCAGTCAGTCCGCTTAGTACAGGTGGAGGTTAGCAAAAGACTGGGAGCGACCAACTAAAAGAGCAATGACGGTCATAATCATGCAGAGCGACAAAGCAACATTGAATAAGGCATGGTAGTTATATCGCTACTCAGAAACAAAAGATCATCAAGGCTTGACAGACTTTCTTTACAGTCTTAAATATGCATGAGCATACGCCAAGTCAATCAAAATAAATTCTTGAAGGAAGATATTACTGAACCATACCACATCATAGGCAAACAAATCATGTTGGTACTCCAATAACACATTGGGAACCCCCAGCTATTTGAGACTAACCATAAGAAAACCTGAACTACTAAGCACCATTATGCACGCAGCATTTTTTATCATAGACATATCGACCAGTGCAACAGAAGCCAACTCTCTTAACAAGATAAGCATGATAACTAAAGAGAGTTCCAGCGACCAACTAAGCAAAAGCTCTTTAAAAAGATAAACATGAAAACTAAGAGCTAAGCATGACAGTAGCTATTGAAAGACAAAGAACATACACAGCAAAGATAGACATGAAAATTCTATGTTGTGTTCTAGGTTGAAGTGGAGCGTGTTTCTCTCCCACACAAAGAAGGCTGAGTTCCAACTCGTTATGACAAGCAAGCAAAGCTAAAGAAAACTAAAAAGGAAACTAAAAGCAAGACGCTCCAAGCATAGCACATAACACATGAAGTGATAAAAATATAGTGGAACGAAAGACGAACTGATAATTGTTGATGGAGAAGGGGATGCACGGGGGCATCCCCAAGCTTAGACGCTTGAGTCTTATTGAATATTTCTTAGGGGTGCATGGGGGCATCCCCAAGCTTGAGCGTTTGACACTCCTGAATCTTTTTATCATCTTCCCTCGCACACTTGAAAACTCCCTTCATACATAACTCATCATAATGTGATTAGCGAGGTTAGTACCCATAATAAAATAATTGTTCCTTGCTGGAAATAAGGATATTCTTGAAGGTCTACTATTTCTCAAGATTGCCAAAAGGTTTTTTCAAAGAAAAAGCAAGCTCAAGGTTTGCAAAATGAAGGAAAGGCAAAACATGACAAAATCTGTGGAAAAACAGACCAGCAGGTAGTAAATGATTTTTTCGGGGCACTTCTGCAACTCTAATCAAAAAACTCAAAACAGATGCACGAAAGACAATTGTATAGAGCACGCTGTAGAAAAAATTCAGACCAAAATGATGATTTGGTGATTTTATACGAATTTTTCTATCCAAGGACAGAATCTGTTTCCTGGACAGCACGTCACAACTTTTGAACTTTCTTGCAATCAGAGGCTACACTTGGCACAAAGTTGAAAAGCAAAGATACAATGATGATGCTACTGTAGTAACAACATCAAGACACAACAAAAGCAAAATAAAATTTATTCATTGTGGGCTGCCTCCGAAAAGCGCTTTCTTTTATGCCTTTAAGCTAGGCATAATGCAAAGAGATCAAGTTTTATCAAGAGTAAAAGAATAGCTAGCCCGTATAATGGACTCAAAAGGTAACTTAATCTTCTTTCTAGGGAAGTGTTCCATCCCTTTCTTGAGAGGAAATTGGAATTTTATATTCCCCTCTTTCATGTCAATGATGGCACCAACGGTGCGAAGAAAGGACGTCCCAAAATAATTGGACAAGAAGGTTCATATTCAATATCCATAATAGTAAAATCAACGGGAACGTAGTTGTCATTGACAATGATAAGAACATCGTCAATCCTCCCCAAAGGTTTCTTTATGGAAGACTCAACAAGACGAACACCAAAAGAACAAGAATCAAAAGGTTTCAATTTAAGCATATCATATATTCTTTTGGGCATAACGGAGGTACTAGCTCCAACATCACATAAAGCATATCAAGAGAAGTTATTCAACTTAATTTTAATCATAGGATCCCAACCATCTTCTAGCTTTCTAGGTATGGAGGCTTCTACTCTAAGTTTATCCTCCCTAGCTTTGATAAGAGCATTAGTGATATGCTCCGTGAAGGCAAGGTTAAGCGTGCTAGTGCGGGGATCTCTAGACATCTTGTGAAGGAAATCAATAACTTCAGTAAGAGTGCAATTATCAAAATCAAGGTCACTACTATCAAGTAAAGTGGTAGTGGTGTCCTTTAGGCTCACTTGTTTGGTAGTTTCTATGGTCATAGCATCACCATTAATAGGTCCAATGGGACCAGGAGTGCATTGGGTGCTAAGAGTTTGGATATCCTCAACAACTTGGATAGTAGCAACAGTGTGGTGGGTAGGAAGACTCTTAATTCTATCTTCTTCCTCCCTTTCTCTAGCCCATCTCTCTTTAAGTTTAGCCAACATCCTAATGTTTTCATTAATTTGCACTTGAATAGCATTCATAGGAGTGACCTTCCTCTCCTCAAGAGGATAAGTTCTAATTTTAAGCAATTCTACCTCATGGGCTAAATTGTCTACCTTCGAAGAGAGATTATCTAGTTTGTTTAGTTTCTCTTCTACACTCTTATTAAAAGATTTTTGGGTAGTGATGAAATCTTTAAGCATAATCTCTAGTTCAGTAGTGGAGTTCTTGGTGCTAGGATAAGCATTGTTGTTCCCATAGGAATTAGAGGGGAACGGTCTAGGATTGCTACCAAAATTACTCCTATAAGCATTGTTATTAAAATTGTTTCTAGAGATAAAAGTTCACATCTACTTGTTCTTGAGCAATCAAAGAATTTAAAGGAACATCACGAGGATCAATAGAAGATTGCTTCGAAAGTAGAGACATGATAAAGTCAACTTTTTCATTTAGGGAGGAAATCTCCTCGACGGAGTTTACCTTCCTACCTGGTGGAGCGCGTTCGGTGTGCCATTGGGAATAATTGGTCATCATCTCATCGAGAAGCTTCGTGGCAGCACCAAGTGTAGTTGACATAAAGGTTCCTCCCGCGGCCGAATCTAACAAGTTCCGCGAGGTAAAGTTCAAGCCTGCATAAAAAGTTTGGATAACCATCCAAGTAGTCAAACCATGAGTAGGGCAGTTCTTGACAAGAGATTTCATACGTTCCCAAGCTTGGGCAACGTGTTCATTATCCAATTGTTTAAAATTCATTATGTTACTTCTTAGTTGGATAATTTTAGCAGGTGGATAGTATTTTCCAATAAAAGCATCTTTGCACTTGTCCCATGAATCTATGCTATTTCTAGGCAAAGATTGAAACCAAATTTTAGCTCCTCCTCTCAAGGAGAAAGGAAAAAGCTTAAGCTTAACAATATTACCATCTATTTCTTGGTACTTTTGCATATCACAAAGTTCAACAAAGTTGTTTAAGTGTAAAGCAGCATCATCTCCAGCACCGGAGAATTGATCTTTCATGACTAGATTCAGTAAAGCAGGTTTAATTTCATAAGAAGGTGCTGAAGTGGCAGGTGTAGTGATAGGCGTGCAAATAAAGTCATCGTTGTTATGACTAGTGAAGTCACACAACTTGGTGTTCTCGGTGGAACCCATAGTAGCAAGCAAGCAAGATAACTATTTTTGTGATTTTCGATAAAAGACACTAAAGCAAAACAGAAAGGTAAACTAACCAGACTAAAAGCAAAGGTAAAAGATAGCGTGCAACTCCCCTATCTTGAAGAGTGGAGTCCCCGGCAACGGCGCCAAAAAACTTTGCTTGATGGCTTCTCGCCCCTCGTTGGTTACCCCAAGTGGAAGGTTTGAGATGCAGTGTAGCGGAAGTTTTCCCTTGGCAAAGATACCAAGGATCGATTTCCCCTGAGACTCCAAGGTTCAACAAGAAGGTGTCAACTGCTAATGGCGCCAAATACTTAGCAATCAACTTGGACCTGCACACAGATACAAATAACTTTGCTCCCAACGAGTACAGAGAGGTTGTCAATCCCTCCGGCCTTGTCGTTTACAAAGGATCAAACGCAAGTGATAATAGTAGGTATTGCCGCAAATAGTAAGTAAAAGCAGAAAGTAAATAGCGGATGTGATCAGTGATGGTAATATGGACCGGGGTCCCATGATGTTCACTAGTGATATCTCTCTCCCAAAAGACGATAAAACAGCTATGTGAGGTAAACGAATTACAGCTGGGCAATTGACAGAATTATGTGCGCAAACCAATGCTAACTATGTTGCAAGAAAGGTAGAGGTTCAAAGCATGGGCGGTACGCCAAGGCAAGTAGAGCGAAATCCATCTGCATCTACTACTAGTCATCCACCTTGAGATATCTATCCAGAACATCTCGCTGGTATTAAGTTGCGAGTCCCACCCATAGTGTAAACTCAAAGCAACAGACAACTGCATTAAAAGAACTTTGCGTAAAGTAAACAATCCTTGCACCCGCGGGCACAAGCACCGTTGTTTTCCCCCTTGTGGCAACAACACATCCCCTAGACTCATGTTTCTGTCACTCAAGCTAGTCATCGAGGGGCATGAACCCACAATCGAGCATAACGTTCCCTCTTGGAGTCACTACTAGCAATGGAGAACATGCAAGAATTACTTAAGAACATAAATATAAAAGAGGTAAATCAAATATATTACTCAAACACAATCTGAACATAATCTCACAATCCATCGAATCCCAGCAAACTCATCATAGCAACAGCATAAGGATTACATATGTGCCTCGATCATGTAGGGCAGCTCACGAGGTCTAATTAGTGAAGCACAAGAAGTGGAGGAGAACATCACATAGCTACTGGTCATGGACCCATGGTCCAAGGGAGACTACTTACAACTCATCCGGGAGGCGTCCATGGTGATGGAGAGGCTCCCGGTGGTGATCCTCCCCTCCGACAGGGTGCCGGGAAGAGTTCTCCTGGTGCTCCCGATCTTGGAAGCGTGGCGGCGGCGGAACAGAGATGAGATCGCGAAAAAGGGTTCCGTCCTCGAGGGTTTCGGGACGCGATATAAATATATGCCGAAGGGGGGCATCAGCGGAGGCATGGGGGGCCCAGGCGCCCCCCGGCGCGGCCAGGAGGGGGGCCGCGCCACCAGGGCGCCTGGAGCCCTGGTGGCCCCCCTCCGACCCTACTTCGGCCGTGTGGAAGCTTCCGGAACGCTGATTTTTTATATAATTTTTCCGGGATTTTTCTGACAGTTTTCGTGACGGGAAAACCTGAAATACAAAAACAACAGAAAAAAGAAACTGGCACTGGGGTGCGCTGAGTTAATAGGTTAGTCCAAATATGATCAAAAGTGTATGGAAGTGTATAAATATCATAGCAATATCACCCAAAAGAGGCATGGAGCAAGCAGAAATTATAGATACATTTTAGACGTATCGCCATGAACATCATCGAGGATGTCCAGCAGCAGCTCAATCCTATGAACCTTCATGAAGACAACCTTGTGGCCTTGCCACTCATAAACTTGTTTGTGGAGGCATGCCACGTCATCTTCCTGCGTAAGCTTGACAAGAACTGTATGCCTCACAAACGAAGGAGTAGCTTTGAACTTCTTGTGCTTCAGTATACCCTAGACAACACGCCTGACAACAATGAGACTGGAATACAACTCTTCATTGGTATAAGCGCAAATGGCTTCCAGGATCCAACAGCCTAACAACTATGTTTTCCCAGTGCGTATATTCAGGTCATCCGCCTCATAGCGAGTGACATGTACAACCACACAATCCTTGTCTGCATCAGGGCTCTAACTGAAACAAAAACAAATTCTAAATTACTTTCCAGTATAAGAAACACAAGTTATTTAAACCTCTATGTATAGCATGGCATCGAAGCTAATATATTTTTGCATTATTCATCACCACATACCTAGATGAAAAACCACAATCGAGATCGGCAAAGAAGAAAATCACCTTGGGCAGCTCAGCAGGGGGGACACATCCTCGAAGGGGGAAAACTGCTCCTGCAGTGCCACGGGGGCTGTAACCTCAAATGGGGCATTGACCATCTCAGTAGTGCCCGTGAGCGTATGTGGGGTCGGCTCGGTGGCTGCCTCCATCTTCTTGGAGCTCTCTGTCTCGTGGGGATCAGCATCCTGCGTCTGCTCCAATATCGGCAGATCTTTGCCTGGTTCTCCTTGGTCCATCATGAAACTGACGAATACTAGGAGACCAATGAAAGGAAACCACAATCGCAATGACAATGAAATAAAAAAGAGAGTGAGGATCGGTTACTGCTTTGCAAAAGTTTTTTTTCTCTAAACGAAAATATACCAACATCACGGATCCGCTTACCTTCCCTTCGTCGTGGGAGAAGAACAGTGGGAGATGCGAGTGTTGCCTTTCTTGAAGACGGTGAGGGAGAAGGGGATTCAGCGAAGAGTGAAATGATGGTTGCTTCGTCCGTCAAACTTAGACTGCGGGGAGGAGGGGTTTTGTGATACGACAGCTTGTTATTGCCGCGCTACGACCGGGATGACTCTCTGCCTGGATACTACCTTCTAATTTGGTGGATGGCATTTGGGCCCGCGCGCTGCATGTCCCGCATGTCGGTGAACAAAAGTATAACAGCATTCAGTAGAGGGAGACATTTCGATGACCTAGGAGGAGCCAGAAGCAGTATTGTATCCACTGTACTAGTAGTAATTGTTTTTCTGGGTAGCTGTAGAGTGTCTCCATTGTACTAGTAGTAATTGTTTCTGTGGGGCCAAGACAAAACAGCCCATCCACCCTAGTGAATAGTAACAGCGGGGCTGTGGCCCGTCTAGCCAGGGTTTTATTTATGTTTACCACATCATGAGCCCAGTTGTGTTTTTTTCTTGCTGAAAATGGCTAGCCTAGTTCTATTCGTTTAAAAAAAAAACTCAAACGAGGCCTACTTGCTTTATCAGCCCTCCTGGGCAGCAAATCTTTCAAGACGAGGAGAGTTTCATTCGGTTTGCCCAGAAATGAGTTGTACATTTTTAACACATCAAACCGGGAATTAATTTCAATTTTTTTTCATTACAAGATTTTAAATTCCATTGATTTTTATGTGTGGACAATTATTTTGATTTTATATTTATGTAAATTATTTTTCAAAATAGTTTGAATGTGAATTGATATTTCGGGATTAAAAATAGTTGACCGCACCGAAATATGCAAAAAATTCGTATACTTTTTAACCGTGGCCACAATATGGGGTGTAATATTAACAAGAAGAAGATGGGCTCCAAAAAAATTCTTAAGAATTAGCAAATGGGATGTACATTATTAGAAATAATGCACAAGAGAGCAGTGACTGTTGGATGTCCATCATACGGCTGTCGTGCTTCTTCAATCTCTGCTTTTCCTACTCCTACCGCTCAAACGAGCGCCGGCGGGACTGCCTGCTCCCTCCTCCCACGGTCGGCTATGCTGCCGCGCAGGCCTCACGGCCCCACCATACTCCCTTCGCTAGCCTAGCCATCCCTCTACTCACCCACACCTGCTGTTTTTTCCGGGGACGGCAGACGAACCAGTAAACCCTCATACTCCTTCGCGTGGGAAACAACTCCCGAGTCTTCCCTGCCTCCGTATCGTTCCCTTCCTAGGCCTCGCCGTCGTCCACCGCCCTGGTGCTCTCAGCGCGGCTTGGTCAACGTGGTCAATGAACGACATCCATTGGAAGTGGACTATACGTGGAGAAGCTGATAGCTGGGTCCACGGCCGCACGCAAGGAAATGCCTTCTTATTACACGCAAAATAATGATTCCTCGACATGACTGCTAGGACCCACGGGAAGGGCCTCTGTATTTCGCGAAAAAATGTCCCCCCCCCCCGCTGACAGGTCGGGCCCACTAGCTATATCTTCGCACGCAATGAAGTGCCTCCTTATGACGCACAAAAAAATTAATACCCCCTGCTAGCTGGGACCCACCATAGTGGGTGGCTGACTTGTGGGCCTACTAAGTTGACGGGGACAGAGGGCTTTGTCAAGTTAGTCAATATGAACGATTCTAGCTCCAGTGACCGTACGATGTCCATCCAACGGCCATAGTGCTTCTTCAACCTCCGGTCTTCTTGCTCAAGCTGCCCAAAGCAGCGCCAGTCATGCCGCCTGCTCCTGCCTCCCGTGGCCGGCTGTGCTTCCGCAGAGGCCTCACCGCTCCCATACTACTCCCACCGCTGGCCAGGCCATCTCTCCACTCACCCACACCCCATGTTATTCTGCGACAACGACAGCCTCACACCGCAGCCGTACCAGTGAACCCTCGTACTCCTCTCGGCGTGGGCATCCACTGCCGCGTCTTCCCCAGCTTCGCGTCGTCCCCTTCCTAGGCCTCGCCGTCGTCCACCGCCTTGGTGCTCTCGACGCGGCGTGGTCAATGTGGTCAACGACCGACTTCCATCGGAAGAGTACTGTACGTGGAGAGGCTGACAGCTGGGTCCACGATCGCAGCTGGGTCCACGGCCACAGCCCAGTTTTTTTGTGATTTGCCAAGTAAGTCCCTTTGTCAGGTCTATTGGGCTGCAAATCTTTCAAGACGAGGAGAGTTTCATTGGGCTGGCCGAGTAGATGGCCTATCAGTAATGAGAAATGGGCTGTACATTTTAAAAACACTTCAAACCGACAATTAGTTTCAAAATTCTTTTTTTCATTCCAAGATTTTAAATTGCATTGATTTTTATGCGTGGACAATTTGTTGGATTTTATATTGATATACATCTATTTTTAAAATCAGTTTGAATGTGACTCAAAATTTCGGGATTAAAAACAGTTCAGACCGCACCGAAATATGCAAAATTTCGTATAGTTTTTTAACCATGGCCACAATATGGGTTGTAATGCTAACAAAAAGAGTATGGGCTCCAAAAAAAAACCTTAAGAATTAGCAAATGCGCTGTATTTTTTTTAGAAATAATGGCATATGGGTTATATGATGTTTTCCATAGATTTGAGGCTTTCCTAAAAAAAGGTTGATGCACAAGCAGTGACTGTTGGATGTCCATCCAACGGCCGTCGTGCTTCTTCAATCTCTGCTCTTCCTGCTCCAGCCGCTCAAACAAGCGCCGGCGGGACTGCCTGCTCTCTCCTCCCCGCGGCCAGCAGTGCTGCCGCGCAGGCCTCACCGCCCTACCGTACTCTCATCGCTGGCCTAGCCATCCCTCTACTCACCCACACCTGATGTTTTCTCCGGGGACGGCAGACGGACCAGTAAACCCTCGTACTCCTCCGCGTGGGAAACAACTGCCGAGTCTTCCCTGGCTCCGTGTCGTTCCCATCCTAGGCCTCGCCGTTGTCCACCGCCCTGGTGCTCTCGGCGCGGCCTGGTCAACGTGGTCAATGAACGACATCCATTGGAAGTGGACTGTACATGGAGAGGCTGATAGCTGGGTCCATGGCCGCACATAAGGAAATGCCTCCTTATTACGCGCAAAATAATGATTCCTTCACCTGACAGCTAGGACCCACGGGAAGGGCTTTTGTATTTCGTGAAAAAATGCCCCCTCGCTAACAGGTCAGACCCGCCAGCTATATCTTCGCACGCAAGGAAGTGCCTCCTTATGACGCACAAAAAATGAATACCCCCTGCTAGCTGTGACCCACCATAGTGGGTGGCTGACTTGTGGGCCTACTAAATTGACGGGGACAGAGGGCTTTGTCAAGTTAGTCAATATGAATGATTCTAGGTCCAATGACCGTACGATGTCCATCCAACGGCCATAGTGCTTCTTCAACCTCTCGTCTTCTTGCTCCAGCCGCCCAAAGCAGCGCCAGTCGTGCCGCCTACTCCCGCCTCCTGATACATCTCTATCGTATCTATAATTTTTGATTGTTCCATGATATTATATTATCCTTCTAGGATGTTTTATGGGCTTTATTATACACTTTTATATTATTTTTGGGACTAACCTATTAACCCAGTGTGACACCCCGAGACCGGTGCGCCAGGTGTCAGCCAGGTGTCAGTCAGTTATTCGTTGCCAGTGCCATGTCATCTGCATGCGTGTTGCATTTTGCCATGTCATCATGTGTGCTTGCATCAGCATGTTTTCAAAACTTCCATCCGCCCGAGTCCCCTCGTCCTTTCCGTTGTCCGTTCTGAGCCCAGACACACTCACACGCGCCCGCGGTGCCTACGAATATTTATTTTATGAGTGGCCGAAAAATGTTCTCGGAATGGGTTGAAACTTGGCATGTGGTCTAGTTATAGTGTAGACAGGCCGCCTGCCAAATTTCATCATATTCGGAGCTCGTTTGATAGCCCAACGGATATATATAGCGGCACTAGTCGCCGGTTATTTCGTCGGACGTTTTCGGTCTCCGAAAACCCCCGCGGGCCTCTCCCTCTCTTCTCTTCTCTAAGCCCGAGGCCCCTCTTCATAGCCCATCTAGCCCACCTACAAACCCCCCTCCACTCCGGACCGTCCGATGGCGATCAAACGGCTCCGAAACGGCCTCAAACCCCCTCTCCTAGCCCTTCTTGCCTATATATGGACGCACTAGCATTCCTATTCTGGAAACCCTAGCTGTTGCCTCGTTTTCCGCGCCCCACCTCTCTTCAGCCGCCACCTAGTCCTGTCTCTCTCTCCTCCCGCGCCGGGCCCGCCAGGCCCATCACGCGGCCCGCCTGGGCCCGAAGGGCGCTACCGCCGCTCGCCCGAGCCACCTTCCGCCCCCGCGTCGTTCTTCCGCAACTGAACGGGATCGAGGGGAGGAGTTCCCGATCGAGTCCCTCTGCGCTCGAACGTCGCCGGCCTCCAGGCCTCGTCGAAGCCCCGACCCACCGGAGTTCACTCCAATGCCGCTCGCCGGCTCGGAGCTCACCCCCATGGCCGCCTCTGCCCGAAACTCCATGCCGGCCCCGTTTCGCCGCCCCACCGCGCGGATCCGGCGGGATTTGGATGGATCCGCCCGTTCCCCGTCTCGCCTTGCGCCGGCGCCGGCTCCCGTCGCCGTCTGAAGTCGCCGGTCTCGCCCGCATCGATCGAACGTCGAGGAAGATCTCCAGCGCCCTAGGCCGGCCTCCCAAACGCCTGGCCCAGCCAAGGCCGGCCCGCTCCCATCTCCAGCGCCCGATCGGCCTGCCATCCCTCCTCCCCTGCTGATGGGCTCGGCCCACTTCGGTGAGGCCCGGCTAACCCTCGCCTTATGCGTGATTTATTATCCGACGCTCTGTTGTTTTTTCCCTTGTGTAAAATTCTGCTAAGTCCTTTTCCTGATGCATATAATGTTGCTACTTTGCATAGTGATAACTTTTTGTGTGCTTATCCGTTTTGAGTGAATGATATGTCAAAATGATCGTGGTGATATGCTCTACACTTTGTTCCATTGTGCCAGGCTCATTTGAGTTCATCTAGATGCTTAAATATCTGTTGCAAGAGTGCTACTTGTTATAAACTTCTGCTACTTGTTATTTTGTTGCCATGTTTGAGATATGATAACTTGGTGCATGTTTATCCAAATGATGCAAATGATATGTCAAAATGTTCATCATGACATGCTCTACATGTTGGTTGCTATAGCATGCTTGTTTGAGATCATATTGCCATGCTTATCTATGTTGCAAAAGTGCAATTGGCTGTTATGTTCTGAAACTTGTTTCGAGATGCCTAGTTGAGGAGCTCGTTGCTATTGTTGTGTTTGTCCCCTTGTCACATGCCTAGATGTTGTAGAATCTCCATGATGTGTTCTTTGATGTGGTGCATTTAACTTTCCATGATATGCCTTGTGTTGACTTAAACATGCTTGTAAACATGTCATGTTGTTATTGCTGTTTTAACACTTAGTGAAATTTCACTAAGTCTGGAATCTGTAATATCCTGATGCTATGTTTGCTTGATGCCCTAGGTTAATCCATGTTAGTTTTGGGGTGGCCATTGATCATTCCTTGTTTTATATGTTATTGTCTATCCATTCATGCCCTCACTTGCTCATTTGACCTGCTGTAGCTTATTTATTTCTTGCTCTCAAGTTGTTATAAAATATTGCTGTCAGGTTTTTAGTGTCATGATCAAAATGTTGTAGCTTGTTGCTATTGATCCATGCCTCCTATGGAGATGCTCCAATGGGGTTGTTTGCTGTAGGAACTGTCTACTTCATGTTCATGCTTCTTATCACCATGTTTGAGTGCTGTAGCTTATATTTATCATGCTGCAAAGTTGCTATGTGGCTGTTATTTTCAGCTTGTTATATCTTGTTTCATGTGTATCTTTTAGCCCGTTGCTCCGTTTGGGGTGTTCCTTATATGAAACTTGTGTGATTTTGCATTTAGAGTCATAATATCATCTTGTTAACATGATTGGAGTGAGTTTGGTTGATGTTTGGGTGCATCTTGCACCGTTGCCATGTTATGCTTCCTACCTTGCCATGTAATGCTTCCTGTATAGACTTGCTGTGCTTCCTGTGTAGATTTGTCATGCATCATACCTTGCCATGTATTGCTTCCTATATATATTTGTCATGCATCATACCTTGCCATGTATTGCATCATATAAACTTGTGTTGTTTTTCGATGCTTCCTACCTTGCCATGTTATGCTTCCTGTATAGACTTGTTACGCTTCCTGTATAGACTTGCTGTGCTTCCTGTATAGAATTGCCATACATCATACCTTGCCATGTATTGCATCATATATATAGACTTGTGTTGTTTTGCTGTGCTTCCTACCTTGCCATGTTATGCTTCCTGTATATACTTGCTATGCATCATATGTAGACTTGTCGTGCATCCTACTTGGTAGTGCATATTGTCATGTTCTTGAGTGGTTTGTTTACCGTGTTGCATGCTTCTTCTCGTTAGTGCTTGTTCCATTGCGTTCGTGAGGATTCGTTCGTCTACCCATGGTTCTTCTTCAAGGTTTCTTCTCCATCTTCTTCACGGATTCGTTCTTCTTCCTTGCGGGATCTCAGGCAAGATGATCATACCCTTGGATACCTTTACTATCATTGCCTTTGCTTAGTTGTCTCGATGCTATCGTTACATGTCGCGCTACCCATCTTATTGTCAGCCCCTCTCCTTGTTGCCATGAAGCCTCTAACCTTTGAAACCTTCCTAGCAAAACCATTGTTTAGCTATGTTACCTGCTTGCTCAGCCCCTCTTATAGCGTTGTTAGTTGCAGGTGAAGATGAAGTTCGTTCCAGGAGGGAACTTGTTGTTGGAATATCACAATATGTTATATATATAATAACACACCTATGTACTAGGCATGGGTGGAAGGCTTTGCCTTTTGCTCGGTGTTTTGTTCCACTCATGCCACCTTAGGCGCCGATAAACCGGCATTATGTTCCTTGATTTTGCGTTCCTTACACGATGGGTATATGGGGACCCCTTGACAGTTCGTCTTTGAATAAAACTCCTCCAGCAAGGCCCAACATTGGTTTTAATTTTCTCATAATAACAACTTAATTAATTAATTAAATTACATAGGGAGTTAGCGCTACCCGATGAGTCTTCTACATAGCAAGGGGGCCAGTGCTGATGGTGTTGGTCCCAAACGGGGGTTCTGCGGGGCCGCCACGAGGAAACTCGAGGTATCTGGTATAACCTGTAGAATCGCCCATACGGTCGTGGCCTGAGACGAGATACGCGTGGCTACTATCAGGGTGTCGACACACCGGGAGGTCTTGCTGGACTTGTTTTACCATTGTCGAAATGTCTTGTGCACCGGGATGCCGAGCCTGATCGGATTTCCCTAAGATAAGGGGTGATGATATTATATTTATCACTTCAGCTAATCGTGAGAGCTTGTGATGGGCTAAGTTGGGACACCCCTACAGGGTTATGATCTTTCGAAAGCCGTGTCCGCGGTTATGTGGCAAATTGGAATTTGTTAATGTCCGGTTGTAGAAAACTTGACAAAGGATCCGAGATAAAACACACAACTGTGTGAGTAACCGTGACTGTCTCTTTTCACTTTGAGAAGAGAACACGGTGGGGTTATGTTTGACTCGTATGTAGTTCAGGATCTTTAGTGATCATTTCTAGTTGCGACCGTTTGCGTAGATGCTCATCTTATTCTTGTACTCGTAAGTTAGCCACCATATTTTGCTTAGCCGCTGCTGCAACCTCACCACTTTACCTCTTCCTACCCATTAAGCTTTGATAGTCTTGTTACCCATGGTTATGGGATTGCTGAGTCCTCGTGGCTCACAGATACTACAACAACAGTTGTAGGTGCATGTTTCCGATGTCTTGACGTGAGAGCGATGATCATTGTGTTGGAGTTCTTTCTTCTTCTTCTTCTTCAGTCTTGGGTTAGGTTCCGGGTCGGCAGCCTGGGATAGCAGATGGATGTCTTGTGTTTTTTTTTCATGTTTGTATCCGTAGTCGGATACTTTGTATTGATGTTGTTGTATTCATGTGACTAGTATGTATTGTTGTACCCCCCATGTATGTATGTAATGGTACGATGTAATGATATCCATCTTGCTAAGCGCCCGAAATGCGGTTGTGCCCCAATCACGTAAGTGTCACGTGATCGGGATAGAATCGCATCTTGGGCCTGACAAGTTGGTATCAGAGCCTCGACCGACCATAGGAGCCCCCTTGATTGATCATAGTTTGGCCGTTGTTGAGTCTAGCAGAAAACTTTTTCGGAGTCTAGTTATATCGGAGAGTAGGAATTCTTTTTACTCCCCTGACCCTTCGTCGCTCTGGTGAGGAATCTTGACGTAGGTGTTTTGAATTACTCCTCTTCCCCTTCAATTTTTTGAGGATCACGTGGTTAGTTCTTCGTTTGTTGCATTGTTAGTTCTTTCATCTGGTGCATCTCTCGTCAAGTGGACTCGACCCTCTTCTTCTTTGCAAGTTCAATCCTCAGTTCTTTTCCTTCCAACGGTGTTTTTCTCATCCGTTGTGTTCTTTCTTTTCCCACCCGCCCACCCTTTTGCTTCTCGGAGCCGGAGTCCTTAACCGAGTATCCATCCTACTCATGTGAATTCTTTGCTTTCTTTCATCAGTTATTTCAACTGGTGAATTGTCCTCTAGTTCGTCATCATTCTTCTCTTTTCTTCTTCGGTGAATTCTCCTCTCGTTTGATATTATTCATCTCTTTTCTTTCCGGTGGTTCCAATTCTATTAGTATTCGGTGTTCATCATATTCTTTTTCCTCGGCTCAATTGCTTCACTTTGCTCGTTTATCTCTCGCCATTTAATTATTCCGGAGTTCCGAAGACATCTCAGGATATTCGTCGGTGTTCTAATTAATTCGAGGTTGTCACCTCATTCGAGTCATTCTATCATTCCGGTGCATCATTTCTCATTCAAATAATCCTTTTCAACGGAGTTTTCTATTCGGTGGGCTCATAACCCACAGGTCTTTCCCAGGATCTTACCTGACTCTTCTATTTCCCGGAGTGTTCCAAATTCTTGTCAAGTGTGACGTAAGTATGGATCCCATCAGTCATATTCCTTCTCCAAGATTGCTTTTAATTCTTTCCATCGTTGGTCCAACCTTTCTTCATCCGGAGTAGTTCTTGAACTCTTTTCATTGTGTTCCTCCGAAGGCCATCTTTTCAGAAGATTTCTTCGTTCTCAGTTTTCAACTTCGTCCTCTAAATATTCTTCATTGATGCCTCTTCGTTCGTCTCACATTCTTCCGGTGCTTGTTCAAGTATTTTTTTAATTAGTTCGTGATCTCTTCGTTCCCGTCATCCAATTCCCCAAGTGCTTTATTCTTCCCGGAGATTCATTCTCTTGTGTTCACTCAATCTCAATTCTTCACGGTGGCTTGTCCTCTTGCAGCGTTCAATTTCATTCCTTACGGTGGTTATTCTCATTCTTCACTCGATTTTAATTCTTCCCGGTGGTTCGTTCATTTTCTTCAGGTGGTTTCAATCCTTACGGTGGTTCACTCAACAGTTCTTTTCCCGGTGCTATCGCATCAATTCATTCGTTCATTCCAATCCTACTGGTGGTTCATGAAGATTTTCCCGAGTTCGCGATATATCCCTCTTTAATCAATTTCAACGAGAATAAGTAGTATGTGAATCCATTGTTCTCATCAATTTAATTGGTGGAGGATAAGCATAACATAATTCTTATTCTTTTCATCGAGTTGATTTATTCCTTCATTTGGAGTTTATTCTTGATGAATAAATTCTAATTCCAAGTGCTTAAATCTTTTCTTTCCGGAGTTCAAATTTTCTCGGCCTTCTCGTCGGACTCTCGTCAAATCACTGCAAGGCTTTAATCTTATTCTTTTCATCCGTCATTTCTATATTCATCATCCTTTCGTTACCGGAGTTCTTCATGGTGGTTCTACATCATTTAATTCATTCTTCAAACATTCATCTAATTCTTCTGGAGCAGCTCAAGGTTTATTCTTTTGCCTCCCGAGTGCAAATAATCCTCCGTATTCGTTTGAAGTGGAGTTTTGCATTTCTTCATTCTCAGCTAATCCATCTTTTGGTTGCGGCATAATTCACCTCAAGTCTTGAGATGTTTAAATAGGTCCACAACAAGCTCATTCTTTTGTTGTTGATTTTCTCAACAACTCTATTCAAACCTTTCTCTTCAAGATTCTCTTCCAAATTCACTCGTCGTGAAAGTTGTCATCTTCTTCTCCGTTCTTTAATTCCATCATTTCAATTATTCCGGAGGCATTGTCTTGTTCATTTTGTCATGTTTTTATTCCATCTTCTCAAGTTCTTGTCCTATTCCATTCATGTCCAACCGGGGTGCTATTTCTTTCAGTTTTAGCCGGAGTACTACCCGAATTCATTCGTGGAGATTCCTTTTCTATCTCTTTTAACCGGGGTGGTTTCGAATTCATTCTTATTCCTTCAACCTTTTGGATTCTCGTCGCATTTCCTGTTCCTCTTGTTAACGAAGTCTTTGCAACTTCCTTCATCTCCGTTGTATCCTTTCTTCCGAATTGTTCAACGTCTCTATATTCTTTGGCTTCACTCTTTTGTCCTCGAAGAACTTGTTCTTCCTTTTTCCCTTCCGTCTCGTTCCTAAGATCTCGGGACGAGATCTCTTGTTAGTAGGGGAGTGTTGTGACACCCCGAGACTGGTGCGCCAGGTGTCAGCCAGGTGTCAGTCAGTTATTCGTTGTCAGTGCCATGTCATCTGCTTGCGTGTTGCATTTTGCCATGTCATTATGTGTGCTTGCATCAGCATGTTTTCAAAACGTGCATCCGCCCGAGTCCCCTCGTCCTTTCCATTGTCCGTTCTGAACCCAGACACACTCACACGCGCCCGCGGTGCCTCCGAATATTTATTTTATGAGCGGCCGAAAAATGTTCTCGGAATGGGTTGAAACTTGGCATGTGGTCTTGTTATAGTGTAGACAGGACGCCTGCCAAATTTCATCGCATTCGGAGCTCGTTTGATAGCCCAACGGATATATATAGCGGCACTAGTCGCCGGTTATTTCGTTGGACGTTTTCGGTCTCCGAAAACCCCCGCGGGCCTCTCCCTCTCTTCTCTTCTCTAAGCCCGAGGCCCCTCTTCACAGCCCATCTAGCCCACCTACAAACCCCCCTCCGCTCCGGACCGTCCGATGGCGATCGAACGGCTCCGAAACGGCCTCAAACCCCCTCTCCTAGCCCTTCTTGCCTATATATGGACGCCCTAGCATTCCTATTCTGGAAACCCTAGCTGTTGCCTCGTTTTCCGCGCCCACCTCTCTTCAGCCGCCACCTAGTCCCATCTCTCTCTCCTCCCGCGCCGGGCCCGCCAGGCCCATCGTGCGGCCCGCCTACGACCGAAGGGCGTTGCCGCCGCTCGCCCGAGCCACCTTCTGCCCCCGCGTCGTTCTTCCGCAACTGAACGGGATCGAGGGGAGGAGCTCCCGATCGAGTCCCTCCGCGCTCGAACGTCGCCGGCCTCTAGGCCTCGTCGAAGCCCCGACCCACCGGAGTTCGTTACAACGCCGCTCGCCGCCTCGGAGCTCACCGCCATGGCCACCTCTGCCCGAAACTCCCTGCCGGCCCCGTTTCGCCGCCCCACCGCGCGGATTCGGCGGGATCTGGATGGATCCGCCCGTTCCCCGTCTCGCCTTGCGCCGGTGCCGGCTCCCGTCGCTGTCTGCAGCCGCCGGTCTCGCCCGCATCGACCGAACGTCGAGGAAGATCTCCAGCGCCCTGGGCCGGCCTCCCAAACGCCCTGGCCCTGCCAAGGCCGGCCCGCTCCCATCTCCAGCGCCCGACCGGCCTGCCATCCCTCCTCCCCTGCTGATGGGCTCGGCCCACTTCGGTGAGGCCCGGCTAACCCTTGCATTGTGCGTGATTTATTATCCGACGCTCTGTTGTTTTTCCCTTGTGTAATATTCTGCTAAGTCCTTTTCCTGATGCATATAATGTTGCTACTTTGCATAGTGATAACTTTTTGTGTGCTTATCCGTTTTGAGTGAATGATATGTCAAAATGATCGTGGTGATATGCTCTACACTTTGTTCCATTGTGCCATGCTCATTTGAGTTCATCTAGATCCTTAAATATATGTTGCAAGAGTGCTACTTGTTATAAACTGCTGCTACTAGTTATTTTGTTGCCATGTTTGAGATATGATAACTTGGTGCATGTTTATCCAAATGATGCAAATGATATGTCAAAATGTTCATCATGAGATGCTCTACATGTTGGTTGCTATAGCATGCTTGTTTGAGTTCATATTGCCATGCTTATCTATGTTGCAAAAGTGCAATTGGCTGTTATGTTCTGAAACTTGTTTCGAGATGCCTAGTTGAGGAGCTCGTTGCTATTGTTGTGTTTGTCCCCTTGTCACATGCCTAGATGTTTTAGAATCTCCATGAGGTGTTCTTTGATGTGGTGCATTTAACTTTCCATGATATGCCTTGTGTTGACTTAAACATGCTTGTAAACATGCCATGTTGTTATTGTTGTTTTAACACTTGGTGAATTTTCACTAAGTCTAGAATCTGTAATATCCTGATGCTATGTTTGCTTGATGCCCTAGGTTAATCCATGTTAGTTTTGGGGTGACCATTGATCATTCCTTGTTGTATATGTTATTGTCTATCCATTCATGCCCTCACTTGCTCATTTGACCTGCTGTAGCTTATTTATTTCTTGCTCTCAAGTTGCTAATAAATATTGCTGTCAGGTTTTTAGTGTCATGAACAAAATGTTGTAGCTTGTTGCTATTGATCCATGCCTCCTATGGAGGTGCTCCAATGGGGTTGTTTGCTGTAGGAACTGTCTACTTCATGTTCATACTTCTTATCACCATGTTTGAGTGTTGTAGCTTATATTTATCATGCTCCAAAGTTGCTATGTGGCTGTTATTTTCAGCTTGTTGTTATATCTTGTTTCATGTGTATCTTTTAGCCCGTTGCTCCGTTTGGGGTGTTCCTTATATGAAACTTGTGTGATTTTGCATGTAGAGTCATAATATCATCTTGTTAACATGATTGGAGTGAGTTTGGTTGATGTTTGGGTGCATCTTGCACCGTTGCCATGTTATGCTTCCTACCTTGCCATGTAATTCTTCCTGTATAGATTTGCTGTGCTTCCTGTGTAGATTGTCATGCATCATACCTTGCCATGTATTGCTTCCTGTATATATTTGTCATGCATCATACCTTGCCATGTATTGCATCATATAAACTTGTGTTGTTTTTCTATGCTTCCTACCTTGCCATGTTATGCTTCCTGTATAGACTTGTTATGCTTCCTGTATAGACTTGCTGTGATTCCTGTATAGAATTGCCATGCATCAGACCTTGCCATGTATTGCATCATATATATAGACTTGTGTTGTTTTGCTGTGCTTCCTACCTTGCCATGTTATGCTTCCTGTATATACTTGTTGTGCATCATATGTAGACTTGTCGTGCATCCTACTTGGTAGTGCATATTGTCATGTTCTTGAGTGGTTTGTTTACCGTGTTGCTTGCTTCTTCTCGTTAGTGCTTGTTTCGTTGCGTTCGTGAGGATTCGTTCGTCTACCCATGGTTCTTCTTCAAGGTTTCTTCTCCGTCTTCTTCACGGATTCGTTCTTCTTCCTTGCGGGATCTCAGGCAAGATGATCATACCCTTGGATACCTTTACTATCATGTCCTTTGCTTAGTTGTCTCGATGCTATCATTACATGTCGCGCTACCCATCTTATTGTCAGCCCCTCTCCTTGTTGCCATGAAGCCTCTAACCTTTGAAACCTTCCTAGCAAAACCATTGTTTGGCTATGTTACCCGCTTGCTCAGCCCCTCTTATAGCGTTGTTAGTTGCAGGTGAAGATGAAGTTCGTTCCAGGAGGGAACTTGTTGTTGGAATATCACAATATGTTATATATATAATAACACACCTATATACTGGGCATGGTGGAAGGCTTGGCCTTTTGCTCGGTGTTTTGTTCCACTCATGCCACCTTAGGCGCCGATAAACCGGCATTATGTTCCTTGATTTTGCGTTCCTTACACGATGGGTATATGGGGACCCCTTGACAGTTCGTCTTTGAATAAAACTCCTCCAACAAGGCCCAACGTTGGTTTTAATTTTCTCATAATAACAACTTAATTAATTAATTAAATTGCATAGGGAGTAAGTGCTACCCGAGGATTCATCTACATAGCAGGGGGGGCAGTGATGATGGTGTTGGTCCCAAACGAGGGTTCTGCGGGGCCGCCACGAGGAAACTCGAGGTATCTGGTATAACCTGTAGAATCGCCCATCCGGTCGTGGCCTGAGACGAGATACGCGCGGCTACTATCAGGGTGTCGACACACCGGGAGGTCTTGCTGGACTTGTTTTACCATTGTCGAAATGTCTTGTGCACCGGGATGCCAAGCCTGATCGAATTTCCCTAAGATAAGGGGTGATGATATTATATTTATCACTTCAGCTAATCGTGAGAGCTTGTGATGGGCTAAGTTGGGACACCCCTGCAGGGTTATGATCTTTCGAAAGCCGTGCCCGCGGTTATGTGGCAAATTGGAATTTGTTAATGTCCGGTTGTAGAAAACTTGACAGAGGATCCGAGATAAAACACAAAACTGTGTGAGTAACCGTGACTATCTCTTTTCACTTTGAGAAGAGAACACGGTGGGGTTACGTTTGACTCGTATGTAGTTCAGGATCTTTAGCGATCATTTCTAGTTGCGACCGTTTGCGTAGATGCTCATCTTATTCTTGTACTCGTAAGTTAGCCACCATATTTTGCTTAGCCGCTGCTGCAACCTCACCACTCCTACCCATTAAGCTTTGATAGTCTTGTTACCCATGGTTATGGGATTGCTGAGTCCTCGTGGCTCACATATACTACAACAACAGTTGCAGGTGCAGGTTTCCGATGTCTTGACGTGAGAGCGATGATCGTTGTGTTGGAGTTCTTTCTTCTTCTTCTTCTTCTTCTTCTTCAGTCTTGGGTTAGGTTCCGGGTCGGCAGCCTGGGATTGCAGATGGATGTCTTGTGTTTTTTTTCATGTTTGTATCCGTAGTCGGATACTTTGTATTGATGTTGTTGTATTCATGTGACTTGTATGTATTGTTGTACCCCCCATGTATGTATGTAATGGTACGATGTAATGATATCCATCTTGCTAAGCGCCCGAAATGCGGTTGTGCCCCAATCACGTAAGTGTCACGTGATCGGGATAGAATCGCATCTTGGGCCTGACACCCAGAGCCCAGTGCCACTTTCTGTTTTTCTCTTGTTTTAGGGTTTCGCAGAAAAGGAATATCAAACGGAGCCCAATTGACCTGAAAATGAACAGAGATCATTTTTGGACCAGAAGAAGCCCACTGAGTGCCGGAGGGGGACGAGAGGACCCACGGGCTGCCCACGAGGGTGGGGGGCGCGCCCCCCTACTGGGCCCGCCCCTTGCCTCGTGGACAGCCCGTAGCCCCCCTTTGCTTGGCCCCAACTCCAACACCTCCTATATATACTAAAACCTCCATAAAATAACCTAGATCGGGAGTTCCGCCGCCGAAAGCCTCTGTAGCCACCGAAAACCAATCTAGACCCCATTCTGGCACCCTGCCGGAGGGGGGAACCCTCACCAGTGGCCATCTTCATCATCCCAGCGCTCTCCATGAAGAGGAGGGAGTAGTCCACCCTCGGGGCTGAGGGTATGTACCATTAGCTATGTGTTTGATCTTGCTCTCGCTCTCGTGTTCTTGAGATGGCACAATCTTGATGTATCGCGAGCTTTGCTATTTTAGTTGGATCTTATGATGCTTCTCCCCCTCTACTCTCTTGTAATGGATTGAGTTTTCCCTTTGAAGTTATCTTATCGGATTGAGTCTTTAAGGATTTGAGAACACTTGATGTATGTCTTGCACGTGTTTATCTGTGGTGACAATGGGATATCATGTGATCCACTTGATGTATGTTTTTGTGATCAACTTGCGGGTTCCGTGACCTTGGGAATCTATGCATAGGGGTTGTCGCACGTTTTTGTCTTGACTTTCCGGTAGAAACTTTGGGGCACTCTTTGAAGTTCTATGTGTTGGTTGAATAGATGTTTCTGAGATTGTGTGATGCATATCGTATAATCATGCCCACGGATACTTGAGGTGACAATGGAGTATCTAGGTGACATTAGGGTTTTGGTTGATTTGTGTCTTAAGGTGTTATTATAGTACGAACTCTATGATAGATTGAACGTTACTACAGACTCTTGAATAGATCGATCAGAAAGAATATCTTTGAGGTGGTTTCGTACCCTACCATAATCTCTTCATTTGTTCTCCGCTATTAGTTACTTTGGAGTGACTCTTTGTTGCATGTTGAGGGATAGTTATATGATCCAGTTATGTTATTATTGTTGAGAGAACTTGCACTAGTGAAAGTATGAACCCTAGGCCTTGTTTCCTATCATTGCAACACTGTTTATGCTCACGTTTACCACTTGCTACCTTGTTGTTTTTTATATTCTCAGTTTACATAAACCTATATCTACCATCCATATTGCACTTGTATCATCATCTCTTCGCCGAACTACTGCACCTATACAATTTACCATTGTGTTGGGTGTGTTGGGGACACAAGAGACTCTTTGTTATTTGGTTGCAGGGTTGTTTGAGAGAGACCATCTTCATCCTACGCCTCCCACGGATTGATAAACCTTAGGTCATCCAGTTGAGGGAAATTTGCTACTGTCCTACAAACCTCTGCACTTGGAGGCCCGACAACATCTACAAGAAGAAGGTTGTGTAGTAGACATCAAGCTCTTTTCTGGCGCCGTTGCCGGGTAGGTTAGTGCTTGAAGGTATATCTTTAGATCTTGCAATCGAATCTTTTAGTTTCTTGTTTTATCACTAGTTTCGTTTATAAAATAAAACTACAAAAAATGGAATTGATGTTACCTCATATGTTTCATCTTTTTAATATCTTTCGTGAAAATGATGGAAAGGAAAATTGTGCTGAAGTACTAGAAGAAGAATTACATAGAATGCTTGGCACTAAAAACTTGAATGATGAGCATGCTCGCAATATTGTTAGTGTGAATTCTTCGAATATCCATAGTACTAATGATGATTGCACTAGTCATGATGAAAATATCTCTTATAAGCATGTTGATTTTTGTGGAGTGCATAGAGTTTGCAAGTACATACCAAATAGGGAAGATTGATTTTGCAAGAGGCATAAGTATTTAGAAACTAAATGGTTGCTGCATATGCTAGATGATTGTGCTGAAAATCTAAAATTTCTTAGCTGTACTTGTGAACTTTGCAATGAACGTGGTCATTTCATTACCCAATGTGAATTGTTTCATGATTGAATCGTGTCCAAAAATTGTGATGACTTGATTTCCCTTGCACATCATAATGAACTTATCTTGCTTTTGGGTTATGAAGAAATCAAATGTAGAACTAAGCATCTTCCAGGATTTGCCCTTGATAAACTTCTTGATTTTAATATAGAGGAAATATATATGTATTGTGCGGTGAATTGCATTGAAAATCCTTACATTGCCAATTATCTTAAGACAAGAAAACAAATAGGAGATGAAGAGAATACTAATGAATGGGAAGAGATTTCCCAATATCCTCCTATTATTTCTTATGATGAATCAGGGAACGAGGAGGAGCCTCCTACTCTACCAATCTCATTAATAAGGAGCTCCAAAAAGAAGATTAAACCCATACTTAATGTGAAGAAGAAAAAGAAAAGACGGAGAAGCAAAGACAAAAAGGTATCCCTTCCAAATGATGTTGCTTCCATTACTCATTGTGATGATAATTGCTATACTATCGGTGCTATCCATACTATTAATGATGAGAGTGATTATGCCTTTGATATGAAAAGGCCCAAGCTTGGGGATGTTATGTTTGATGAGAATGATATATTTGAGAATTTATTTGCTGCAATTAATGTTTGTCCCAAGCTTGGGGATGCTACGCTTGATGAAGATGATATTTTTAGCCTCCCAAGTCTTGATATGCAAATCTATTATGATGAAAGCATGCCTCCCATTTATGGTGATTATTGTGATGCCACTTATGCTATAAAAAGTAGTGGTGATTATATTTATAAAACCTGTCATGATTATGATTACCCTTTTTCTGAACATTACTCTTTTAATATGGAAACAATCTATAATATTCAAGTCTCTTATGATACTCCCACTATTCCTAATGAGAAGAATTTTGCTTATGTGGAGAGTAATAAAATTTATATGCTTGGGGATCATGACAAAAATGCTTTATGTGCTGGTTATATTGTTGAATTGATTATTGATGCTACTGAAAATTATTATGAGAGAGGATCATATGCTTCTACATATTGCGATAATATCAAGTTTCCTCTCTATGTGCTTAAAGTTTTGAAGTTATGCTTGTTTTGCCTTCCTATGCGAGTTGATTATTGCTCCCATAAGTTGTTTGATTACAAAATCCCTATGCATAGGAAGTGGGTTAGACTTAAATGTGCTAGTCATATTCTTCATGATGCTCCCTTTATGTTTCAATTCTTATCTTTTATGCGAGCAACATTGAAATCATCATGCCTAGCTAGGGGCATTAAACGATAGCGCTTGTTGGGAGGCAACCCAACTTTATTTTATTTCCTTTGCTTTTGCTTCTGTTTAGGAATAATTATTGCATCTAGCTTATTTTTAGATGTGGTTTTGTGTTTTGTTTAGTGTATGTGCCAAGTAGAACCTTTGGGAAGACTTGTGTGAAGTTTATATGATCTTGCTGTGAAAAACAGAATCGTTGGCGCTAGCTAGAACGGTCACCAGATTTTACTGGAGAGTGCTATTTAGTTGAATATTTTTGCAGATGAGTAATACACAAATTCCTCACGTTTACCAATTTAGTTTGAATTTTTTGGAGTTACAGAAGTATGCGAAAACTACAGATTACTACAGATTGTTCTGTTTTTGACAGATTCTGTTTTTCGTGTGTTGTTTGTTTATTTCAATGCATCTATGAGTAGTATTGGGAAGTATGAACCATAGAGAAGTTGGAATACAGTAGGTTTAACACCAATATAAACAAAGAACGAATTCATGGTAGTACCTTTGAGTAGTGGTTTGTTTTCTTATACTAACGGAGCTCACGAGATTTTTGTCTAAGTTTTGTGTTGTGAAGTTTTCAAGTTTTGAGTATTGCTTTGATGGACTATGGAACAAAGAGTGGCAAGAGCCTAAGCTTGGGGATGCCCAAGGCACCCCAAGGTAAAATTCAAGGACAACCAAAAGCCTAAGCTTGGGGATGCCCAGGGAAGGCATCCCCTCTTTCGTCTTCATCCATCGGTAACTATACTCGGAGCTATATTTTTATTCATCACATGATATGTGTTTTACTTGAAGCGTCTTGTATAATTTGAGTCTTTGCTTGTTAGTTTCCCACAATTATCCTTGCTGGAAACACCTATTTGATGGAGTTAAATATGGCCTAGGAATTGATAGAACACTCTATGTGCTTCACTCATATCTTTTGAGTTGAATAGTTTTGCTCTAGTGCTTCACTTATATCTTTTAGAGCACGGTGGTGATAATATTTTGTAGAAATTGTTGAACTCTCATGCTTCACTTATATCCTTTTGAGAGTCTATTGAAACAGCATGGTAATGTGCTTAGGCTATAAAACTAGTCTTCACATGATAGACATCCAATATCAATGTAGTAAAAACTTTCACACTAAGTGCATTGAATATGATGAGAAGTTGGATGCTTGATAATTGTTTTGAGATATGAGGATAGTGATATTAGAGTCATGCTAATGGAGTTATTATGAAATTTAGAAATGCTTGTGTTAAGGTTAGTGATTCCCGTAGCATGCACGTATGGTGAACCGCTATGTGACGAAGTTAGAGCATGAGGTGTTTGTAAAGTGTCAACCTTTGTGTGGAGGTCGGGGGCGTGCGATGGTTAACTCCTACCAACCTCCCCCCTAGGAGCATGCGTTGATTGCTTTTTTTATGACTCATAGATTTTTGCAATAAGTATATGAGTTCTGAGGACTAATGTTGAGTCCATGGATTATACACACTCTCATCCTTCCACCATTGCTAGCCTCTCTTGTATCGTGCAACTTTCGCCAGTACCATACACACACTATATATCCTTCCTCAAAATAGCCACCATATATATTCCTCAAAATAGCCACCATACCTACCTATCATGGCATTTCCATAGCCATTCCGAGATATATTTCCATGCAACTTTCCACCGTTCTATTCATATGACACGCTTCATATTGTCATATTGCCATGCATGATCATGTAGTTGACATCGTATTTGTGGCAAAGCCACCATGCATAATTTTTCATACTTGTCACTCTTGATTCATTGCATATCCCGGTACACCGCCGGAGGCATTCATATAGAGTCATACTTTGTTCTAGTATCGAGTTGTAATATCGAGTTTTAATTCAATGAAAGTGTGATGATCATCATTAGAGCATTGTCCCATGTGAGGAAAGGATAAATCAAGAAAGCCCCTCCAAGAAAAGAAAAAAAAAGAAAAAAAAGGAAAGGCCATAAAAATAAAGGCCCAAAAAAAAGGAAAAGAAAAGAAAAAAGGGACAATTGCTACTATCTTCTTCCACACTTGTGCTTCAAAGTAGCACCATGTTCTTAATGATAGAGAGTTTAATGTTTTGGCACTTTCATATACTAGTGGGAATTTTCATTATAGAACTTGGCTTGTATATTCCAACGATGGGCTTCCTCAAATGCCCTAGGTCTTCATGAGCAAGCAAGTTGGATGCACACCCACTTAGTTTCTTTTGTTGAGCTTTCATACATTTTTAGCTCTAGTGCATCCGTTGCATGGCAATCCCTACTCAATCACATTGATATCCATTGTTGGGCATCTCCATAGCCTGTTGATACGTCTAGTCGATGTGAGACTATCTCCCTCCTTTTTGTCTTCTCCACAACCACCTCTCTATTCCATCCATAGTGCTATGTCCATGGCTCACGCTCATGTATTGCGTGAACGTTGAAAGGTTTGAAAGAATAGAGTATGAAAAGAAGTGCTTGGCTCAAACCGGGGTTGTGCATGATATGAATATCTTGTGTGATGAAGAGGGAGCATAGCCAGACTATATGATTTTGTAGGGATAACTTTCTTTAGCCATAGTATTTTGAGAAGACTTGATTGCTTTGTTAGTATGCTTGAAGTATTATTATTTCTTATGTCAATATAGACTTTTGTCTTGAATCTTTCAGATCTGAACATTCATGCCACAATTAAGAGAATTACATTGAAAATTATGTTGGTTAGCATTCCACATCAAAAACTTTGTTCTTATCATTTACATACTCGAGGACGAGCAGGAATTAAGCTTGGGGATGCTGATACGTCTCCAACGTATCTATAATTTTTTATTGTTCCATGCTATTATATTATCCTTCTGGGATGTTTTATGGGCTTTATTATACATTTTATATTATTTTTGGGACTAACCTATTAACCCAGTGCCTAGTGCCAGTTTCTGTTTTTCTCCTGTTTTAGGGTTTCGCAGAAAAAGAATATCAAACGGAGCCCAATTGACTTGAAAAAAACGAAGATCATTTTTGGACCAGAAGAAGCCCACGGAGTGCCAGAGGGGGACGAGAGGACCCACGGGCTGCCCACGAGGGTGGGGGCGCGCCCCCCTACTGGGCGCGCCCCCTGCCTCGTGGACAGCCTCTAGCCCCCCTTTGCTTGGCCCCGACTCCAACACCTCCTATATATACTGAAACGTCCGGAAAATAACCTAGATCGGGAGTTCCGCCGCCGAAAGCCTCTGTAGCCACCGAAAACCAATCTAGACCTCGTTCCTGCACCATGCCGGAGGGGGGAACCCTCACCGGTGGCCATCTTCATCATCCCGGTGCTCTCCATAACGAGGAGGGAGTAGTCCACCCTCGGGGTTGAGGGTATGTACCATTAGCTATGTGTTTGATCTCTCTCTCTCTCTCTCTCTCTCTCTCTCTCTCTCTCTCTCTCTCTCGTGTTCTTGAGATGGCACGATCTTGATGTATCGCGAGCTTCGCTATTTTAGTTGGATCTTATGATGCTTCTCCCCCTCTACTCTCTTGTAATGGATTGAGTTTTCCCTTTGAAGTTATCCTATCGGATTGAGTCTTTAAGGATTTGAGAACACTTGATGTATGTCTTGCATGTGTTTATCTGTGGTGACAATGGGATATCATGTGATCCACTTGATGTATGTTTTGGTGATCAACTTGCGGGTTCCGTGACCTTGGGAATCTATGCATAGGGGTTGGCACACGTTTTCGTCTTGAGTTTCCGGTAGAAACTTTGGGGCACTCTTTGAAGTTCTATGTGTTGGTTGAATAGATGTTTCTGAGATTGTGTGATGCATATCGTATAATCATGCCCACGGATACTTGAGGTGACAATGGAGTATCTAGGTGGGTTTTGGTTGATTTGTGTCTTAAGGTGTTATTCTAGTACGAACTCTATGATAGATTAAACGTTACTACAAACTCTTGAATAGATCGATCAGAAAGAATAACTTTGAGGTGGTTTCGTACCCTACCATAATCTCTTCGTTTGTTCTCCGCTATTAGTGACTTTGGAGTGACTCTTTGTTGCATGTTGAGGGATAGTTATATGATCCAGTTATGTTATTATTGTTGATAGAACTTGCACTAGTGAAAGTATGAACCCTAGGCCTTGTTTCCTATCATTGCAACACCATTTATGCTCACGTTTACCACTTGCTACCTTGCTGTTTTTATATTTTCAGTTTACAAAAACCTATATCTACCATCCATATTGCACTTGTATCGTCATCACTTCGCCGAACTAGTGCACCTATACAATTTACCATTGTATTGGGTGTGTTGGGGGCACAAGAGACTCTTTGTTATTTGGTTGCACGGTTGTTTGAGAGAGACCATATTCATCCTATGCCTCCCACGGATTGATAAACCTTAGGTCATCCACTTGAGGGAAATTTGCTACTGTCCTACAAACCTTTGCACTTGGAGGCCCAACATAGTCTACAAGAAGAAGGTTGTGTAGTAGACATCACCTCCCATGGCCGGCTGTGGTGCCGTGGAGGCCTCACCACCCCCATACTACTCCCACCGATGGCCAGGACATCTCTCCACTCACCCACACCCCCTGTTATTCTGCGGCGACGACAGCCTCACACCGCAGCCAAACCAGTGAACCCTCGTACTCCTCTCCGCGTGGGCATCCACTGTCGCGTCTTCCCCGGCTCCGCGTCGTCCCCTTCCTAGGCCTCGCCGTCGTCCATTGCCTTGGTGCTCTCGGCACGGCATGGTCAATGTGGTCAATGACCGACTTCCATCGGAAGAGTATTGTATGTGGAGAGGCTGACAGCTGGGTCCACGGCCACATCCTAGTTTTTTGTGATTTTCCAAGTGAGTCGCTTTGTCAGGCCTGTTCGGCTGCAAATCTTTCAAGACGAGGAGAGCTTCATTGGGCTGGCCGAGAAAATGGCCTATCAGTAATGAGAAATAGGCTGTACATTTTTAAAACACATCAAACCAGCAATTAGTTTCAAATTTCTTTTTTCCATTTCGAGATTTTAAATTGCATTGATTTTTATGCGTGGACAATTTGTTGGATTTTATATTGATATACATTTATTTCTTAAATCAGTTTAAATGTGACTCAATATTTCGGGATTAAAAACAGTTCAGACCGCACCTAAATATGCAAAATTTCGTATACTTTTTAACCGTGGCCACAATATGAGCTGTAATGCTAACTAAAAAAAGGGCTCCAAAAAAAACCTTAAGAATTAGCAAATGGGTTGTAAATTATTATTATTAATGGCAGATGGGATGTATGATGTTTTCCATAGATTTGAGGCTTTCCTAAAAAAAGGTTGACGCACAAGCAGTGACTGTTGGATGTCCATCCAACGGCCGTCGTGCTTCTTCAATCTCTGCTCTTCCTGCTCTAGCCGCTCAAACAAGCGCTGACGGGACTGCCTGCTCCCTCCTCCCCAAGGCCGGCTGTGCTACCGCGCAGGACTCACCACCCCACCGTACTCCCATCGCTGGCCTAGCCATCCCTCTACTAACCCACACCTGCTGTTTTCTCTGGGGACGACAAAAGAACCAGTAAACCCTCGTACTCCTCCGCGTGGGAAACAACTGCCGAGTCTTCCCTGGCTCCGTGTCGTTCCCTTCCTAGGCCTCGCCGTCGTCCATCGCCCTTGTGCTCTTGGCGCGGCCTTGTCAACGTGGTCAATGAACGACATCCATCAGAAGTGGACTGTACGTGGAGAGGCTGACAGCTGGGTCCATGGCCGCACGCAAGGAAATGCCTCCTTATTACGCGCAAAATAATGATTCCTCCATCTGACAGCTAGGACCCACGAGAAGGGCTTCTGTATTTCACAAAAAAGCCCCCCCGGCTAACAGGTCAGACCCCCATCTATATCTTCACACGCAAGGAAGTGCCTCCTTATGACGCACAAAAAATGAATACCCCCTGCTAGCTGGGATCCACCATAGTGGGTGGCTGACTTGTGGGCCTATTAAGTTGACGGGGACAGAGGGCTTGGTCAAGTTAGTCAATTTGAACGATTCTAGCTCGAGTGACCGTACGATGTCCATCCAACGGCCATAGTGCTTCTTCAACCTCTCGTCTTCTTGCTCCAGCCGCCCAAAGCAGCGCCGGTCGTGCCGCCTGCTCCTGCCTCCCGTGGCCGACTGTGCTGCCGCGGAGGCCTCACCGCCCCCATACTACTCCCACCGCTGGCCAGGCCATCCCTCCACTCACCCACACCCCCTGTTATTCTTCGGCGACGGCAGCCTCCCACCGCAGCCGAACCAGTGAACCCTCGTACTCCTCTCCGCATGGGCATCCACTGTCGCGTCTTCCCCGGCTCCGTGTCGTCCCCTTCCTAGGCCTCGCCGCCGTCCACCGCCTTGGTGCTCTCGGCGCGGCGTGGTCAATGTGGTCAACGACCAACTTCCATCGGAAGAGTACTGTACGTGGAGAGGCTGACAGCTGGGTCCACGGCCGCAGCTGGGTCCACGGCCACATCCCAGTTTTTTGTGATTTGCCAAGTAAGTCGCTTTGGCAGGCCTGTTGGGCTGCAAATCTTTCAAGATGAGGAGAGCTTCATTGGGCTGGCAGAGAAAATGGCCTATCAATAATGAGAAATGGGCTGTATATTTTTAAAACACATCAAACCAGCAATTAGTTTCAAATTTCTTTTTTTCATTTCGAGATTTTAAATTGCATTGATTTTTAAGCGTGGACAATTTGTTGGATTTTATATTGATATACATTTATTTTGAAAATCAGTTTAAATGTGACTCAAAATTTCGGGATTAAAAACAATTCGGACTGCACCTAAATATGCAAAATTTCGTATACTTTTTAATCGTGGCCACAATATGGGCTGTAATGCTAACAAAAAGAATATGGGCTCCAAAAAAAACCTTAAGAATTAGCAAATGAGCTGTAAATTATTATTAATAATGGTAGATGTGTTGTATGATGTTTTCCATAGATTTGAGGCTTTCCTAAAAAAGGTTGATGCACAAGCAGTGACTGTTGGATGTCCATCCAACGACCATCGTGCTTCTTCAATCTCTGCTCTTCCTGCTCCAGCCGCTCAAACAAGCACCGGCGGGACTGCCTGCTCTCTCCTCCCCGCGGCCGGCTGTGCTGCCGCGCAGGCCTCACCGCCCCACCGTACTCCCATCCCTGGCCTAGCCATCCCTCTACTCACCCATACTTGTTGTTTTCTCCGGGGATGGCAGACAAATCAGTAAACCCTCGTACTCCTCCGCGTGGGAGTCTTCCCTGGCTCCGTGTCGTTCCCTGGCTCTGTGTCGTTCCCTTCCTAGGCCTCGCCGTCGTCCACCGCCCTGGTGCTCTCGGTGCAGCCTGGTCAACATGGTCAATGACCGACATGCATCTAAAGTGGACTGTACGTGGAGAGGCTGACAGCTGGGTCCAGGGCCGCATGCAAGGAAATGCTTCCTTATTACAAGCAAAATAATGATGTCTCCACCTAACATCTGGGACCCACCGAAAGAGCCTCTATATTTTGCGAAAAAAACGTTAACGCCGCCGATAGCTCGGACCCACCAGCTATATCTTCGCACGGAAGGAAGTGCCTCCTTATTACGCACAAAAAAATGAATACTCCCCTGTTAGCTGGGACCCAGTATAGTGGCAGGCTGACTTGTGGGCCTACTAAGTTGACGGGGACGGAGGGCTTTGTCAACTTAGTCAATATGCACGATTCTAGCTCCAGTGACCGTACGATGTCCATCTAACGGCCGTAGTGCTTCTTCAACCTCTCGTCTTCTTGCTCCAACCGCCCAAACCAGCTAGCAAACCAGCGCCGGTCGTGCCTCGTGCTCCTGCCTCCCGTGGCCGGCTGTGCTGCCGCGGAGGCCTCACCTCCCCCTACTACTCCCACCGCTAGCTAGGACATCCCTCCACTCACCCACACCCCCTGTTATTCTGCGGTGACGACATCCTCACACCGCAGCCGAACCAGTGAACCCTCGTACTCCTCTCCGCGCGGGCTTCCACTGCCGCGTCTTCCCCGGCTCCGCGTCGTCCCCTTCATAGGCCTTACCGTCGTTCACCGCCCTGGTGCTCTCGGCGCGGCGTGGTCAACGTGGTCAAGGATCGACTTCCATCGGAAGAGTACTATACGTGGAGAGGCTGATAGCTGGGTCCACGGCCGCAGCAAGGACGTGCCTCCTTATTACGCGCAAAATAATTATTCCTCCACCTGACATCGGGGACCCACCGGACGGGCCACCGTATTTCGCGAAAAATGTTTCCCCCTGACTGCTAGGACCCACCAGCTACATCTTCGCACGCAAGGAAGTGCGTCCGTGCAAAAAAAAAACGATTTGCCCCCCTGACTTCTGGGACCCACCAGCTACATCTTCGCATGCAAGGAAGTGCCTGACAGTCGGGACCCACCTTGTCGAAGCGTACGTAGCGTTGTCATTCTGGTCGTGAATGTGTACGTACATACTGGTCGATATAGAGGCGCGCACGTGTCGTAGCAGAGGCGTGCATGTAGCATGTACACGTACGTACAGTGGCCAGGGTGCAAGAAAGAAAATACGGCTATGTATGTACATACGGGCGGGGTCTCGAACGCCTACTCGCGCGTACGTACGGCCAGGGCTCGTGTACATGGCTGGGTCGGAACGGAGAAACAACATCGTCGTCGTGTTCATGGGGAGCCAACCGGCTGGGTCGGAACAGAATGCATCGTCGTTTTCATCGGGAGGGATTGGACGGAACATCCGATGGAAACGAGGCCTGGCGTACCGCAGAACGGAGGAAACGGCCTTGTGTTCGACCGACCACGTTCGAAACGGGATCCTGTTCATCGGGAGGGGTCTGGCGTACCACAAAACGGAGGAAACGGACCTCCTACGATCGAAACGGGGGTCCTGTTGATCGGGAGGGGTGTGGCGTACCGCAAAACGGAGGAAACGGACTTTTGTTGAAGCGCTACGGTCGAAACGGGGGTCCTGTTCATCGGGAGGGGTGTGGCGTACCGCAAAACGGAGGAAACAGACTTGTGTTGGAGTGCTACGGTCGAAACGGGGGTCCTGTTCATCGGGAGGGGTGTGGCGTATCGCAAAACGGGACTCCACGAGATAATGTTCATCACCACCGTCGACCCCCTCCATCCTCCACGGGCTACTGTTCATCCACCGTCGACCTCCTCCAGCCTCCACCTGCGACTGTTTAGCCTCCACCGCGCGCTACTCCACCGGCTACTGTTCAACCAGCCCTCTCCACGGGCTCCTGTTCAACCACCCCTCCACGGGCTACTGTTCATCCAGCCCTCCACAGTCTACTGTTCATGCAGCCCTCCATGGGGTGGTCCTGTTCATGCAGCCCTCCACGGGGTCCTGTTCATGCAGCCCCAACTGGCTCGATCGAACGGGTTCCTGTTCATGCAGAGGCAACACCACGGGGTCATGTTCAGCCACCCCCACCGGGAACTATTCGTCCAACCCCCCCAGCAACCTTCACTGTTCATGCAGAGGCTGCATCAATCGGCTTCAGTTAGCAGCAGTAGCGAAGGAATCGCTCGATCGGGTTCAGTTAACAGCCATCAATCTATCGCTCGGGTTCAGTAACGCATAGCCTGCAGTGCAATCGCTCGGGTTCAGTTAGAGCCCAACGCCTTGCTCGGGTTCAGTTAGAGCCCAATGTCTCGCACCCACGCGCGTGCGTGTACGAGAGAAACGCGTATCACTCGGCCCCGAGCACCCACCGTAACCAGGAACACCTCGATATTTTCCTCGCCCTCGCTTCTACCACGGTTTTTGCTGTCATGGATGGCCCAAAGAATGTCATGCAGCTGCGTCTCCGGCCCGCCCAAGACGAAAAGCCCATTTTTGGTCATGATTTTTTGTCATAGAAGTAGGACCCCACCACATCTATGATGATACCGTGTTTTGTCACAATTATTGTCATAGAAGTGTCATAAGTATGACAGAAAAAAGTTTCGTTCGGCCAAAAATGTCACGGATGTGTCTTTTTTTGTAGTGTTGTTATGTCATCCTGGTTGAGTTTGATGCCCGTAGCCAGTTCTCTCTGATCATGTTACTCTATCACATGTCATATGAATTCCTCAGGCATTTTCCCAGTTTTTGCCATGCAAAGAAATGTTTTAGAAAGATGTGAGGTTCCTCGATATAATAAATAATGCTACATTTTGTAAAAATAATGATATTTTGATTATATTTGCAAGTATGAAATTGATATTAGTCCAATAAAAACAATCTTCGGTAAAAATAGCAGCAACAACCTAGGAAGAGAGATTAAAATGAATAAATAGTCAAGAATATACCTCGAGTGTGGCAACATGATCTATTATACGTGGCCTTGCCATAGTGTAGTCCATACGCGAATCAACCTTCTCTGCAATCAGTTTCTCATCGCAAGTGATAAAACAGAGGTCACCGTCCAAATCGCCCGGAGCATTCATTTGGATGAGGCCTGATTAACATCAAAGATTAAAGTCTATATGGACAATGCCTATTAAATGTCAAAGATTAATTTAAGGAGAAAGCAAAGATTGGCAACATCCATCCATAGGTAGAGATTCAAGTGGATATCAATCTAACATGGAAACTAACACTGACAAACACTTCAATAGATATTTTTGAGCTCATCTGAAGGCAATAACAGAGCAATATAAACTATAAAGTACGGTTTCAGTATAACATGGAAACTAACACTGACAAACACTTCAATAGATATTTGAGCTCCTCTGAAGGCATTGACATAGCTCAATAGGTTGTCTTTCAGTTTCAGTATAAAGAATTACCTTTCTCCTCTTTGAGGGAAGACAACATAATCAACCAGGTGTTAGCATACAATCCATGATTATAGACAGCTTCAAGTACTCTGATGTCTGATGTCACCGGGATGGAGACTAGGATTTTTTGATACTGCAACTTTTCCAACAACAACTGTTGTTTTGTCTTTCCCATAATCTTTAGAAAAATATGGTTGGCCATTATCCTTCTGCTCTTTGCTGTTCTTTGTAATTATGATGTGCACTTGACCCTATTTTAATTCGCCTGTTATGTCCAAACAACCAATAGGAACACGTCCTTTCAGAACATGAATCTTACGTCTAGTTCTTATGTCAGCCAGCCTATTATCCTGATGTGCCTTAAGAATCATCAATAGATAAGGCTCTAAACTTGGTTCATAACCTTGCAGTAACATTTTTGATGCTGTCTTCATTTCGGTACTACCAATTTTCCCAGAACAAAGAGAGAGAGAGAGAGAGCAGCTTCTCTGTTGGTCAACATTTCATCTAATTCACGCATATCATCTTGTTGCATCAACTCAAATATATCATCTCTTATACCCAAAGTCAGGCCCCGCCCTGGGGGGGGGAGCCGCCCTGAGCCCCCGATTAGGAAGGGGCCCTCGATGGCTCTTGACGTGATGTTTGGCCCATATAGTAGATCACTTGATTGATTTTAGAAAAAGAATTTTGAATCGTAATAGATGGATTACTTCACGGATTGCTGCACGCCGCGGAATTCTCGCCTACTACTCCTAGCCCTCAATTTGGTAACAAATCAACCATGCCAAGGTCTATGGGGCCCCACCTGCATCTTCCAATTGTGTTTGGGCTGCTCGGCGAGATTGGTGGAGGTACGTAATGTGATTTTCCAGATTCCAATCGACCTCATCGTCATCTTGAATGCAAATCCCCTCTTTCAATAGTCTTCTCAGATAGTTCATCTGTTCGAAGAAGTTCATCCTCATATATATTTCCTCTTCACACTCCTATTTATTGTGTTGACTGTGATTAGAAAAGAGGAACTCCGGGTTTTTTCGTGACTCGTAAGCAGTGGCAAAATATTACAATTTCTAATTTTCTATGTATCCAGGTGCCTTGTTCCATGCCTTTCAGCATTTGTTCTTGGTTACTTGTATCATATGTTTGGGTGTTAATTAGCAAGATATGATGTAGAAACATGTTAGCTAGAATCCATAATAGGGCAGAAAGGAAAACATGCATCTGAATTG
Organism: Secale cereale; assembly: GCA_902687465.1. Lineage (NCBI taxonomy): Eukaryota > Viridiplantae > Streptophyta > Magnoliopsida > Poales > Poaceae > Secale > Secale cereale. The sequence goes on from LR738715.1 coordinate 171,787,228, forward strand.
ACTGAGTTCCAGAAAGGATATGTTGACATTTTCTAAATATATATAAGTAATTCTACCGCTAGGAATTCCGAGGAATTAGCTTTAGTTACCATTGAAGAACAATCTTGTAAAAATTATATGATGATATTTTAGTAGGCATGAAAGTGTTACTAACTCGCGTAATACAAAATATATAAGTGTTGATTGACAAGAGCTAATGCAAATATTTATGATCCAGATTTTTGTGGACACTCGAGGTGATATGGTAACATAAATTTTATTGTACTAAGTAGTAGGAGTATTTGTTTGCCCTTGAAATAGGAAAGAAATATGGCCTTAGGGCCCCTCTGTATTGTCTTGCCCTAGGCCCCTGAAATCTCAGGACCGGCCATGCCCAAAGTCGAAAGGAGAGAGATAATTTCACGATTCATATAACATGGCTGGGTTTGCTCCAACTTGTAATGTTAAACATTGTCCTCTTTGATTCAAATTTCTTCATACTAGGTCGCAGAGAAAGACGGCGAAAGGAATCAGGGTCGACAACAACAACTCCTTTGTAGCCACCATACATTATTTGAAAAGCTGAAGGAGGGTTTGTATGGTCTAATCCAGTTTCGTAAGCCACATCTTTGTCAAATTTCTCAGAAATCTTCCCGATACCATCAGAAAATATGTGTTTAGTGCCATCAGTTGCGACTACAATATCTTGAATCTCTTCCACATCCCGCGATAGGATTTCAGTTGTTTGTCTGGAGGAGCTGAATAGCTGGCCCATTCTAGCCGCACACTTAGATACTGAACGGATTTCTTCGAAGTGGCCCATACACCTTCTTATATCCTCGGCCTTCAGGGAATCATTAGAAGCAAACATCCAAACAGAACTTCCATGAAGTTGACTTGCTGAGAAGGCCAAGAATTCATACTTCTTTGGACCAATGGAAAATCCTTCTTCTAGGATGGATAAAATGAGATAATACAAGCCAGTTTCAAGGGTTGGGAAAAGAACCCTCGTCCAATTCTAGCTGAGATAACATCTGCAATTTTTTTACTCCAGTCTTCGTCAACAAAAAGTAACTCTAGCAAAGTCAGAAGCATACTTTTATGATGCTTAACCACATAATTTGAAACTTCTTCCTCGGGTCCCAAGAAGTATATTTTGGATGGAGTAATGTGAATTCTGTGGCACATCGTTTATTTTTCTTCACCTTCAGTCTTACTGGACAACAGAGCAACACGACTCCTCTTCCTGCTATGAGGCTCCTACTGGATGAATTGCAAAGGTTCATAGCATGTAAACTCTAACTTACTCATTTTCTCGAGAATCCTCCTTGAAATATGAACTGAAATTTCTTCAAGAGCTTTAAAAAGACCAACATTAACATGTTTGGCAACTATCAACCATGTGAACAAGAGAACTGAGACGAAAAAGAACTTCATAAGACACTAAACAACCAGTAGGGCAGTTGATATGTCCATTTTGCATCATGCTTATATGTTGATATTTATTGCATTATGGGCTATTATTACACGTTATGTCACAATACTTATGCCTTTTCTCTATTATTTTACAAGGTTTACATGAAGAGGGAGAATGTCGGCAGCTGGAATTCTGGGCTCGAAAAGGAGCAAACTCTGGAAACCAATTCTGCACAACAGCAAAAGCCCCAAAACTCCACAGAACTCCGTTTCAAAAAATATAAAAAATATCTGGCAAAAGAAGTTCACGAGGGCGGCCACCGGCTGACCACGAGGGTGGGGGCACGCCCCCCTCTAAGGGCGCGCCCCCTGTCTCGTGGGCCCCCCGAAGGCCTCCCGATGCCCTTCTTCTCCTATATGAGGTGTTTTGACCTGGAAAAAAATCATAGGGAGGCTTTCAGGACCAGACACCGCCGTCTCGAGGCGGAAACCAATCTAGGGCTCCGGCAGAGCTATTATGCCGGGGATACTTCCCTCCGGGAGGGGGAAATCATCACCGCCGTCATCACCAACAACTCTCCCATCTTGGGGAGGGCTATCTTCATCAACATCTTCATCAGCACCATCTCCTCTCAAACCCTAGTTCATCTCTTGTATCCAATCTTTGTACCAAAACCTCAGATTGGTACCTGTGGGTTGCTAGTAGTGTTGATTACTCCTTGTAGTTGATGCTAGTTGGTTTATTTGATGGAAGTTCATATGTTCAGATCCATTATGCATATTAATACCCCTCTGATCATGAACAATATTATGTCTTGTGAGTAGTTACTTTTGTTCCTAAGGACATGGGAGAAGTCTTGCTATTAGTAGTCATGTGAATTTGGTCTTCATTCGATATTTTGATGAGATGTATGTTGTCTCTCCTCTAGTGGTGTCATGTGAACATCGACTACATGACACTTCACCATTATTTGGGCCTAGAGGATGGCATTGGGAAGTAATAAGTAGATGATGGGTTGCTAGAGTGACAGAAGCTTAAACCCTAGTTTATGCGTTGCTTCGTAAGGGGCTGATTTGGATCCATATGTTTCAGGCTATGGTTAGGTTTACCTTAATACTTCTTTTGTAGTTGCAGATGCTTGCATTAGAGGTTAATCATAAGTGGGAGGCTTGTCCAAGTAAGGACAACACCCAAGCACCGGTCCACCCACATACCAAATTATCAAAGTACCGAACGCGAATCAGATGATCGTGATGAAAACTAGCTTGACGATAATTCCCATGTGTCCTCGGGAGCGCTTTCCTTTATATAAGAGTTTGTCCGGGCTCGTCCTTTGCTACAAAAAGGATTGGGCCACCTTGCCGCACCCTATAATTTCAGTCCTTGCAGAAAATACCTTACTGAAAACTGCTTATCATTTCCTTCTGCTCCTCGTTGGGTTCGACACTCTTACTTATCGAAAGGACTACGATAGATCCCCTACACTTGTGGGTCATCAAGACTCTTTTCTGGCGCCGTTGTCGGAGAGTGAAGCGCCTTTGGTAAGGAAAAATTTATATAGTGTGTTGAAATTTATTATCACTTGTTACTATGGCTCAAAATCCTTTGAGGGGCTTGTTCGGGGTATCTTCACCCCGACCAGAAGAGAAAAGAGTTGCTCCTCAACCTACTGCACCTACTGAAAATGTTTGCTTTGAAATTCCTTCGGGTATGATAGAGAAGCTGCTTGAAAATCCTTTTACAGGAGACGGAACACTGCATCCCGACTTACACCTAATCTATGTGGATGAAGTTTGTGGATTATTTAAGCTTGCAGGTATGCCCGAGGATGTTATCAAGAAGAAGGTCTTCCCTTTATCTTTGAAGGGAGATGCATTGACATGGTTAAGGCTATGTGATGATATTGGATCATGGAACTATAATTGTCTGAAGTTGGAATTTCATCAGAAGTTCTACCCTATGCACCAGGTTCATCGTGATCGTAATTATATTTATAATTTCTGGCCTCGCGAAGGAGAAAGCATCGCTCAAGCTTGGTGGAGGCTTAAGTCAATGTTATATTCATGCCCCAATCATGAGCTCTCAAGAAAAATGATCATTCAAAAATTTTATGCTCGGCTTTCTCTCAATAATCGTACCATGCTCGATAATTCTTGTTCTGGCTCTTTTATGATGAAGCCTGTTGAATTCAAATGGGATTTATTGGAAAGAATTAAATGCAACTCCGAAGATTGGGATCTCGACGAAGGTAAGGAGTCAGGTATGACCCCTAAGTTCGATTGTGTTAAAGCTTTTATAGATACCGATGTTTTCTGTGAGTTTAGCACTAAATATGGACTTGACTCTGAGATAGTAGCTTCTTTCTATGAATCTTTTGCTACTCATGTTGATCTCCCCAAGGAGAAGTGGTTTAAATACCATCCCCCTATTAAATTAAAAGTAGTTGAACCTGTTAAAGTTGAAGAAAAGACTATCACTTATAATGTTGATCCTATTGTTCCTACTGCTTATATTGAGAAACCACCTTTCCCTGTTAGGATAAAGGATCATGCTCAAGCTTCAATTGTAGTTCGTAAGAGTAATACTAGAACACCTACACCCTCTGAGAACATTAAAGTTAAACCTAGTGTGCTATGGTTAAAGATCTCTTGGTAGAAGATTTAGATGGACATGTTATTTACCTCTAAGAAGAGTCTGCTAGAATAGCCAAACGCAATGCTAGGAATAAACATTGACCTATTGTAGGCTTGCCTGTTGTCTCTGTCAAGATAGGAGATCATTTTTATCATGGTTTATGTGACGTGGGTGCTGGTGCGAGTATTATCCCTCATACCTTATATCAAGAAGTTATGCAGGACATTGCACCTGTTGAGCTAGAAGGGATTGATGTTACTATTAAGCTAGCTAATAGAGACACTATTTCACAAGTTGGAATTGTTAGAGATGTTGAAGTCTTGTGTGGGAAGGTTAAATATCCTGCTGATTTTCTTGTTCTTAGTTCCCCACAAGATGAATTATGTCCCATTATATTTGGTAGACCCTTCTTGAATATTGTTAATGCTAAGATAGACTGCGTGAAAGATATTGTTAGTGTTGGATTAGGGGATATGTCTCATGATTTTAACTTTGCTAAATTTCGTAGACTCTCGATAAAGAACTACCTAGTAAGGATGAAATTATTGGTCTTGCTTCTATTGCTGTGCCTCCTAATGATCCTTTAGAACAATACTTTCTAGACCATGAAAATGATATGCATATGAATGAGAGAAGGGAAATAGATGAAATATTCCTTAAACAGGGACCCGTATTGAAAAACAACTTGCCTGTTGAAATCCTAGGGGATCCTCCTCCACCCAAGGGTGATCCCGTGTTTGAACTTAAATCCTTACCTGATAATCTTAAGTATGTTTATCTTGATGAAAAGAAGATATATCCTGTTATTATTAGTGCTAACCTTTCAGAACAGGAAGAAGAAAAACTATTGAAAACTCTGAAGAAGCACCGTGCTGCTATTGGATATACTCTGTATGATCTTAAGGGCATTAGTCCCACTATATGCCAACACAATATAAAATTGGAAGAAAATGCTAAACCGGTTATTGATCATCAGCGACGGTTAAATCCTAAGATGAAAGAAGTGGTAAGGAAGGAAATATTAAAGCTTCTAGAGGCAGGTATTATCTATCCAGTTGCTGATAGCCAGTGGGTAAGTCATGTCCATTGTGTCCCTAAGAAGGGAGGTATGACTGTCGTCCCTAATGATAAAGATGAATTGATCCTGCAAAGAATAGTTACAGGTTATAGGATGGTAATTAATTTCTGTAAGTTAAATAAAGCTACTAAGAAAGATCATTACCCCTTGCCTTTTATTTATCAAATGTTAGAAAGGTTATCCAAACATACTCATTTTTGCTTTCTATGTGGTTATTCTGGTTTCTCTCAAATACCTGTGTCAAAAGGGGATCAAGAAAAGACCACTTTTACTTGTCCTTTCGGTACCTTTGCTTATAGACGTATGCCTTTTGGTTTATGTAATGCACCTGCTACCTTTCAAAGATGCATGATGGCTATATTCTCTGTTTTTTGTGAAAAGATTGTTGAGGTTTTCATGGATGATTTCTCCGTTTACGGAACTTCTTTTGATGATTGCTTAAGCAACCTTGATCGAGTTTTGCAGAGATGTGAAGACACTAATCTTGTTTTGAATTGGGAGAAGTGCCACTTTATGGTTAATGAAGGCATTGTCTTGGGACATAAAATTTCTGAAAGAGGTATTGAAGTTAACAAAGCTAAAGTTGATGCTATTGAAAAGATGCCATGCCCTAAGGACATCAAAGGTATACGAAGTTTCCTTGGTCATGCCGGGTTTTATAGGAGGTTCATAAAGGACTTTTCCAAAATCTCCAAGCCTTTGACTAATCTCTTACAAAAAGATATTCCTTTTGTCTTTGATGAAGATTGTCTAGAAGCATTTGAAATACTTAAGAAAGCATTGATCTCTGCACCTATTGTCCAGCCTCCTGACTGGAATTTACCTTTTGAGATTATGTGCGATGCTAGTGATTATGCTGTAGGTGCTGTTTAAGGGCAAAGAGTTGATAAGAAATTGAATGTTATCCAGTATGCTAGTAAAACTCTAGATAGTGCCCAGAGTAATTATGCCACTACTAAGAAAGAATTTTTAGCAGTTGTATTTGCTTGTGATAAGTTTAGACCTTATATTGTTGATTCTAAGGTAACTATTCACACCGATCATGCTGCTATCAAATACCTTATGGAAAAGAATGATGCTAAACCTAGACTTATTAGATGGGTTCTCTTGTTGCAAGAATTTGACTTGCACATTATTGATAGAAAGGGAGCTGAGAACCCCGTTGCCGATAACTTGTCTAGGTTAAAGAAATACTTGATGACCCACAACCTATTGATGATAGCTTTCCTGATGAAAAATTAGCTGTCATAAATACTTCTCGTACTGCTCCATGGTATGTTGATTTTGCTAATCATATTGTTGCTCAGTTTATACCTCCTAGCTTCACATACCAGCAAAAGAAAAAGTTCTTCTATGATTTGAGACATTACTTTTGGGATGACCCACATATTTATAAAGAAGGAGTAGATGGTATTATTAGACGTTGTGTACCTGAGCATGAACAGGAACAAATCCTGCGCAAGTTCCACTCCGAAGGTTACGGAGGACACCATGCGGGAGATAGAACTGCACATAAGGTATTGCAATCCTGTTTTTATTGGCCTACTCTCTTCAAGGATGCCCGTAAGTTTCTCTTATCTTGTGATGAATGTCAAAGAATTGGTAATATTAGTAGACGTCAAGAAATGCCTATGAATTATTCACTTGTTATTGAACCATTTGATGTTTGGGGCTTTGATTATATGGGACCGTTTCCTGCCTCTAATGGGTACACACATATTTTAGTTGCTATTGATTACGTTACTAAGTGGGTAGAAGCTATTCCAACTAGTAGTGCTGATCATAACACCTCTATTAAGATGCTTAAAGAAGTTATTTTCCCGAGGTTTGGAGTCCCTAGATATGTAATGACTGATGGTGGTTCACACTTTATTCATGGTGCTTTCCGTAAGATGCTTGCAAAGTATGATGTGAACCATAGAATTGCATCCCCTTATCACCCGCAGACTAGTGGTCAAGTAGAACTAAGTAATAGGGAGTTGAAATTAATTTTGCAAAAGACAGTTAATAGGTCTAGAAAGAATTGGTCCAAGAAACTTGATGATGCATTATGGGCCTATAGAACTGCATACAAAAATTCTATGGGTATGTCTCCATATAAGATGGTATATGGAAAAGCTTGTCACTTACCTCTCGAGCTAGAACATAAGGCATATTGGGCTATTAAAGAGCTCAATTATGATTTCAAACTTGCCGGTGAAAAGAGGTTATTTGACATTAGTTGCCTTGATGAATGGAGAACACAAGCCTATGAGAATGCCAAGCTGTTTAAAGAAAAAGTTAAAAGATGGCATGACAAAAGGATACAAAAGTGTGAGTTTAACGTAGGTAATTATGTCTTGCTATTCAACTCTCGTTTAAGATTTTTTGCAGGAAAACTTCTCTCCAAGTGGGAAGGACCTTACGTTATCGAGGAGGTTTATCGTTCCGGTGCCATAAAAATCAGCAACTTCGAAGGCACAAATCCGAAGGTGGTGAACGGTCAAAGAATCAAACATTATATCTCAGGTAATCCTATAAATGTTGAATCCAATGTTATTGAAACCGTAACCCCGGAGGAATACATAAGGGACACTTTCCAGAATGATCCAGACTCTGAAAAGGAAGAGGTATGTGGTACGGTAAGTAAACCGACTCCAAAACAGTTCTAAAGGTAGTTTTTCTCCGTTTTGGAATATTTAAAAAAAAATAACAGTCCGGAAGAGACACGAGGCGTCCACGAGGGTGGAGGGGGTGCCCCCCTTCCCTGGGCGCGCCCCCTGCCTCATGGGCACCCCGTGTGCCTCTCAGACTCCGTTTTCTTGTGGGTTACTCCTTTTGGTCGGTAAAAATTCATTGTATATATTCCCGAAGGTTTTGACCCATGTATCACGCAAAAATCCTCTATTTTCGTTTCGAGCTGTTTCTGTCGCAGATAAAAGCAACATGTCGTCCCAGGATTCAGAGGGAGAAAGTTATGTAGCTGATTCCCTTGCGGACCCTAAGGTCTATTGGGACTGTGAGCATTATGGTCGGACCACGGAGGAAGAAGAGGACCACGATCCGAAGGGGCAGAATTTGACCAGCTCACATGAAGACGAAGTCCCACTACCTCAACCGGGGAATATGCACGTGAAGTTCAAAAAGTCAAGCCTCCCCGAAAGAGTGAAGAAACCTAAGTTCGAATTTATCCCTTTTAACCTCTTGCAGGAGAACAAGCAGGCACTATGAAAGAATATATTAAATCTTGAGCAAGAGATCAATGATCTCAAGGAGCAAAATTCTGTCCTTAAGCGCAAGCTGGGGAAGAAGCCATAGAAGGAGACATAATCATATGGGTATGGGCACTCCTCTTGGCAACTAGCAAGCTTGGGGGAGTGACCCCGGTATCGTATCACCATCAGTCCTATCTTTACCATTTTTCTTAGTTCAATCCTTTTGGTAGTATCTTGATCTAGTAGAATAAAGTTAGCATGATCTAGTTGTGAGCTTTTGCTTTATGATCTTTACCCTTTGTAATCGAGTCTGTGAGCTATATAATAAAGATTAGTGTTGAGTCAAGGGCTCGATTTCCTCACTTGGGTCATGATAAAAAGAAAGAAAACATAAAGAGTATCCAAGAGATCATATTGATCTTATGGGAAGTAATGACTTCACATATAAGAGTATGATGAATAAAAGTTGTTGAGAGTTGACAAACATAGTTTTGGTCATCGTTGAAATTAATAGGAAGTAATAAAAGATCAGAGGCTTCACGTACAAATATACTATATTGGACATCTTTTATGATTGTGATCACTCATTAAAGTATGACATGCTAAAGAGTTGATGTTGGACAAGGAAGACAACATAATGGGTTCTGTTTTCTTTTATCCAAAATAAAGTATATTGTCATGGATCATCCAACATGTTGAGCTTGCCTTTCCCCCTCATGCTAGCCAAAACTCCTCGCACTAAGTAGAGATACTACTTGTGCTTCCATATATCCTTAAACCCAGTTTTGCCATGAGAGTCCACCATACCTACCTATGGATTGAGAAAGACCCTTCCAAGTAAGTTGTCATGTTGCAAACTCGCTAAAATATGTATGATTTATTAGTGTATAGGAAATTAGCTTTATACGATCTTGTGATATGGAAGTAATAAAAGCGACGAACTACATAATAAAGGTCCTTATCACAAGTGGCAATATAAAGTGACATTCTTCTGTGCTAAGACTTTGTGCATCCAACCATAAAGACACATGAACAACTTGTGCTTCCCTCTGCGAAAGGCCTATCTATTATTATTGCCTTATAAGAGTCAAGGTGAAATTCACCTTTCCTTTTTACATTTTATCCTTTGGCAAGAACATTGTGTTGGAAAGATCCTGACATATATACCCACTTGGATGTAAGTTTTCATGGTCTATTACTGTTGAGATTGCCCTTGAGGTAAAAGGTTGGGAGGCAACACCATAAGCCCCTATCTTCCTCTGTGTCCGATTAAAACTCCATAACCATAAGTATTGCGTGAGTGTGAGCAATTGTGAAAGACTATATGATAGTTGAGTATGTAGGCTTGCTGAAAAGCTCTTATATTGACTCTTTCCGATGTTACGATAAATTGGAATTGCTTCAATGACCGAGATCAAAGTCTGTTAGTTTTCAATGAAGTTTATGATTCATACTTGATATTGTGGATACATTGTTACTTTAGCATAAGAATCATATGACTATATATATATATATAGGGTGGATCTATTCTCATAACACCCCTTAAGACCTTATTCTCCTAACAAAAAAGCTTATTCTCATAACACCCCCCTCCGATCCCCGCCTCCTTGCGCGCCAGCGCCACTACGGCCGGCGCCGTCCCCCTCCCCTCCCAGCATCCTTGCGCGGCAGCGCCCTGCGGCCGCCGACGACCCCCTCCCCTCCCAGCCTCCTTGTGCGGCAGCGCCCTGCGGCCGGCGGCGACCTCCTCCCCTCCCAGCCTCCTTCCGCGGTGCGCCACTCCCCTCCCCTCCCCGCCTTCTTGCGCAGAGCGCGCGCGGAGCGGCCGACGATGCAGTCCCTCGCCGAGGCTTCTTCCGCGGCGGCGGTTAGGAAGCGACGCCGCCCCTCACCTTCGCCCCAACACCACCGAATTGATCTAGGTGCGCCGCAGCCTCGATTGAGCGCCCCGTTAGTTGCACCCCTGCCAGAGATCAGAGCCTATGCCCTGGGAGATCCGCCGCCGTTGACCCAGCTAAAGCATCCAGCCTCGGTTATGCATGGCAGGGGGAAGAGAACTGCAAGGATGCCTTCTCCAGCAACCTCGCAGTCGTCGTGGATGCGAACTGCAATGGTGCCCATCCAGCCTTCTCCCGCGACAATGGCAAAAGTTGAAAAAGCCCATGAGTTCCTGCGGCGGAGGTGGAATGCACGCCAACAGCAGGCCGAGCTGCATCCGCAGAAGGAGAGAACTGCTCTCAGTAGGAAAGTCGCGCTTGCAGATAATGTAAGAAAATCACATACCCAACCCCCACCTCCAGTTGCAGTGCCCTTTTTATCACCATGCAGTGCCCTCTTGCGTCAACTGCAGTGCCATGTATCTCCCAGTAAAAAACAGAAAAGATACTTCGAAAAAATAAAAATGCGCTATGGCTGAATAATGCAGTCCACCATGACTTACATATGTAGAGCGTTGTGGCTTAAAACTGAAGTGCATTGTTTCTTCATGTTAACTCCCAGTGCCCCTGCTATAGAATGAAAAATTGAAGTGCAATTTCTCCAGTTGCATATATAATGATATATAGTATGAAGATGCAGTTCATTTCACTATTGGCGTGCATAAAAGCTTTGGCTTAATACTGTGCAGGAAATTACTATGCCTCCAAACTAGAAGATACCTCGATTGATTCACAACCCAAAGCCCCTGAACTGCATTGGAAGAGAAGAGTGGGAGATGGCTGGATGGATAACACCTGAAATACCTAGGGGTTTCTTTAACACAACAAACAGAACTGCGTACTCGGTGGAGGAAGATGTAGAGGATAAAGATGAAAACAGTGAACCAAACATCATTCGAGATGGAGAAGGCAGTGAAGCAAAAAGCACGCAAGATGAGGAGGACGACGACGATCTGGTCTTCATGGGGGAGCATGCGCAGAAAGATGATGAGGAGGATGATGATGAAGAGCAAACCATAACAGTTATGCAGCCAAGGTACACACATGTCTTTGAAACATTTGGCCAGCAGATCAGAACAGATGATATAGCACCTCCACAAGCCAATATTGAAACCCAGCAAGTTCGGCAAGTTCATGAGCAAACGATTCATTGACGAAGAGACAGTGGAATTCCACCCAGGCCGCCTACTGCGCACCAACAGAATCGGAAGCAGAATCAAGGAGAGCCACAAGCAACCAAAAAAGTAAAGTTCTCAACACTTCTGCCTCACCATGATCCTAAATTACACAGATCTGCTATCACTCCTCCATGCCCAATAAACATTGGTGAGCTGCAAACATCGTTAGAGAAAAAACAGTACACGCATGTAAGCTTCCTTGCCTAACTACTGCAGTTCACTTACGCATTCTTTCAACTTGTGCATTCTCATTAACAAAAAAACATTCCATATTGTGTGTGCAGAATGAGAACATGGTCCAAGAACTTGTGCCTGTGAAAGGTATGCAATTCACATCATACGCTCCAGCGCGAGACTTCTACAACACGTATGCGAGGCATGCAGGTTTCGGCACACGCAAAAACGGCGGATACAGAACAAACAGATACATAGTGTGCTCAAAGGAAGGCAGAAGCAAGGAAACTGTCACAGATTATGACAGAAAGCGAGAGAAAACATCAAAGAGGACTGGCTACAAGGCGAGAATGAGATTGAAACAAATCAAGGATGTTATTGTGATAGCAGAGATTGAGCTCAATCGCAACCACGGGATGATTGAAAGCCCAGCTATGCTTCTGCACATGCACTCGCATAAAACGGATGATCCGTTACTTAATAAACTAGTGAAGGACATGCAGAGCGACAACCTGACGCACACGCAGATGATGTCAACCCTGTCAAGGATGTCAGGAGGGCTGCACTTTATGGGGCGCACTAGCCGTGACTGGGTGAACAGGTATGTTCACTAAACAAAAAACGATATCTCGTCTATTTCATGCAGTTCGCTTGTGCATTTCTGTATGTCTGTAATGCTGCAAGTATATTATTATTTCCAACTGAAGGAAGCACCAATTCGCGCGGGAGGAAACAGAAGACGATGTGAAGAAACTCCTGGCTTTCTTTGAGAAGATGCAACAAATAAACCCGGAGTTCTTCTATGATTACGACAAAGATGTCGGTAACCGTATGCGAAACATATTCTGGGCGAACGCGAGCTGCCAGGGATCGTACGAAGATTATGGAGATTGTGTCACATTTGACATGACCTACAAGACCAACAAGTTCCACATGCCTCTGGCCGTCCTCGTTGGAGTCAACCACCACCTCCAAAGTACAATATTTGTTGTGGCTCTCATCAGAGACGAAACAATACCGACTTTCAAGTGGGTGTTCCGGACGTTCTTGCGTTGCATGAACAACAAGAGGCCAATCTGCATACTTACAGGTATCCTAAAAAAAGAATGGGTTTAAATAACACTGCAGTTCACTGCCAAGTTTTGTAGTCCATTTCTTCCATCCAACGAAAAAATCAGCAAAAGCAGAAAAAGATATGCAGTTCTCTCAATAACTCACTGTTTGGTTTTTTCAAAAACATGCAGATCAATGCTCCTCCATGGATGCCGCGATAAAAAGTACGCTAATAGGCACGCTGCACAAGTTATGCCGTTGGCATATACTGAAAAAAATACAAGGATCACCTGTCCTTGCTGTACAAAGCGTATGAGACATTCAAAGATGAGCTGACCTCAGTTCTCTACCACCCGCTAATGCCATCAGAGTTTGAACGCGCTTGGCATGAGCTCATGGAGAAGTATAACCTGCAAAATGATGAAATTATGAAGGCGCTCTGGACAAACCAAAAAGAATGGATATCAGCTTACTACAAGAAGGTGTTCTGTGCACGGATGACGTCGACACAGAGAAGTGAAAGCATGAACCGGATCTTGAAGAGGAACTTTGTCAAGGAAAGACACGACCTACACATCTTTGCATCGCAGGTGGACAGGTGCATCCAGACAAGGAAGGGCGTCGAGCACGCGGAGACCATAGCTAACGAGGTATATAACAAGAGCGAAGTTTTTAAGCTGGATGAGCAATTAATAAAACACTACTCACTTTCTTGATTTTTGCTGTGAAAAACAACTACTTAACTGGTTTTCTTTGTTTCACAGACGGAAATAAAGACTACTACTCAGTTTGGTTTCGAGGTTCAGCTCTCCAAGATTTACACCAGGGCGGTCTTTGCTGACTTCAAGCAAACGCACTACCGCAACACTGCATTCAGATCAGAGCAGTCCCCTGACAACCCGACGAAATATTTGGTGCGCCACTACAACCGGTCTGATGATTTTGATTGGGCAAGACACGAGTTCCAGGTAGTTGCTGATGTGACGAACGGTATCTACGAATGCGAATGCAAGCTGTGGACACACACATGTCAGTGAGACAAAGAAACAAAAAATAAGCACACAAAAAACATAATGAAGTTCACTTATTGCTGGTAGCAAAAAATAGATGAAAACAAAAAAAACTTAGTGAAGTTCACTAGAAGAGAAAAACCAGGACGTATTTATAATGCAGTTCACAAACCAAAAATTCAAATGTTGCATATTTATGTGAAGTTTGCTGACACGAACAACCCAAAAAATTCTTTTGCTGCAGGCCCGTTCTGCGTGCACATCATTTGCATGTTAGATTATCTATGGGTGGACAAGATACCTGAAGAGTACATATTGAAGAGATACACACGGAACGCACACCAAAATGCAATTTTTGACCGCAGAGACTATGAACAAACTGCTCCAGATGGGAGTTCGATGTTCTGCCGTAGGAGACTACTTGCAGAAACAGCGATGGACCTGGCAAACAGGGGTGTCAAATCGGATAGAGGGTACAACAGAGCTTTAGCTGGGATGAGAGAACTCATACAAGAAGTCGACGTAATAAACAAAGAAGAAGAAGCAGAGAACATCATGGATGTGCGGAGTGAAGAACAAGGAGAGGAGTGCGAACATGCCGCTGATGGTGCAGCTCATAATATGGATGACACAATTCTTCCCCCACCTATTTCAAACACAAAAGGGAGAAAGAAAGAGAGCAAATCAGCCAATAAAAAAGCTGCAGCAAATGAAAAAAGTCCTGAAAAAATAGCAGGCCTGAGCCAGAACTAGACAGCGAAGGAAGACCACTAGGGGTAAGGATGTGCAAATCATGCAATAAGATTGCGGGGCACAACTCAAGAACATGTAAGGAGCGGCTAAAAAAAATCCAGGCTGAAAATGCCTCCTCAGATCACCAAGCCGACCAACAAGATGATATGACATAGAGAAGACTATGTAGCGTCTGCAACAAGAGAGAGAAGCATAACGCGAGAACTTGTCCAAATAGAACAGAAGAAAAAGATGAAGAAGATGACGAAGAAGATGCTGACAGAGTAGAGAACGAGGAAGAGAGCGAAGTTGATGTAACTGAAGAGGAAGATGAGGAAGCAGAAGAGGAAGATGAGGAAGAAGAAGAAGAAGATGAAGACATCGAAGAACCATCATCAAAAACGAGGAGGAGAGGCAGAATGCAGAATCCAACGCGTAGGCAAGCATCACAGTCACACGATCGCATTACGAGGGGTAATGCGAACGACAAGAGCAAAACAGAAGCAGCAACAACTATTGAAACAAATGCAATGCACAATTTGAGAAGAAGCAGCAGAAAAAGGACATAGCTCAACACATATACAGTTTTTCCTTTTAAAATATATTAACTTCATCCTTTTATATATTATATCGTATATAAGATATAGCTTGTGTTCAGTGGATTGCAAAAAAAGAATTCAACATGTAATATTGAAGTTCAAAATGAATAGATATAACATAACACATATATACTTTTTGATCAATGTGTTGCGGGTGGTATGCTTGATAAAATGCAGTTCTCTTCTATATCAAAGAAATAAGATGACAATGTCATTCTCAGAATGCAGTTCTCTTCTGTGTGAAAACCCTGATATCAGAATGTCATTTTGAGAAATGCAGTTCTCTTCGTCGTATAGAATCTGAGATGACAGTGAATCAATATGGAATGTAGTTAGAAGAAAAATCTATAGAGTGAGACTATGCTTCACGTACAGTGCAGTGCGTGTGTGGTGCGTTCAAAGCTTACAGTGCAGTCCGCTTTGAGTATACAGTGCAGTGCGCTTAGTGCAAAAAATGTAAAACTTGAGCTCTCGCTTAGCAGACACAGTTGATTTTCTGTCTTCTAATACATTTTTTCCAAAATTTTGAACCTCGACGACAAACACGTTGAATTCCTCTTTGCTGTCCCATGTGATAAGGTGAGATGCAGTGCGGATACGTATATTTAAAAAACCTTGGCTGCTACTCATATGAGTGAATGCAGTGCGCTACGAACATGTTACAATTCACAAGGAGGAATTGGCTCAAAGCTCCATTATGTACATATTTGACATTGTCACTATCTGCCACAAAAGAAAAAACACAAAACTAACTAGACCGGAATATACAAAAGTACACAGCATGGTGTGAAAAAGTTTTGCAGATCGAGAACTACACACAGCGACCATGCATACTATTTACAGAAAGTTTTGGAGCACACACGAAAAGACATCAACACACATAAAAAAGGTCTGCTATCATTCTATGCCTCATCCTGCTCCCGCGAATCTAGTTTTGGAGAAAAGCCAAGAGAAATGCAGAGATTTCTTAGATCCTCCGGGAACTCGGTGACTACGACCATGTTTTCAGGGTGGAACAGGATCTGGAACAAGAACTCAGCCTTCCATTCCTCAACAACAGCTTCCTGCGATGAAGCAAAAAAAATAAACAAAATACAAGATCATCTACAAAAAGAACTAACAAAAAAAATCAAAGAATGAGGGATTATTAATGGGTTAAAAAAAGATACTTACACTATGCTTTGCGAATTTCACAACAAAGCTTTTGCCGTCGTAAAACTGAGCCATCTTTAGAACAAAGAAGCCGCACTCGTTGGGGCCCTGCTCAGGGGCGCCCAAAAAGCTAGCTTTCTTTGAAACATCGACCCAGTCTACCGACTCCTTTCTCTTGTACTCCTTTTCTCCGTAAACCTTCTTCAACAATGCAGTCATCCTGATCATTTGGTGAAAATAAAAAAATAAAAATACACATCACAAAACTGTTGTTCGACACGCGCACGGATGAAAACAAGAAGAAGGTGAAAAAGAAAAAAATTTACCATTTCAGTGCGGTCGCTGTGGTATTCAGACTTATGCCACCTCGTTGTTTGATTAGAAGGTCCGCTGTACCTCCTAGTGTCATGAATATCAAGGGTCTCGCGGTGCCTAGTCATCGTGTATAGCGAGTAATGTTGTTCTTTCAACCGTGGTAACAAAATCTGATTTTGTTTCATCAAAATTGTTATGGGTTTGATGAGTGAAAAAGGATTACTGGAAAAAAATGGGAGAGAAAATAAGTACATAAGGCTGAACCAGCAAATCTGATAACTCACTAATTTGCAATCAAGAAGGTTCTCATCATCACGAACAAAAACTTTGAACTGCTTTGCTGCATCATCAACGTTAAACTTGCCGTGGACAAAAGGCAACACAACGTTTCCATCTTTATCTCTATCTGCGTAATCATTCATTTGAAGCACGTACTGCGAGTGGGTAATTCACAAAAGAACGTTAATGCAGTTCCCCCTCAAAGTTCACTCTGGCGCTTAATGAAAAAACAGATCACACTTCTCTAACAGTATGTAGTTCACACTTCTCCCAATTTGTTTCATTTAAGATACATGGGTTAAACACAATAAATGTATGCAGTTCAGTACATTGCTAAAAAAATTATTAGACACTATTAACTGCAGTTCACTCCAGCGGAAAAAAGAAAAAAAGGGAAAAAGAGAAATACCGTGATAAACAAAGGGGACAGAAGAACGCGTTCGCCAGATCGATAAACCACATTCATATGCTCGTCATTCTTCCAGTACCTGATGATATGATCCATCAAATCCGAGTCCATGAAACCACCTCTGGTGAAAGTTAAGAACATGTAGTCCACATTCACAGTGTAGACTTCGACGGGATTCCTATGCATGAAAAGCGCGCACCTGCACAAAACAAACGGCGAGGATGGGGGGATTAGGAACACAAAAGGAAAAACACACAAACATTACACACATTAAAAATCAAAAAGCAAAAAAACTAACGAAAAAAGAACTGACTCACTGTATTTCTGCCTGAATGGTGTGCTCGTGATGAGTTGCAAGACTTTCCTCATCTCCGCAAGATAGCTGAAACTCGCAGGCTTCAACTTCTGTACCGGAGATCTAAACTTTGATGGCTTCTGCATAGGCCTCTTATTTGATAGAACTAGTGCCTCGCTGTCGGTTGGGCGTTCCACAGCTGCGCTCCTGGTCCTCCTAGGCACTGGAGGTGGCCTCTCAAAATCATCATCACTATCTTCAGCATTCGGAGGGCTGACTGCTATCTTCCCACGCTTGACCTTGACAGGAGATTTCTCAAGAGCTTTTTCATTCGAAGTGCCGGCGCCACTCCTCAACCTCTTACACACCGGTTCTTTTACAAGCTTAACGGGGGGTTCATCAAGGACAAATTTCTGAATCGTTGGAGTGTGAACCTGAGTTTCAAACAAGGAAATACCACCTTGGTGTGCGCCTTCGTCAAAGCCTGCACAAAAAATGGATAATGAGCAAAATGAAAAGAATCATCAAGTTCACTAACAAAAGTCATTTTAACATGCAAATGGGGTTCTACTAATAGCTTATCAAAAGTAGTGGACCTCCCCTTTCTGTATCAATGAAGTTCACTTAATAAAAGGGTGTGTGACTAAAAAAATGTAATAACCTTCTTTAAAAATTAAAAGTGATGTCAGGTCCAGACAGCAATGCGACAAGGTCAGCCAACTATAGAGCATCGCCTTCCTGATGTAGCCAATGTGCTCCTTCCCAAAATTGGCAATCGTTTCACCATCCCAGGTCTGCATGAATTGGAACATGTAAAATCCACAATCATGCCTGCAAGAAAACCAAGATAAACACATTACTAATGCAGTTCACTCAATAATGAAGTGCTACTGATGTTAGTAAAACAATGCAGCTCCATACACACAAAAAAACCGAGGGAGAACAACTAATAACACATTAGTAATGCAGTTCGCTCAAGGAAAAGGTGCTTCTAATTTAGTAAAAACAATGCAGCTCACTTACACAAAAAAACTGAAGGAGGAAAAAGAAAAGGGGAACAAGTACAAACCCGTTTCCCTGTTGCGGGACATTAACATGAGTCAGCACGAAGCCGTCAAGGGTGGGAGGGTTCAACGGCTCATCGCAGCTTGCGCTGCCATCTTTCCAAACTTTTTTGATGTTCCTGACCATTTTCCTGAAGACAAGATTTGCAGGAGCGCTGTCGGCGTCGTTCAATGAGTCGAGAAACTCAAAACGCTTCTCTCGCAGGTTCAAAGTGACCAAGCAGTAGTGGCCTATCGCGTCCTTCACTGTTGCGGGAGGAGGATCAAATGTTGCAAACATAATCTGAATTAAAAAAAAAGAATAAAGCAAACCAGATGAGAAAATAGAAAAACTGAAAACTTATTTTCAAGATGACGAAAAAGGTCAAAATGCATTACCAAGTTTTTCTTGTCCACACGTTCCTCTGCGCTTGAAGAAAACATCTTTTACAAAGCCCTATTTGTGGCACCGCCATTCCAAATGGAATTCTGCCAAAAAGACAAAACCAGAGAGTTAATGAAAATGCTTATAGCACAATAAAAATTGGATGAGGGATAAATATAAATTAATGAAAATGCTTACACATAGGTTGTACGGGACAATCATCGTTTGAGATCCTTTGAACCTCTCAGCTAACATAGAGACGCCAATATTTGCGGGGCGCGTGCTCATCGTTCCATACGGCCAAAAAGACTCGCCAACCTGACCGATAGTAATATCACCAAACTCGCCCTTAAATGCAACTAGATGCCTTCAGACAAGAAGAAAAAAGCCCAGCAAAAGGTGAAAAGATGGGTGTCCCTGAAAAAATAACATATTAAATAACCGGGGTGTAAGACAAAAAATGTCATACTTCTTCTTATTATCCCTCCTAGCCCTCGTAACAGCGTCATATAACTCATTGTATCTTCTCATAAGAGCTGGATCAATGCTCGAAGGAGTAACAACAGGTAATTCCTCACCTGCATACAGAGTGGGGACGATATCAGAGAATAAAACAACATGGTCCATTCGCCCCGGGAAAGAACAAAACTAATGCAGTTTGCTTACCTTCGGTTTCAGAATAAACTTCCTGCGGCTGCTCAGATACATCTTCATTGAGCGTCAAGTGATCCAGCCCGGTAATATCATCGTCAAGCGACGCTTGATTGCTCATGTCCTGAGAGAGTCTTGGCTGTTCCTCTTCAGAACCAATCGAAACTGTCTCAGCTGGGACTTTGGTTGTCTCGGATGGGAAAGCCAGATTGCCATCAGATTGCTCGGGGGCGCGAGGGACGACACAAAATTTCTCAGGCACCTCATCGCCAAGCAACAAGACAGTAGGCCCAACAACACCATCAATGCCAGCGGATGTCCCCGCAGCCCCTCCTTCTCTACCTTCTGCCTTATCAACCTCCGCATTGGGCTCCTCCCCTTCTCTCTCTTCCACATTATCATCCTCCATGATGCGCTCTGCTTGGATTTCAACATTTAATCCGCAGTTTCGATGAGTTAAAAAATAAAACACATTACACAAAAAGAGAGAATGCAGTTCACTAATAAAACGGACCATGAACTTCGCATGAAAAATAAAAATAAAACACAAAATGCAAATTCTCTATACTCACCAGAGAAGCGTCGCCTTCCATCTCTTTAGACTTGTCAGCCTCGTCGTCCTTGCCAGCGTCACCCTCTGCCTCCTTCCCATGTATTTCGACGTTTGATTCGCCGTCCTAAAAAACAAAAAACAAAAATAAAACTATTATCCAAAATGCAGTTCTACAACAAAAGCCAACACCAGGTCATGCAGTTCACTGCTAAAAAATGATGCTTCTTCTCTAAACAACAACTGCAGTGCACTACCACTACTGGTGCACACTACAAAAAAGTTAAAAACTACAGTTCATTGCCACTGCTGGTGCAAATATGATTGTTTGTTTAGGACACTACAAAAAATTAAACAATGAAGTCCCCTGTAAAAAATAGGAAGAAATCAAACCTTGTCGATGACGCCCAACAACACCATCAATGCCAGCGGATGTCCCCGCAGCAACAGGGCGACTCTAGGAGATCCTTCTCTCTCTTCTGCCATTTCAACTGTAACACGAGGAGCTCCATCTCTCTCTTCATCCTTATCACCATCCACAATATCCTCCCTTCTTTCTCTCTCTTGTGCCTTATCAGCCTCAACAGAACACTCCCCTCCTTCTCTACCTTCTGCCTTATCAACCTCCGCATTGGGCTCCTCCCCTTCTCTCCCTTCCACATTATCATCCTCCATGATGCGCTCCGCTTGGATTTCAACATTTAATCCGCAGTTCCGATGAGTTAAAAAATAAAACACATTACACAAAAAGAGAGAATGCAGTTCACTAATAAAACAGACCATGAACCTCGCATGAAAAATAAAAATAAAACACAAAATGCAAATTCTCTATACTCAACAGAGAAGCGTCGCCTTCCATCTCTTTAGACTTGTCAGCCTTGTCGTCCTTGCCAGCGTCACCCTCTGCCTCCTTCCCATGTATTTCGACGTTTGATTCGCCATCCTAAAAAACAAAAAAGATAAATAAAACTATTATCCAAAATGCAGTTCTACAACAAAAGCCAACACCAGGTCATGCAGTTCACTGCTAAAAAATGATGCTTCTTCTCTAAACAACAACTGCAATGCACTACCACTACTGGTGTACACTACAAAAAAGTTAAAAACTATAGTTCACTGCCACTGCTGGTGCAAATATGATTGTTTGTTTTGGACACTACAAAAAATTAAACAATGAAGTCCCCTGTAAAAAAATAGGAAGAAATCAAACCTTGTCGATGACGCCTTCGTCAAGAGGATTGTCTTTGGCAGCTTCGTCAACAGGGGACAATGGCCTATCAAACAAATAATTAGAATCAACACCGTAGTGGTCGTGGTGGTCATCATCACGGCAAGCGTTAGCATTAGAAGATTCTCCTCCACACTGCGAAAAGAACAAAAGGATGCGAAAACAAATAGTCAATGCCACAACACACCGAAAAAATCGATAACAAAATGGGTAAAAAAACTGTTCACATATGAAAAAAGACATACATCCACAGCTGCGCGGTCAGGCAAAGAAGGCCGGACAACATCTTCACGCCTGTTCATTTCCTTCACAATTGCCTCAGCTTCCTGCTCATACCTAGCACACTTGTCATCCTGAGACTGCTTAAACTGAACGAATGAAGACCTGATATTCGTAACTGTCTGCTTAAGGAATTCAAGGTGCCCACGGTCAAAGTTATGAGCGGCCTCGATTTCTGCTTCAGAAGGGCCTTTGCCTTCAGGAAACAATCCAGCAATATTCCTCATCCTGGAACCGGATGTTGGGAAATCAGAAGTTAAATTGATGACCCTATCGAGAAGCTCATCGACCTGAACAAATTTATTGCCGTCAGCAGAAGCCTCGCTAGAAAAACCTCCAGCAGCCGCCCTAGCAAAACCAAGAACCCGTCGAATTGGAACCGCCCTAGGAAGAGGCTCACAAAACATTTCATGCGCTTCGGCAACTGCAGTCCGCTTGTACACAATGTCCCCTTCCGCCTTCCACTTAACAAATTAACAAAAAAGAGATGTAGTTCACAAAATAAAGTACATAAGAGGTTCACATTTAGCATGGTGAAAAAAAGGAATAAAACAAACACAAAGGCTGGCTATGCACTGACCGGCAGCTTGCCAAACTTGTAAGTGTCCAGGTGTATCTTTCCCTTCACAATAATGTCGGCGTTGTGAATCTTCTTCAACTGATCATGGGACAGTATTGCAGCACGTGGCATGCGTGTATGCATAACCGATACAGTGCGAAGATTCAACGAATCGAGGTACATGAACAGGGGCATGATGGTGCAACCCTCAGCGCAGTTCTGCTTGCTCCCTTCAGAATTCCACTTGTACACAGCGGCCTGCAGCTCGTCGACAACAAGCTGACAAAAGTCCATGCTAGCCATAGATGCAAAATCCAAGTTTTCAACCATAGCAGCTACCCTGGACAACCGAGTTGCAGGGCTGGGGCAAAGCAAGCTCTGGAAAACAATGAGAAAAAAACCTTCACAGTCTTATTAACCTTCGCACGGTCCGCAGCCAGCGTGCGAAGTAAAATAAGCAGGTCCTTCACATCTATGCTACGAGAACGGTTGAAACCAAGTTCATCCTTCAGATTAGCCAACGAATCATCATGGCCGCTGACAGCAGGCCTGGGAGCAGTGTGAGAACCCATAGGGAAATCAAAAATGTGATGGACAGCCTCACGATTGATTTCCAGAACCTTGTTTGACCCGCAGTCCAATCTCATCGTATCAGGGTCGATCTTTCCCATCAGCTTGCACATGAGAACACGAGAAACATTCTTCTGTACTTTCAGGTCGAAAACAATGCCAAAACCTGCTTGCCGCACCAAAGTTCTGTGCGGCTCATCCAACAAGGCAACAGCTTTGCATACGTTTGGAATGGACAGCCGAACAGTCTTGTTAAAACGCCATTCATGCGCAACATCATCTTCAGACCTCTTCCTCTTGGTACTCTTAGCAATCTACAAAAAAAGAATAAAAAATGCAGTTCACATCAGCAAACTCATGCGAAACAACTTAAAAAATAGAAGAAAAAATACATAAACAACGCATACCTTCCTAACATCAACATCCTCCTCATCAGAATCACTGTCCAGCGCTTCTCCAGCTGCATTTTCCCGCGCCAGCTTAGATGGACGCTCAGAATCAACACCCGAATGATCGTCCGCGCGTCTCCGCTTTCCTTGAATCCCATGCACATCAACCTCAGCATAATTAGGCCTCTTTGATTAATCAACACGCGGGCTCCGCCGTGGAGAACTTAAACCTTGCTCTGCAACAGTGTTGAGTTTTCTCTTCACATGATTCTTTGCGGGGGCAAACTTAGCAGACTTCTTTGAATCCGCAATCCTCCTTCCTATCTCCTTACCCTCATCAAACTTTACTTGCTTCGCCTTATGAGCCTTCACGAAAGTATTACCGAGCGCAATCGCTTTCTGCCTTTTCTACTCAACATCAGCTGCAATCTGATCAGGGACCATCCAATCCTGTCTAACTGGTTATGTGCCATCAACAGATTGCGACTGGGTTTCACTCAATTCAGGTAGAATTCTGCCCTGATCAGATGTCCCGCCACCGACAACATCGGCTGTGAAATAACGTGTAATCAAATAGTTAACACCACCACCCCCGGACCCACCAGGACATAAAACTGTAGGTAAGAAAAACATAAGAAAAATATGTGTGTGAGAGGGAGACCTAAACTTAATGCAGCTCATATCAACTTGGCAACACAATATAGAAATGCAGTGCTCTCTTCAGCAGTTTATGTTTAACAATTAAAACATAACAGAAACTTAATGCAGTTCATGTCACTTGAATATCAATTTGCCGCGTGTCTGCAATGGACCTTGGTAAAGGGATATAAGATGCAGTGCACTAAATCGTTCAGTAAGCAATTGACCACATATAAAATGAAGTTCACTTTGATATACAAAACAAAACAAATTCATGCAGTTCTGTGAGAGGGAAAAACTAAAACTTAATGCAGCTCATATCAATTTGGCAACCACATTGTGGATAGACAAAAAAATACAAAGTAATGTCCAAATGCAGTGCTCTCTTAGCAGTTTGTGTTTAACAATTAAACATAACAAGAAACTTAATGTCATTCCAAAAAAATAAAAACAATTAACTTGAGGCAGTTCATATCAATTTGCCACATGTCTGAAAATGGGCCTTGGTAAGGGAATCTATGATGCAGTGCACTATTTCGTTCAACAAGCAATTGACCGCATATAAAAAATGCAGTGCACTTTGATGTAGTACCAGATGGGGGAGCCATGCTAACTGGTGAGGCATCAATTGGGGAGGAAGAAGCCATGTTGTATCTGCAATCAGAAAGGGATAATAATTAAACCCTAGATAGCAACCCAAAAACAGGCAGAGAAAAACTTTCAATCCATAGGGCGTTGCAATTTCAAGCATACAAAACGAAGTTAAGAAGAGGATGCTGGCTCCAAAAATAACCCTAGCACCAGATCTGGAACGGACCATGGCGATTTGGGGATCACCGTGAGATGATGTGACGGCCAAAGGAGGCGGCTGCGGACGGCGACAACGGAGGAGGAGCCCCTACGGACGGCGGCGGCTGCGGGCGTCGTCGCTGTCCACCACGAGAGCGCCCCTACGGACGGCGGCGGCTGCGGGCATCGTCGCTCTCCACCACGAGAGCGCGAGATGAGGGGATTTTTGTGCGGGGGAGATGAATGAGAAGGGGACTGCAAGAAACATGGAAGAAAAGAGATGCTTAATGAATAAAAGGCCCACAGGTCATAGACAAAAATAAATAAACGGCTCGGTTATAACACGATGCAGTTCGGTTACAAAAAACGGCTCGGTTATAAAACGATGTAGTTCGGTTACAAAAAAAGAATCGGTTCGCCTGCCCGAAATATACGCGCCCACGATCGCCCGAAGTGCCGCGTGCCCGCTCCTCTATCCGGCCGGTTGGAAAACGTGCGAAGGCCACGATCATCACGAACACACGATCGCCATGCCGGTTGGAGGACGAGATCGTGCGCTCGGCAGAAGTTGCTATCGCTCCCCTTTAAATTCCGCGCTCCATCACCCTGATCATTCGCAGAAACACACAACACTGCGCTTCCTCCTCCTGTTCCTCCTCTTTCCAGCCATGTCGTTCACCAAGGTCTACGACGATGTCCTGGCGCACGGAAAGACCAAGTTCAAGGTGGTCTACACCAACGACGTGGACGCCGTGGCGACGTACGTCGACGAGTACAAGGAAGTTCTCTGGGGGCGCCGCGAGAAGATCGTCGGCATCGACCTCGAGTACACACCTGACAAGAGGTACGCCGCCGTGATTCAACTCTCCATTGGCAAATATCACCCAGTGCTGCTTTTCCAAGTATGCGCTACAATGGGCGAGAGATGCATCGCCTTCGACAAGTTCCTCGGCGACCCAAGGTAAGCCATTCTTTCTGCTGAGTAAAATATAGTTGCAGGCTGATGGGTCTCTCCTTTTCATCTGTGTGCAGTTCTATATGTCGTCTGTATGCAGTTCCCAAAAGAATAACTTGTGGTTCACTTCGCTTAGGTACGAGTTCGCTGGTTTCTGCATCGTCCAAGACAAGGAGAAGCTTTCACGCTGCAACCTCCACATCCCCAACTTCGTCGACATTCATGCGAACTAGAGGGTGCCTGAAGCAACGAAGACACTGGACTCACTTGGCGATGTATCTGCTGCCATCATCGACGACGAATACACAGACATGAAGAAAAAGATGACAGACCAAGACCACCGCCAGTGGACTTGGATTCTCAGCATGAGGCACGTTGAGTATGCTGCCAAGGACGCCTACACTGCGTTCGAGATATGGAACCGCATCACCACAGTGCAGAATGGCGTCACCCGCTCTGTAAAAGAGAAGACAAGGAAGCACCCGAGGTCATCCTGGAGGGTGGCGGGCAGGGGGGATCAACTTCCACCTCCACCTCCCACGGGTGGAACTGGTGAAGCAGGCCAGATGCTGATAGCCAAGGATTCCTGTCACAATTGCTCACTTTGTTTCCTTCTGCTTATGTCGATTAGTTTGCTTTCGTTGTAATTTGCTTTGGCACAATGTTTGCTTATGTTGCATTAGTTTGCTTGATGATGTACTTTGTTTATTATGAGCACAGAACCTTGGTTTGTATCTATCAACAATTTGCAGTTTTCAGTGGGTTGTTTTCAGTATGTATATTGCTTCAACTGCTGCTGCAGCTAGGATACACATAAAAAACTCTCTATGAAAGCAGTTCACAGAGAGTTTTCTTTCACAAAACTGCTGCTACTATAATGGTTGATGCAGTCCTCTTTTATTAAGCACTATAGTTCCATATGTGGGTTACAGAAAAAAAAGCTCAGTGGGTCTTTCCAGTCTGTATATTGCTTCAACTGTTGCTGCTGATAGGATGCACATAAAAAACTATCTGTGAAAAGCAATTCACTTATACTCAGATTTCTTCTAGAAAATAAACTAGAAGCCACACAAAAATGTCAAATTATTACAACAAATTGTCTCATGTTGCTGCTGCTCAAGCAAGACTGATCAAAAGGAAATTTAACTTGATTTCCAAACACTTTGCATGCCTATAAAACATAGCCATGACAACATCCCCAGCCTGAAGACCAGCTTCCTCCACCAATTCCTTCCAGCCATCTTTGAGAACCAAACAATCATCAGAGCCAACAGAATACATAACATCAACATCATGATATCCATTCTTGCTAACCAAGACCAAATTAACATAACTTTCTGTTACCCTGACTAGACCAGAAGGGAATTTCTGCAAGCAAATGGACAAGAACAAAAAATAAGAACAAATAAGAATAAGGTTACAATCTTCAGAAAATAAATTGCTGCTACAATCTCCATAATAAATATTGATGTCAACATATAATAATATTGACTAGACCAAATTGCTGATGGTCCTACAATATTCATAATAAAACTCTATGTGAAAGCAGTTCACTTATACTTAGTGAAAAATGTTTCTTCAGAAACTAATACTGCTACAAATATTCAGATAGTGTTAACTACACACAACACATGAAAAGACTATGCGAGAAATACATACCCATGAATCATTGACATCATCGTCAGTCATCTAATGGACGAATGGAGCCCGAAATCCAATACCTGAAGAATAGAGCAGGGAACATAGCGCGTTGTGCCGCTGCCTCTGGTTCAGTACCAACCCTTCAGAAAAAACGCAGGTCTCCAGCATGGGCTCCATCCTTGCCAGGCAGCCGCACGCGCAATCCATTGCCAGGCGTAGTGTCTGGTTGGGAAGAAGACAGATCAAGGAGGGGTGGCAAAAAGAGGAGGCAATGTTCGCCGCCAGGGATAAGGTGGGAGGGGAGCCGCCAGGGATAAGGTGGGTGGGGAGCCAATTGACCCAGCCATATATATATGTATAGACACAACCCAAAAAAAAGTAAAACGACAAATAAAGCAGTGCGGTAACATGACAAGGTGCAGCTCACATTGCATATTACTGCAGTTCACCGCGCTTGACCAAGCAAAAAACTAATTAAACTAGTCCCCCCCCCTTCCACGATTCGCAGACGAAAAACACACACTTAATGTAGTTCTAAAAACTATATAATGCGCAAAAACTCAAAAAACATATTGAGTAACGACCAACCCCGTGGCGCCCGCTCGAACACAAAAAGCATGAAGAAAGTTAAATTCTTCAAAGTTAATAACTTAATCCGCTGCAATTCATGCAGATTGGTGTAAGGCAGCACATAATTGCTGAAAATCAACATAAAAATTGCATGCAAAAACACAACAATTTCGATCCGGAAGCGGAAGGATAGAGACCTTGCCGTTTTTGCGCTAGAAAAGAGAGAAACTCGACTAATTATCCTAAAATGTCAATCCTATTAGCAAATTAATCTATCGCGGAATAACACAAACATGAACGCGAACTTAGTAACACACTAGGATCACGGCTATAAAATTGAATATGAACCCCGCCAGCACGATGTGAAGCTCCTGCCCGTGCGGAAGAACAGAGACAGATCCGCCAAATCCATCGATTTCCGTCGTTTTCTCGTAGAATTGCGTGTTTAATCATAATAAATCAGCGCACACACAAATAAAACAATAGAAATCGATCAAACTAGGCAGAAACGTTGCTCCATGAAGGTTTGCTACTGCCCCTCTCCGCGTTTCAGAACAGTAGAAGAAAGCAGTGCGCATAGCTTTCCAATGCAGTAACACAATGCAGTTTGGAAGTGTTATGAGAATATTATTCTCATAATGTTATGAGAATAGACAGGCTATATATATA
>LR738715.1:171825195-171845460 GCA_902687465.1 Secale cereale
CGGTGCCATGGAACCTAAATTCCTTGCACTAGTGGAAGAAGTGCTAGCCACAACTTATGGTGATGGCGCGCCATTTCACAACAAAGCCATCACTATTATTTTCAAATAGTGTGGGCGTACGCTTATTTGGTACGTCATTGATACAACCGTACCACTGGCGTGATATTTTTCTTCCACGCCATAGATGCTTTCTGAATTGTTTCCCTGCGGGCTCCCGTTTTCTATGGTGTAGCCCATTATACCCACGCCAGCACTATCCACGTTCGAACTGCCCCTGCGACCAGTAAAAAAAACCAACTCCGATTCACCCATTCGTTTTCACCTTCTCCCCCTATCGAGCAGTGCCCCCGCCGCCCGACCACGCCGCTCTTTGTCACCGAAACTGCGCGGCCACCGACTACTCGAAGCTAATCGGTGAGATTTCCCCTCTTCCCCTCGCGAAGCTTCTTCTCCTCCCCAAGCGTCTCCCTCTAGTGGCGGATCTGAGCAAGAAATTTTATATATTAAGTATTGAAATTAATTTATTCGGTACATGATATTGGCATGGAAAGTTGATATATTAGGTCCCTTGCAAGATTTATAATGAGATACCATTTCGAATTTGGAACATAGGAGAATGGATGTGAGTTAGTTGAATACACAAGATAACGGATTGTAGGAGGGGACATCATCTATCGCCGCATTGAATTGCAATTTGTTTGCCACGGTTACCTCCAGCAACATCCTTGTAAATTTAACAGAGTACTCAACTAATATATTTCACCGCCTCTCCCAAGACATAGACGTATACTATGTCAACAATCTATTGCAGTTCACAACTAGAAATTATTTTTGCACAACTAGAAATTTCCTCCTCATCAGTGAGCCAGTGTAGATTGTAGAGCCAATGTACTACATTAAATCACGAGAATGTGGGTACATTTGAAAGCATGGACAATAGGCAATGGAGCATATGGTGTCAAACAATCATTTATATAATATACATACAACTTATATTTTGATTTAGTTCTTAACAAAAGTTGATGGGAAACATGAGCATCTTCACACAACTATGATTTTGAATTGAATTTTGTAAAAGCAACCTTTGTTAATTTATAGTCTCACATGTGGGTAGTGCATTTGTTTATTTGTGTACTATGTGAGTGCACAATTCAACTTAATTAGTGGTCAATATATTTTGTGTAGAATGGAGCAAGAACCACCATGTCGACTGTGCAAGTCAAGATGCCGGACCAGCCTTTCTACTACCACGCTGTTCGACATCTCCAGCCTAGTTTTATTCCTGCAGGGGTAACAAATTATATGAACCTTCTAATAGTTAGTTTTGTTTTGTTTTTGTTGCTATTTCCAATAATGCTTTGTGTGTATGCTTTTTTTCTTACACAGATCGTCCCGTGCAATGTGAGATTGGCATTCAATGACACTACAAAAAAACACTTCCGTGATAATACACGTTTGTCACAGTAGGTCACGTTTTCTATCATGCATGTACATCCATGATGATTTTATGACAGAATCAAGATAGACATACTTGTGCTGTCGTATAAGTGTTCC
Organism: Secale cereale; assembly: GCA_902687465.1. Classification (NCBI taxonomy): domain Eukaryota; kingdom Viridiplantae; phylum Streptophyta; class Magnoliopsida; order Poales; family Poaceae; genus Secale; species Secale cereale. Next base: position 171,826,750 of record LR738715.1, read on the forward strand.
ATGACAATACCAAAATTATCATCACAGAAGTGTCCACTTCTATGACGATAAATGGCGCGTCATGGAAGTGATTTCGTCAAGGGTAACCGACACGTTGCATCCACCGTAAAGGGTCGCCATTAAGTTATTGGGTTCGGTTTTGGATCCGGTAACCCGCTAACATCGAGGACCAATAGGAAATTTCCACGTGTAAAATTCTCATTTGCCGAAGGAACCACGTGTCAGCTCCACGTGTGGACAGATGTCAACCAACCAATGGACATGAGGCGCCTATGATACGTGGCCCATTCAGGTCAAAAGTTCGGCCCATTTGACTTGGTCAAATGTTAACGGGTCGGCCCATTGAAGGCCTGTTAACGGCTTGCTCGCATATAACCCTTTCAGGCCCGAAAACTCACGGCCCATTATAGCCTTTCCGAATTCGACCCACTAGCTTCATCTAGGCCATCCAATATGATTCTAGCCCGTTGTAACTTTCGGCCCATGTACGGCCCATGACGTCTTTCAGCCCATATGAGGCCCTTTGTAACTCTTGGCTCATTAACGACCTGTGGTGAAACTGACCCATAATTAACAGTATATCGCTTCATACCCATTTAGGGGCCCATTACTCCATTCGGCCATTCCCATCCCGTGTTATCTTTCGGCGTTTTAAGGGCCCATTTATCCTTGGGCTGATTTGCAGCATCCAGTTGCTTACGGTCCGTTACTGCCCTTTTCCGCTTATGGGCCAAATTTAGCCCATGGTTAAAGTCAGCCCATTAATTCGATGGGCCGTTTTCATGGTGTCATCAAATATGACCCATTAATGATCCGTTATGCCTGCCGTTAGAATTAAGCCCATTGTACACATGGGCCTGTTAACGGGCCATAAACAGATGAATCCCATTATAGCCCATTTACGACCCATATCGCGGTTCGTTAATTGTCCACGAAAGTACGGCCTATGTTTGGCCAATCGATCATACGACCCGTAGAAGGCCCATGGATCATACAGACCTTACACTGGTACATGTCGGTGCTATACAAACGGTTTTTAACCCCTTTCCGTGATGGCATTTGGAACCGTCGCCAAGTGAGTGTGGGCGATAGGGGGTCCTTCCCACACGACCAAGAAACCGTCGGGGATATGCCCTCCTGGCACATACGCTCGGCAAAATGAGGTCGTTTGCGACCAGCGAGCGCTCAAATATGGAAATACATACAATAGAGCGGAAAAATACAATTATACGGCGAAATTGTTTCCGGTCGCAAGTACATCCCACACAGTCAGTCTCCGGTAAACGTTTCCGTTCATATGTAGATCCCACACAGTGGCTCCAAGGAAAACGTTTCAGTTCACAGGTACATCACACACAATTTTCCCGTTAAATCATTTGCGTTATTGAAAGTATCACACACGGTCCGTAGAAGTAACTGTGTGGCAAAGGCTGTCAATCACACACAGTTTTTATGTGGTAAACGTTTGCACAAGGTGGCCTAACCCAAGCAGTTTTCAAGAGAAAGTCGTGTGTGACTGTTCATTGATTCAACACAGTTTATTCCTAGAAACTATGTGCGTTGCCTGAGGTAATCGTCCACGGTATTTTTTCAATAACCGTTTGCAATATCGAAACCCAATTAGCAGGCTAATTCGCCATTAGCAGGCTAATTTCCCTTTTATTCATAATCCATTTATTAATCTAATTGACATTCATATTAAGCACACAATATATTTCATTTCCATATTAAGGAAGTAGAATTTCATAATTGAAATACATCAGAGTACAACATGATATAGCTTCAGCACTCAGCTACCCCATTACACAACTGCACTAGCACCAAGTTCCACATGCAACATGTAGAATCTTTCAAAATTAGCATCATAGACGGTATATAGACATATGCATCTCATCTGGAAAACTGGTAAAGCAGAAGGCAAATATTGAGCCTTCATTCATGTTGAAGGTCTTTGCAACTTTAGGCTAGTGCCTGTGGATGATTGACCGTCCGTCCTTCGTCCTCTTCAGGAACACTTCAATATTGTACCATGGGTGTTGTATGAAAACCTTCCTCGACTCCTGACCATAGAGGTGGTTTGAGAGGTAATCATCAGTGTATTGCTTTGGAAAGGCCTGAAAACAAGGATGTGCATAAATATCTTCTCTATATTGGAAATGGGGCAAAGGAATAAAAAAAGAAAGGTATAATAGTTAGTACCATCTTGTAGTGAACTGATGTCTTCTTCATTGTGCAGACAAATATCTTGTTGTTTTTTGTCACTAATTTCTTTATCCTAACAATATTTCTGAGTTTCTTTATTTGATTGGTATTCATGGACAACTCATTTCCTCATATGCAAAAAGGGTCGAACAGTGGGTCAAAACCTCTGACAGCAGGACCTGCATGTGCAAGACCAAATTATTAAAAACCAAAATATTAGAATGGTTTCTGGAATTGCACAATAATGTGCTATTAGAGAACGGACCATGCACGTGCTAACCTCGATTATAAACCTCAGTGCTTCCCATTGTTTCCCTACAACACATATAAGGTAGTTAGTCATCAGGTTCAGTAAGGGTTCGCATGCTATCAATAAAATATGTTGATGAAAAATAAGCACATTGCAGATTCATCATATTAATTCAAGTCACACGGAAAACCCATTTATCCAAACCAAGCATAATTAAGAACTATGAAATATAGCACTTGTATATGTTTCTCATGTATTAAGTGCAGCCAAATTTGATTTATTCCTCACATGCACAACAATATAAAATTCTACCCATGACAATTGGACATCGCATTGCAGAATTGAACCAAGCAGTTAACTAAACACCACAACAAATGAACTAAACATTAACTGAGCACCACATTGCACAATATAACATACTCCTAATAGAAGATCAGACAGTTAACCAAACAGTTAACTACAACCAATTGTAGCAATTGTATTTGTTTGTCATGTATTTACTACAACCAAATTCAATTTATTCCTCACATGGTATACAATAACAGAATGCACCCACAACTATTGAACATTGCCTTGCAGAATTGAACCAAGCCGTTAGCTAAACACCGGTGCTCTTAATTAAACAAAACAAAGAGTACTACTACGGCTGGTGCTCGTCGATCTCCGCCGCCGCCTCCATGTCCAGCTCGCGCCCGACGGTCTCATAGGGAAGGGGCTCCATGGCTTCCATCGCACCATACTCGACAAGAATCTTGCCATCCGCGTCCGCCATCTCTTTGGAAAAGGCCGCCACGAGCTGGGCATGGGCGGACGCGATCTGGGCCTTGGACTGGCTCCGTCGTCGCAAGGCATGCGGCGGAGAAACAGACTGCTGCTCGAACTCTCTCGGCGATTGACAGCTCTTCGACCGTGGGTTGCCGACTGTTGTCGGAGAAGCTTCGTTTGATTTGTGCGGTGACCGCCAGGAGCTAGGCGTGGGCGGCCTCGACATGGTCGTGGGTGGCCTCCATCAGGGCTAAGGCCGCCGTTGCGGACCGGACAATTGTTGTGCCGCTCTCGCCAGTTGCTATACCCGAGGCAGATGTTGCTGCCACCTGAGAAGCAAGAGCGGCCTTTTGGGCTGCCTTTGCTGCACGGTCGCACATTGCGGCCGTGCTCATGCACCTTGTCAGCACGCGCATGGCGGCTGCGGCCGCGCTCTTGCCGGAGTGGGCCACCGAAGTTGCCCTCACGACACGGATCCACGTGCCCATCTTTCACCAGCGACGATTGAACAATGAAATGATATTTGGGGAGCGAGCTGGTGTGCTTGAGACGCCGGCTGTGGACTGTAGCCGACGCACCTTCTCGCGTAAGACGTAGCCAACTATACACCGCCGGTGCTCTAGGATATTTTGTGCAGCATCTCACACGGTTGGTGATAATAAACTATGTGCGATCCACTTCATTTTTCATCTTGATTTAAATTACATAATGGGGTCACAGCGGCAATGAACGGTGTTTGTATTGCTAGACCTTTTATCTGGCGTGAACATGCAACTATATGTGTGTCGTAAAATAATTGGAATTATTCAGGGTTCATATGAACATTTTATACATTAAATTGATTTTCTAGCCATTTCAGGTGCACAATTCAAAATTAAACTACATGCACATGCTTCGGTGCACCAACATGGGTTGTAAAATCGTATATGTCTCCATGGGTTTATGCTTATCTCCCAGAAATGGGGATGAAATGCGAACACCACGGCACCGTGGCTCTCCGGAAAACGTCGAAGTACTTGCTTTTGTAATTCTAGTAAATCCAAAATTCGTCCGAAATTCATGAGACTTGGCACGCTTTCATGGAGCGGCATCAACATGACATGGTAAAAATTACATCCTAGTTGGGGCAGGTTTGGGTATAAGCTTCTCATAAACCAGAGCTTCTCACAACAAGTGTGATGGTTTCGGTAGGGAACGTTTCACCTTTCTGGACGAAATGATATCCGTTGCCTCTTCTCGATTTCAATTTTTTTCCTAGTGTCAACATAGAACAACAGGAGTGTTGTTTCAATTTTTGGGATTTTTCGGGGTTTCGCTTGGACATTTTTATACATTAACTGGGTTTTCTATGCATTCATCTGGATAATTCAAATTTGAACTACAGGCACATGCTCTAATGCATATAAATTAGTTGAAAAATTCAAATCTATGTCCTTGGTTGCCTCCTTAGGTCCCATGCAAGAAATGGGAATGAATGTCAAACACCCTGCCACTGTCACTTGCTACCTCTTGAGCATGCGTTGGTTTTCCCTTGAAGAGGAAAGGGTGATGCAACAAAGTAGCGTAAGTATTTCTCTCAGTTTTTAAGAACAAGGTATCAATCCAGTAGGAGACTACACGCAAGTCGCCTAGTACCTGCACAAACAATCAAGAACCTTGCAACCAACGCGATAAAGGGTTTGTCAATCCCCACACGACCACTTGCAAAAGTGAGATCTGATAAAGATAATACGATAAATATTTTTGGTATTTTTGTTATATAGATTGCAAAATAAATATTGCAAATAAATAGTAAACTAGAATTGTAGATCGGAAACTTATATGATGTAAAGTAGACCCAGGGGCCATAGGTTTCACTAGTGGCTTCTCTCATGATAGCATAAATTACGGTGGGTGAATAAATTACTGCCGAGCAATTGATAGAAAAACGCATAGTTATGACAATATCTAGGATCATGAACATAGGCATCACGTTTGTGTCAAGTAGACCAAAACGATTCTGTATCTACTACTATTACTCCACACATCGACCGCTATCCAGCATGCATCTAGAATATTAAGTTCATAAGAACGGAGTAACGCCTTAAGCAAGATGACATGATGTAGAGGGATAAACTCAAGCAATATGATATAAACCCCATCTTTTTATCCTTGATGGCAACAATACAATACGTGCCTTGCTGCCCCTGCTGTCACTAGGAAAGGACACCGCAAGATTGAACCCAAAGCTAAGCACTTCTCCCATTGCAAGAAAGATCAATCTAGTAGGCCAAACCAAACTGATAATTCGAAGAGACTTGCAAAGATATTAAATCATGCATATAAGAATTCAGAGAAGAAACAAATATTGTTCATAGATAATCTTGATCATAAACCCACAATTCATCGGATCTCGAGAAACACACCGCAAAAGGAATTACATCGAATAGATCTCCAAGAACATCGAGGAGAACTTTGTATTGAGAACTAAAGAGAGATAAGAAGCCATCTAGCTAATAACTATGCACCCGAAGGTCTGTGGTAAACTACTCACACATCATCGGAGAGGCTACGATGTTGATGTAGAAGCCCTCCGTGATCGATTCCCCCTTCGGCGGAGCACCGGAAAAGGCCCCAAAATGGGATCTCACGGGTATAGAAGGTTGCGGCGGCGAAAAAGTGGTTTTGTTGCCCTCCTGGATGTTTTTAGGGTATAAGGGTATAGATAGGCGGAAGAAGTACGTCGATGGAGCTACGAGGGGCCTACGAGGGTGGGGACGCGCCTACCCCCCTGGGCGCGCCCTCCTGCCCCGTGGCCGCCTCGTGGCATCCCAGACTTCTACTCCAAGTCTTCTGGACTACTTTCGGTCCAAGAAAGATCATCGCGTAGGTTTCATTCCGTTTGGACTCCGTTTGATATTCCTTTTTTGCGACACACTGAAATAGGCAAAAAAAACATCAACTAGCACTGGGCCTCCGGTTAATAGGTTAGTCCCAAAAATAATATAAAAGTGCACATTAAAGCCCATTAAACATCCAAAACAGATAATATAATAGCATGGAACAATAAAAAATTATAGATACGTTGAAGACGTATCAAGCATCCCAAATCTTACTTCCTGCTCGTCCTCCAGTAGGTAAATGATAAAAACAATTTTTTTGATGTGGAATGCTACGTAACATAATTTTCAATGTAATTTTCTTTATTGTGGCATGAATATCCATATCCGAAAGATTCAAGACAAAAGTTTAATATTGACATAAAAATAATAATACTTCAAGCATACTAACAAAGCAATTATGTCTTCTCAAAATAACATGGCCAAAGAAAGTTCATCCCTACAAAATCATATAGTTTGGCAATGCTCCATCTTCATCACACAAAATATTCCAATCATGCACAACCTCGGTTTCAGCCAAGAAATTGTTTCATACTTTAGTATTCTCAAACTTTTTCAACTTTCACGCAATACATGATCATGAGCCATGGATATAACACTATAGGTGGAATAGAGTGGTGGTTGTGGAGAAGACAAAAAGGAGGAAGATGGTCTCACATCAACTAGGCGTATTAATGGGCTATGGAGACGCCCATCAATAGATATCAATGTGAGTGAGTAGGGATTGCCATGCAACAGATGCACTAGAGCTATAAATGTATGAAAGCTCAACAAAAGAAACTAAGTGGGTGTGCATCCAACTTGCTTGCTCACGAAGACCTAAGGCATTTTGAGAAAGCCCATCGCTAGAATATACAAGCCAAGTTCTATAATGAAAATTCCCACTAGTATATGAAAGTGACAAAACAAGAGACTCTCTATCATGAAGATCAGGGTGCTAATTTGAAGCACAAATGTGGAAAAATGATAGTAGCATTGTCCCTTCTCTTCTTTTCTCTCATTTTTTTGGAGACTCCTCTTTTTTTGGAGATTCTTTCTCTCTCTTTTTTGGCCTTTCTCTTTTTTTCTCACATGGGAAAATGCTTTAATAATGATGATCATCACACTTCTATTTATTTACAACTCAAGGATTACAACTCGATACTAGAACAAGATATGACTCTACATGAGTGCCTCCGGCGGTGTACCGGGATGGCAATGAATCAAGAGTGACATGTATGAAAAATTATGCATGGTGGCCTTGCCACAAATACGATGTCAACTACATGATCATGCAAGGCAATATGACAGTGGTGAAGCGTGTCATAATAAATGGAATGGTGGAAAGTTGCATGGCAATATATCTCGGAATGGCTATGGAAATGCCACAATAGTTAGGTATGGTGGCTGTTTTGAGGAAGGTATATGGTGGGTGTATGGTACCGGCGAAAGTTGCGCGGTACTAGAGAGGCTAGCAATGGTGGAAGGGTGAGAGTGTGTATAATCCATGGACTCAACATTAGTCATAAAGAACTCACATACTTATTGCAAAAATCTACAAGTCATCAAAACCAAGCACTACACGCATGCTTCTAGGGGAAGGGTTGGTAGGAGTTAACCATCGCGTGATCCCGACCTCCACACAAATGAAGACAATCAAGAAAATACATCATGCTTTTAAATTTGTTACACAACGATTACCATACGTGCATGCTACGGGACTTGCAAACCTCAACACAAGTATTTCTCAGATTCACAATTACTCTACTAGCATGACTCTAATATCACCATCTTCATATCTCAAAACAATCATCAAGTATAAAACTTCTCATAGTATTCAATGCACTCTATATGGAAGTTTTTATTATACCCATCTTGGATGCCTATCATATTAGGACTAATTTTATAGCCAAAGCAGATTACTATGCTGTTCTAAAATACTCTCGAAATAATATAAGTGAAGCATGAGAGATCAATAATTTCTATAAAATAAAACCACCACCGTGCTCTAAAAGATATAAGTGAAGTACTAGAGCAAAATTTATCTAGCTCAAAAGATATAAGTGAAGCACATAGAGTATTCTAATAAATTCCGATTCATGTGTGTCTCTCCCAAAAGGTGTGTACAGCAAGGATGATTGTGGTAAACTAAAAAGAAAATACTCAAATCATACAAGACGCTCCAAGCAAAACACATATCATGTGGTGAATAAAAATATAGTCTCAAGTAAAGTTACCGATAGACAAAGACGAAAGAGGGGATGCCTTCCTGGGGCATCCCCAAGCTTAGGCATTTGGTTGTCCTTGAATTTTACCTTGGGGTGCCTTGGGCATCCCCAAGCTCAGGCTCTTGCCATTCTTTATTCCATAGTCCATCAAATCCTTACCCAAAAACTTGAAAACTTCACAACACAAAACTTAACAGAAAATCTCGTGAGCTCCGTTAGTATAAGAAAACAAACCACCACTTTAAGGTATTGTATTGAACACATTCTTTATTTATATTGGTGTTAAACCTACTGTATTCCAACTTGTCTATGGTTCATACCCCCCGATACTAGCCATAGATTCATGAAAATAAGCAAACAACACACGAAAAATTGAATCTATCAAAAACAGAACAATCTGTAGAAATTTGTAACTTTCGAATACTTCTGTGACTCTAATTTTTTGAAATAAATTGGTGGACGTGAGGAATTTTTTCTATTAATCATCTTCAAAAATAAACTTAAAAGCACTCTTGAGTAAAAAATGGCAGCTAATCTCGTGAGCGCAAAAGTTTCTGTTTTTTACAACAAGATCGCAAAGACTTCACCCAAGTCTTCCCAAAGGTTATACTTTGCACAAAAACTAACTAAAACACAAAAACACAATAATAGCAGTAGCATGATGAATTATTTATTACTAAACAAAAGCAAAAAGCAAAGAAAATTAAATTGGGTTGCCTCCCAACAAGCGCTATCGTTTAATGCCCCTAGCTAGGCATAAAAACAAGAATATATCTAGGTATTATCATATTTTCCCTTTTGGTGATAAAGAGAAAGTTTCTTATCTAAAGCATTGATCTTTCTATTTTGTGAAATCACGTGACCATTAATGGTAGAAGAAAGATTAAGCACACTACGAAAATTTGCATATAGAATAGCTTGCATCTCTTTGATAATTTCATTTTGTTAAAAACACAAAAGAGAAGTAGATTCAACCTTTTCACTCATAGGGTGCCCAAATATAGCTTTCATCTTTTCATAGGTATCGATGGCATCCCCCTCAAGGAAACATTCTTCAAAAAATAGAATACAAAACTTGCTTGAAAGAAGATGGTAAGCCAACATAAAACTTTTTAAGTATATCTCAATTTGATATTGGGGCACATAACTGGCTCGGATCCTTAGTAGCCAATACCAGGCATCTTTCAAGGTTTCATCAAGCAAATAACGAAAAATTCCGGGGTCATCTTCATCGAAATTATTCAAACTTTAATCAATAACCTGGTACGTCTTTCCATATCATCATTATTTATGAGCTTAGAAAGGACAGAAGGACTATCCAAAGTATTAAAACCCGGGAGAAAACCATTATCCCCTTTTTGTTCGGCCATGACGATAGAAAGGCAAAGATTTTCAAAAATCGTTTTAGAAGTGGGGGAGAGGAAAACGAGAGGCAAATGGGAAATATGTAATGCGAGGGAGAAGAGTTTGTGATGGGTACTTGGTATGTCCTGACTTCAGCGTAGATTTCCCCGGCAACGGCGCCAAAATTCCTTCTTGCTACCTCTTGAGCATGCGTTGGTTTTCCCTTGAAGAGGAAAGGGTGATGCAGCAAAGTAGCGTAAGTATTTCCCTCAGTTTTTGAGAACCAAGGTATCAATCCAGTAGGAGACTACACGCAAGTCGACTAGTACCTGCACAAACAATCAAGAACCTTGCAACCAATGCGATAAAGGGGTTGTCAATCCTTTCACGGCCACTTGCAAAAGTGAGATCTGATAAAGATAATATGATAAATATTTTTGGTATTTTTTTATATAGACTGCAAAATAAAGATTGCAAATAAATAATAAACTAGAATTGTAGATCGGAAACTTATATGATGTAAAGTAGACCCGGGGGCCATAGGTTTCACTAGTGGCTTCTCTCATGATAGCATAAATTACGGCGGGTGAACAAATTACTGCCGAGCAATTGATAGAAAAGCGCATAGTTATGAGAATATCTAGGCATGATCATGAACATAGGCATCACGTCCGTGTCAAGTAGACCGAAACAATTCCGCATCTACTACTATTACTCCACACATCGACCGCTATCCAGCATGCATCTAGAGTATTAAGTTCATAAGAACGGAGTAACGCCTTAAGCAAGATGACATGATGTAGAGGGATAAACTCAAGCAATATGATATAAACCCCATGTTTTTATCCTCGAGGACAACAATACAATACGTGCCTTGCTGCCCCTGCTGCCACTGGGAAAGGACACCGCAAGATTGAACCGAAAGCTAAGCACTTCTCCCATTGCAAGAAAGATCAATCTAGTAGGCGAAACCAAACTGATAATTCGAAGAGACTTGCAAAGATATTAAATCATGCATATAAGAATTCAGAGAAGAAACAAATATTGTTCATAGATAATCTTGATCATAAACCCAGAATTCATCGGATCTCGACAAACACACCACAAATGGAATTACATCAAATATATCTCGAAGAACATCGAGGAGAACTTCGTATTGAGAACAAAAGAGAGAGAAGAAACCACCTAGCTAATAACTATGGACCCGAAGGTCTGTGGTAAACTACTCACATCATCAGAGAGGCTATGGTGTTGATGTAGAAGCCCTTCGTGATCGATTCCCCCTCCGGCGGAGCGCCGGAAAAGGCTCCAAGATGGGATCTCACGGGTACATAAGGTTGCGGTGGTGGAAAAGTGGTTTTGTTTCCCTCGTGAATGTTTTTAGGGTATAAGGGTATATATAGGCGGAAGAAGAACGTAGGTGGAGCTACGAGGGGGCCACGAGGGTGGGGGGCATGCCTACCCCTCTGGGTGAGCCCTCCTGCCTCATGGCCGCCTCTTGGCTTCCCAGACTTCTACTCCAAGTCTTCTGGATTGCTTTCAGTCCAAGAAAGATCATCGTGAAAGTTTCATTCCGTTTGGATTCCGTTTGGTATTCCTTTTCTGCGAAACACTGAAATAGGGAAAAAACAGCAACTGGCATTGGGCCTCCGGTTAATAGGTTAGTCCCCAAAATAATATAAAAGTGCATATTAAAGCCCATTAAACATCCAAAACAGATAATATAATAGCATATGGAACAATTAAAATTATAGATACGTTGGAGACGTATCATCACTCGGCTACAAACATTGAGATACCTAGTTTTTAAATTATAGTAAATCCAAAACTCGTTTGAAATTCATGAAACTTGGCATGCTATCATGGAGCGACATCAACATGCCGTGGTAATTTTTTGTCCCATTTGGGGTAGGTTTGGGTATATGCTTCTCACAACAAGCATGGTGGTTTCGGTAGGGAACATCCTACCTTTGGGGACGAAACGATATCCATTTCCTCTTATTGCTTCCAATTTTTTCTTGTTTAAACATAGAACAACAGGAGTGTTGTGTCAATTTTTGTGATTTTTCCGGGTTTGTTTGGACATTTGTATGCATTAACTAAGTTTTCAATGCATTTATGTGCATAATTCAAATATGAACTACATGCACATGCTCTAATGCATATAAATTGGTTGAAAAATCAAAACTGTGTCCTTGGGTGCATGCTTAGGTTCCATGCAAGAAATGGGAATGAATTTCAAACACTAGGGCACTTTTGATTGCCGACAAAACATTGAGATGCGTGGTTTTTAAATTCTAGTAAATCCAAAACTCGTCTGAAATTCATGAAACTTGGCACGCTATCATGGAGCGGCATCAACATGTCATGGTAATTTTTTTGTCCCATTTGGGGCAGGTTTGGGTATACGCTTCTCACAAATTAGAGCTTCTCACAACAAGCATGGTGGTTTCGGTAGGGAACGTCCCACCTTTGGGAACGGAACGATATCCATTGTTTCTTATTGCATCAAAAAAAATCTCGTTTCAACATAGAGCAACAGGAGTGTTGTGTCAATTTTATGGTTTGTTTGGATATTTTTATGCATTAACTGAGTTCTCAATGCATTTATGTGCATAATTCAAATTTGAACTACATGCACATGCTCCAATGCATATAAATTGGTTGAAAATTAAAAACTGTGTCCTTGGGTGCGTGCTTAGGTCACATGCAAGAAATGGGAATGAATTTCAAACAACAGGGCACTGTTGACTGCCGGCAAAACATTGAGATGCCTGGTTTTTAAATTCTAGTAAATCAAAAAATCGTCTGAAATTCATGATACTTGGCATGCTATCATGGTGCGGCATCAACATGCTGTGGTAAAAAAATTGTCCCATTTGGGGCAGGTTTGGTATATGCTTCTCACAGACCAGAGCTTCTCACAACAAGCATGGTGGTTTCGGTAGGGAACGTCCCACCTTTGGGGATGAAACGATATCCGTTGCCTCTTATTGCTTCCAATTTTTTTTTCTCGTTTCAACATAGAACAACAGGAGTGTTGTGTTAATCTTTGTGATTTTTCGGGGTTCATTTGGACATTTTTATGCATTAACTGAGTTTTCAATGCATTTATGTGCATAATTAAAATTTGAACTAAATGCACATGCTCCAATGCATATAAATTGGTTGAAAAAAATCAAAACTGTGTCCTTGGGTGCATGCTTACGTCCCATGCAAGAAATGGGAATGAATTTCAAACACCAGGGCATCGTTGATTGCCGGCAAAACATTGAGATGCCTATTTTTTAAATTCTAGTAAATCCAAAACTCGTCTGAAATTCATGAAACTTGGCATGCTATCACAGAGCCGCATCAACATGCCGTGGTAAATTTTTTGTCCCATTTGGGGCAGGTTTGGGTATATTCTTCTCACAAACTAGAGCTTCTCACAACAAGCATGATGGTTTCGGTAGGGAACGTCCCACCTTTGGGGATGAAACGATATCCATTGCCTCTTATTGCTTCCAATTTTTTTCTCATTTCAACATAGAACAACAGGAGTGTTGTGTTAATCTTTGTGATTTTTCGGGGTTCGTTTGGACATTTTTATGCATTAATTGAGTTTTCAATGCATTTATGTGCATAATTAAAATTTGAACTAAATGCACATGCTCCAGTGCATATAAATTGGTTGAAAAATCAAAACCGTGTCCTTGGGTGCATGCTTAGGTCCCATGCAAGAAATGGGAATGAATTTCAAACACCAGGGCACCGTTCATTGCCGGCAAAAGATTGAGATGCCTGGTTTTTAAATTCTAGTAAATCCAAAACTTGTCTGAAATTCATGAAACTTGGCATGCTATCATGGAGCGGCATCAACATGCCGTGGTAATTTTTTTTGTCCCATTTGGGGCAGGTTTGGGTATATGTTTCTCACAAACCAGAGCTTTTCACAACAAGCATGATGGTTTCTGTAGGGAACATCCTACCTTTGGGGACGAAACAATATCCATTGCCTCTTATTGCTTTCAGTTTTTTTCTTGTGTTAACATAGAACAACATGAGTGTTGTGTCAATCTTTGTGATTTTTCAGGGTTCGTTTGGACATTTTTATGCATTAACTGAGTTTTCAATGCATTTATGTGCAAAATTCAAATTTGAACTACATGCACATGCTCCAGTGCATATAAATTGGTTGAAAATCAAATCTGCCACTTTTATATCTCAAATGTTTGTATAATTCAAACCGTGTGCCTTCTGTTAACCATTCACGTGACGCCACATGTCTTGGTTTTAATGCCTGTGGGAGGTGCCGTGCGGACAGCTGCTTGACCTTGACTTAACGGGAGGCGTGCGAGCGCCATCTGGTGTGCAGGCTAACCGAGAGGCGTGCAAGCTGTCCTTGAATGCGCAGGATCACCAGGAAGCATGTGAGTTGTACGTTGCGCAGGCTCACTGGGAAGCGAGCCCTTTGACTTCCATGGCCGCTCGCCTTGCTGGCATCCTCTCCATTAATGGCGCCCAAGCCATAGTTTAATTCGGTTTTAAATATAAAACACTCATCGCAAATGTTTTAATTAGAACACCCGTATGCAAACTGACAACTTTCTCAGGAAGCCAAGAGAAAATGTGTCGAGCAGGATTTCTACAGCTCTTGATCGCAAACATTTTAGATAGAACACTCGTATGCAAAGCGAGAGCAACACAGGATTTGTGCATCCCATCAATGCAAACGGTTGTTTGGATGATCCGTGTGCAACCACGTACAAACAATTTCGTAAGATTTGTCAATCCTTCTAACACTGCGATTTGTCAAAATATGAAGCTAAAAATCACTAGTAGTATATAATTTTTGCAACTAAAATTCAATATTTAAGCATATATTTGATTCATAGATTAAGAAGTCGTTCTTAATTTATACAAACAGTTCAACTCGACAGCTGAACCGACCAAACTTTTCCCCAATTGTTGCTAACCACGTACTGAAATTGTCGGGGATATACCCCGCGGTATAAACCGGCCGGAATTATAACCCGACCGGACCTGGCATTTTACTTAAAGCGGTTTACACTTGGCAATTTACTGGTAACCCGGCAGGCGGATCACGGATGACAAGGCCCAAGGCCTAGAAGGCCGGTTCATGGTGGGCCGGTTTAGGAAGAAAGCATAAGGAATATTATCCTACAAAGGAAGCAAGACTAGGACTCCTTGTAATAGATCAATCCTAATCCTACTAGGACTAGTCATGTAACCCGCCCCTCCAACATATATAAGGAGGGGCAGGGCTCCCCAAAGAGGGACAAGTTTGAGAGGAGAAGTTTAGACAAGTTTCTAGGGTTAGACACAAAGAGGCGGTTTACCGGCGACACCATGAGGATCATAATGAGATCTAGCTTCAAACATCACGTAGGGTTATTACCGGATGATGTTTCCCGGGGCCCGAAGCTATCTAAATCCGTGTCTTACATCGCATCTCTCGATTCCGCTCAACCCCTCTCAAGCTACTACATAGATGCGCGGCCTCACGACTAAGTCCGCTAAACCGGACATCTGACGTGTTAATTCCACGACAGTTGGCGCCCACCGTGGGGCCTGCGCACGACGGTGTTGAGTTCTTGGAGGGATATCTCTTAGGATCGAGATGTTTGCAATTTTCCGGGTGAAGAAAGAGCTAGTTTGGAAGGATCTGCATGGCATGTTCATCGATCCAGATTTTGAAGATTTGTTGAGATTTGAAGTTCTAATAAGATAAGGTTGCGAGCTGTTTGCTGCTGCAAGTCACCAAGAAAAGAAGTCGTAACTCGACAAACACAATCGACTTCCCCTATGGCCTGTTTTTCACCAGCGGGTCTAGTCTTGATCCGTAACTCGTCAAAAATCAGCATGGATAAAGGGGCTGCTTTGTTCAGCGTTAATGAGATGAATCCGATGGGAGCAAATCACAAAAAGCCAAGTCTCAGCCGAGCCAGACTATGAGTCAGACATACTCCTAGTAAAAAATGACTGATTGGTTATACGTCACATGGATCCGGGCAGCGCCCCACGACCCAGAAACGGAGTTGACCACGACCCGGACTCCCCGTTCGTCTGTGCCTCGAAGATTGGCCGTCCTGCCTCTGCCTATGCGTCGCGCTGTGCGCTTTGATCCGCCGCATCGGCCCACCAATGGCCCAGTTCTAAGCCATCCGCAATCCCGAAAATTTGTGCCTGTCGATGGGCCCCCTGTGCGAACTAAATCATCGCGCCGCTTCCGTGCAAACCCGGCCGTATCCGCCCTTACTTTGCCTTGATCCGCCGTGGTCGATCCGTCAATTGCTTCGTCCGTCCCCGAGCCGCTTCCGAGCTCTACCCGGATTGACGAGCCCCCGAGGTTGCCTTGGCCCTGCCAGGGACTGCTGTACGGCGGGTAAAAGGTCTCCACCTCCACTGCCGTGATCCACCGTAGAGATGTTGCGTTGACCGGCCTTGAGCCGCCGCCGAGTAGATCTCGTGTTTCTGGACGATGTGCTAGCTGAAAGTTGCTGCTACTGTTTCCTGTGTTCATGGCCGTAGTTACCCGAGGAGTCGGTTTCCGCCTCGGCCTCGCTTCGAGTGCTTGCTACTTCCGTGGCTGAGACGTGCAGGAACGCCTCCAACCCGCTGTTCCGTGTCTCCATAGCAAGTACTCCCTCCGTCCCAAAATTCTTGTCTTAGATTTTTCTAGATACGGATGTATCTAACACTAAAGTGTAACTAGATACATTCGTATTTAGACAAATGTCAGACAAGAATTTTGGGACGGAGGGAGTACTTTCCAAAGACTTGTTACTAGTGCTAATTGAAGCGGAATTATGATGGCACAATCTTCAAGAAGGACCATCATCCATCACGTGAAAAACAAGACTAGTCAAAGTGATGAATCAATTACTCCATTACTATTACACAGGGACGGTGCTAGGCTTGTTGTGGCCAGACATCGTTTCCACACGACGGTGTCCGATGAATGCGTGAAGGGCCCGACAGTTTGCAGTCCAACGTACGTTGACACTGGGACCGTGCAAGCATCTGTACCATGTCAGGCGACAGAAATTCATCCAACACCAGCATCCTTATTTATCCGGCAAAAATACCAGGTGTTATTTTTCCTATGTATTTTATCAGCGCATGTTAATTCATCCGACAAACAATTACTCTCGCATGTAATATTTTTATGCAGGACGACTATTAAAAGCGGCAGCCAGATCATCATGAGGGTATGCCACAGATGCACGTTCAGCTGTGTTGCCAGGCTTCACGGACATACGTGTTGCGGTCCAGTTTACATCAACACGCCGGCCGACTCATCTGACCGCGCCCACGCGCGCTGGTCTCCAACAACGCGGCCGACTCCCTCGCCAATGGACGTGCGCACGCCACTGCTTCCGCTGGTCCGGTCTATATTAACACGCCGGTGCCGCACCCGTCCTCACAAACCGGCCCAACGGATACACGTGCGAGTCGCTACCCCCGTTGCTATGTTTATATCAATACGCGGCCGGCTCATCTGTTCTCTAGGCGAATCAGGTGATATCTATCTTATTTATTTTTCATACATATTAATTCATTCGAGCAAAAATACCTTGCCCTGCTATATTTGGTATGCAGAAAAATCGTACACTATAGAGCGATATTATACTGCGGAGATGGAGGCCTGCCAACATAATTCGGTACAAGTGGACATCGTTAATGAACGGGCTCCTGCGCCGGTTTACAACGCCATGGCCGTCTCTCGCGACCGCGCCGGTTTACAATGCCGTGGCCGTTTCTCGCGACCGCGCCGGTTCACCACGCCGTGGCCGTCTTTCACAACCACACTGGTTTACCACCAGGAGGACGAATAGCCCGTCGGCGCCGGCCGGCCCATCTGCTAGTCGAGCAAATCAGGTGTTATCCCTCCTATATACTTCATTAGGACATTTTAATTCATCTGAGCACCGTTACACTACCCTATTGGTGTTTTTATATACAGGTGAAATTATTATTCTATTGCGGGAATAAAGCACGTGCTGGCAATATTGTACAAACGACGTTTTCCTCCGTGCCACACTACCCGATGAACGGACGAGCACAAGTCGCCGCTCTAAGTGTCCCGGTTTACAACAACTGGTCCGTCCGCTCTTGCGGCCGGTTCAAGCGTCTGCGCCGGCTTACAACGCGGAGGGTAACTCACTCGTTCGCGCTGGCGTACAACGCCATGGCCTGGCGTATCAGGTGAAATCCATCCATTATGTTTTTATATTACATATCGCTTTCTTTAAAAGAGCAATTACTCCGGTCTGCAAAGTTATCTAATGCAGGACCCCAAACCGCCATATTGGTGCAAATTTAAGGGCCAATATGCGCCGCCTTACAACACGGAGGACAACTTGTTCATCTCTGCCGGTTTACAACTACGGTCGATTCATGTGTCTGTGCTACCTCTGATGCTGCGGACGTTTTACTGTCCGCCCTGCGATCCGGTCTATTCAACATACCGGTTTGGCTAACAGACATCGATGAGGATCATAAGGTCCAAATACATCAGGTGATATCCATCTAAGTTTATTTCTCTTGATATATATCATTTTCATTAAGAAAATAAGATACTTTGATCAGTCTATCTGGCTATGCAGGACAATTCTATAAGGGACCAAAGAGGGTTGTTCCGCAAAGCGCAACTCCCATATAGGTACTCTGCTTCTAAAGTCACTAAAGGCTTCCTGTTCAAACATAGGTCGTATTCGAACCAAAGAGAACATAGCCAAACTCACTAAAGGCTTCCTGTTCAAACACAGGTCGTATTCGAACCAAAGAGAACATAGCCATTCCTGTTCAAACATAGGTCGTATTCGAACCAAAGAGAACATAGCCAAATTCACAAGGGGGCTACACGGTCGTATTCGAATCCTAGCTCAACCCCTTGTGGTTCGGTTTACATAGTCGTATTCGAACCATCGGCCCTTTGGATCGTATTCGAATCCATTGATTGGCTCAAATCTTCACGGTCACAAGGGGGCTACACGGTCGTATTCGAATCCTAGCTCAACCCCTTGTGCTCCGGTTTACATGGTCGTATTCGAACCAT